>OX419762.1:53073508-53524640 GCA_948567375.1 Lunularia cruciata | reverse complement strand
TATTTAGTGGGTTGGAAAGCTTAACCTCAAGGCTACAAGTTGGTGCAATTAATTGGTGATTTTCTTGAGTACTTGAAGAAGTTATTGTAAAACTATTTCCATCTTAGGACACACTCTCTTGAGTATGAAAGTTTTAAGGTTGAACGTTCAGGGACTCAAGAGGAGTCTCTAAGTGCAGCAATAGCCTTAGTAGTACTTGTAGAGCAGGATAAAGTCAAGATTGGGAACTTGAAGCTTGGTGGACCCAAGTTTGATATGGCAAAGTTTGATGGACGCAAGGATTACTTGCTATGGGAATGGCAAGTGAAATGATTGTTGGGGGAAATTGGTTTGGGTAAGCTCTTGAGGGAGAAACCTGAGGGTGTGAGACAAAGTGATTGGGATGATATGCAACAATAAGCTGTGAATACTATTTTACTTCACCTTCAGCCCCATGTAATCAAGCAAGTGGAGGAGCATTTTTATTGTACCTCATTTTTTGATGCACTTCAGATCAAGTATCATCAAAATGAATTATCAAACCAATTATACACCAACCTCAAACTAATCACATTCAAGATGAAACCAAGGACCAATATTAAAGACCATGCGGATGCATTTTGTGACTTAGTGGTGGACTTGAAAAACTTGGGAGAGGACTTGAATGAGGAGTGGAAGTTGCTGCACTTGTTGGGCTCCTTACCGCCATCCTATCAGTCACTTTCACAATTTTTATTACACCATGAAAAGAAGACTATTACCTTTGAAGAGGTGACAATAGCTCTACTTACGAATGACTTGCAACAGAAACTTGTTGCAACCTTAGTGTCATCTTCTACTCCATGCAATGCTTTTGTTGTCCAACGTAGTAGACCTTAGTGGAGGACTAACGATGGTGATAAGAGGAAAAGCAAGGCCAGGTCCAGGTCTAAGTCTAGGGGCAAGTCCAAGGAGAGGAAACAAGTGCTTGTTGGGGATGTGGCAAAGTAGGCCATATGAAGAAAGAGTGTAAAGCTAAGGGCAAAGGAAAGGTTGATGAAGGCTCCTTTGCAAAGATAGTTTATGCTGCTAAAGTTCCTACATGAGTTTTGGGCAGAAGCTGTCAACACAACAACATATGTGGTAAATATTTCTCCATCCAGTGCAATCAACTTCAAGATGCCATATGAGTTCAGGCATCAACGACCAGCTGATTATGGTAGATTGAAGATATTTGGTTGTGATGCATATTCACTCACCCCTCAAGAGAATAGGTCCAAGTTGGATGCTAAGTCAAAGAAATGTGTTTTTCTTGGCTATGGAAGTGGAGTGAAGGCTTATAGGCTATGGGATCCAATAGTGTGTAAGGTTGTGGTCAGTAGGGATGTATCTTTTAATGAATCCACATCATTCAAGGAGGAGGAGAATGCTCAGGCTCCCTACACTAACAAAGGCAAGTCTTCCACCCTAGATCTAGTTGAGGGGGAGATTGATCACTTAAGTGATGAGGAGGAAGGAGGTGCTCCTATAGCAGAGCAAGTTCTTGAGGAGCAAGAACAAATGGAGCAAGTAATTGCTAGTGAGCAACAAAATGTGCTAGGTCAGCCTCACAATGGACCTATACATGGAGATCAAGTGGAGAGTTCATCCAAGAGGTGAACTCTTGGATGAACTCAAGACTATCAAGGTGTGTTAGTCAAGCTCCAAACAGATATGGTTTGTGGACTGATTCAATAAAGTTGTTAATTGATGACTTGACTTCTAGGGATGATGCTCATGCTTTAGTCTTGGAAGAAGATGAACCCTCATCCTACAAGGAAGCATGTTCTTCTATTGAGAAGGATGAGTGACTTGGTTCTATGGAGAGGGAGATGGAATTCTTGAGGGATAACAAGACTTTGGAGCTAGTTAGGTTACCTAAGGATCAACAAGTGATAGATTGCAAATGGATCTACAAGTTGAAGGAGGGTCCTAAGAAGGGATCAAAGATCTACAAGGCTAGGTTGGTTGCAAAGGTGTTCACTCAAGAGAAGGGGGTGGACTACAATGAGGTATTTTCTTGTGTTGCAAATTATTCCACAATACGTCTATTATGTATGCTTGTTGCATTATTTGGTCTTACTTTAGATCAAATAGATGTTGTCACGGTGTTTCTCTATGGCACATTGGATGAGAGGATCTTCATGAGGCAACTTGTAGGGTTTGTAAGAAAGGCCAGGAGGACAAGGTATGCAGATTGCTGAAGTCCTTGTATGGATTGAAACAAGCACCTTGCCAATGGAACAAGAGGTTTGATGTGTTTATGCACGCTCAAGGTTTCAATATGAGTTTATTTGATCCTTGTGTACATGAAACCAGTGAGTAATAACACATTTGGTTTTATTATTCTTGTGTAGTATGTAGATGACATGTTGATAACTGCAAAAAATAGATTTGAAGTGAACAAGCTCAAGGCGCTCTTGAGTTTGGAGTTCAAGGTGAAGGATATAGGGTTGGCCACAAGGATATTAGGCATGGAGATCAAGACAAAATTGGGCATTGGTCAGTTGTGGTTGACATAGGGTAAGTATGCTAGGAAGGTGCTTGCTAGGTTCAACATGGAGAACTATAAACCAATAAGTACTCCTCTACCTTCTCATTTCAAGCTTTTAGCGGCATGTTGTCCAACATATGCTATGGAGAAGGGTTTGATGGTTAACATTCCTTATGAGAAGGCTGTTGGGAGTCTCATGTACTTGATGACTTGCACTAGACCTGATCTTGCCCTAGAAATGGGTAAGGTGTGCAGGTATATGTCAAATCCAGGAAGGACACATTGGAAAGTAGTTAAGTAGATTCTTAGGTATTTGAGAGGTACATTAGACTATGGGCTCTTATTTAATAGAAGATCAATGAATGCCATATCACTAGATGGCTATGTAGATGATGATTGTGGACAAGTGGAGGTCAAAAACAATGCATGTATTCACACTTGGTGGAGGGTGCATGAGTTGGAGATCTACCTTGCAAAAGTGTGTTGCACAATTTACTATAGAAGTAGAGTATGTGGTAGCAGCGGAGGCAATTTGGTTGGATAGACTTGTTGCTGAGATGGGGCTTATGCATGGTAATGAAATGCTTCATTGTGACAGTAAAAGTGCTTTATACATAGCTGAAAATCAGGTGATGGATAGTAGGGTTAAGGATATAGACATCAAATACGACTTTCTTAGGCAAGTTGTGTCTGAGAAACTGTCTGATCTAATCAAGATTTATGGTAAGCTCAACCCGGCTGATGCCTTTACCAAAGTCATACCTTTAGAAAGTTTCTCTAGGCATCGTGCTATCCTAAAGGTTGTGCAAGTGGAACATGGTAGGATGACCTAGCATTGGAGGTGACCTTGACTGTTTTGGTTAATCTATCCCTGTATGGGCTACAGTTATAAGGTCTAGTTTATCCTAGTTTAAAGGAGGAGTCAAGTGATTTGCTCTGTCTAGAACTTCCCATTGAGTTTACGGTTTAGGGTTTAGGGTTACAAGGTTGTTGTTGCAAGGTTACTTACCCCAAGATAAGAGTCAAGGGGGGGTTTGTTAGGTTTTACTCTTATACCTTAGAGTTACATTGTATTCAGGATAGCTGACTCACAGGTGGATAGTGAGAGTGGAAGGAGAGAATGTTGAAGGGTGAGAATTGCATGATAGAGATGGTGGTGAGCTTGAGTGAGCAAAATTTTTCCCTGATGCTTTTTGATAGACAGAGCCTCACATAGAGGTGAACCACGTACCTTCTATGTAATGTATGAATTCAGTAGAGATATGCTTGGTGTGTGAAGGTTGCTGTGACTCTCCTCTGATTCTCAGTAGTAGTAACTACTTGATTATTAACTATTGAGAACTAGAGCAGCAATTGATTATAGTTCTCACTAGTTCTTGCACCTTTAAAAGATGCACCTCAAACCATCATTAAGCAACTTATGGATCTCAAGTTCAACGTTGTGCAATTATAGGAGAAGAGAGAGAGAGAGTGAGAGTGAGAAGAGAGAGAGAGAGATAGACTTTAATGTTGAGAAAGCACCTAGAAGATATTATAAATATCAAGATAGATGAAGCTATTTTAATAAGAGAAATTATTTTGGTTCTAAAGGTATAGTCACATCCAATGGAATTGCCCAACTTCCACTTATTGTAAAGGGAGGAGGTTTGAAGCACACACTCCTCTTCCATAAAATAGAAGTAAAAAAATAACAATAAGTTATAATGAACAAATAACATTATGTTATAGTGAAGAGAAAATATGAGACAGATGTGTGCTTAAATTCCAAAGGCACTATGGTGACACACCTTTGCACTATTAGTACATTGTCTATTTTTCTTTTCAATTTCTGTAGATTACTGAAAGATTACAAAATTTATTAAGGCTAGAGCAAGAATTTTGCTACTTATAATTAGCCAAGAAAGTAACCACATAGAAGGATGAAATATGACATAGAAAAAATACCATGCATCTTTTGTTTCAAGGATGATGAGGATAAAAAACCCTATGGTTGTAATATTTGTGATAGTGATCTTTGTGACTCTTTTGATAATTATGATTGTGATGTTTGTGATTCTCATGATTTTTATGATTCTTGTGATCTTTGTGATTGTGATCTTTGTGACTCTCATGATCTTCATGACTGCAATCTTTGTGATGTGATCCCTATAACTCTCATGATCTTTGTGATTGGGATCTTTGTGATTGTATGTTACCAACTCAAAACACTTTTTGTGAGTGTTCAATCTTGTAACCAAAGGCCTTTGTGATAATCAACTAATGGCAAATTAGAAGAAAAGTACAAAATTGAGGAGCTGATCTAGCATTGCCACCTAGGAAAATCATAATCCAGTTAGATTAGGATAAGACAAGAGAATCAGACACAAAGGCTTTTGTGATAATCAACCAATGACAAATTATAAGTAAATTACAAAATTGAGGAGCTGATGTGGCATTGCCATCTAGGATCAGCTACAAAGGCCTTTTTGATTATCAGCCAATGGCAAATTAGAAGTAAAATACAAAATTGAGGATCTGATCTAATTGAAGAGCTGATTTGCCATTACCACCTAGGAAAATCATAGTTAAGTTAGATTAGGATAAGGTAAGAATACTATCAATTGATGTATATGTAATTAGGAGATTTCTAGTAAATTTTAGCCAATAGATTTCCTTGGTGAGAGAGTAGGAATAAAATAAACTTTAGCCTAATGTGAACCAAGTTCATTCATTCAGCCTAGTTTTACAAACAAAGCCTTTTACTCAAAGACCCCTATAATCTTTTGTGTATGTTGTTGCATTTTGCATGATAGATTATCTGTTTGGTTGAGAAGTTGTGATGAAACTTAAAATGGGAACATAAGTACTTGAGTGAAGAGAATCATTTTCACTTGTCTAGAGTGTTGGATCTCTAGGATTTTGAGTCATCAAGGCAATGAGGTGAGTGTGTAACAAAGACCAGAGCCTCATGATGTACCACAATAATGAAAGTCTAGGCAATATGATCAATCATAGGCTGCTTTAAAATTGTGCCTTTTTGGAAGGATACTATACATTCTCTACGATTATAGTCATCAGAGTGATATGACCTAAGTGATGGAACTATTTGCAAAGTGGGAACTAACTTTGGCATGCACACAAAAATTATGGTGGTAATGACACTTTGTAATCTTCCAAGAAAAGGAGACCTAAAGATAAACACAGAAGAAGAAACACACAATTTCACACTTAACCCCAAAGGAGCACCTTCATTGTATTATATAGCAACAGAGACTCCTTTGAAAGAAGCTCCACTCTTGGATCATATACATGGATTGGTGACCTATAAGCAAGCTCTGCCCTTTTTTTGGTTTCATTCATGGGTGACATGTCGGTTCTGATCCTATCTAGTCGGTCAAACTATGTTTGACTAGAGGGAATCTTTAGAGAATCTTCCTATAAGAATCTCCAAATTGCATGGATGAGGTACCACTGAAAATCTCTCAATGAGACAAACCTGGGGAGACAAAAGGCCAGGCTATCCTTTATTTGGGGGGGAAAGAAAATATGTGCACATTTTTTAGGCCTAATTCATCCGTTTAGCTCTCCAAAATTGGCTTTGAAGTTTTTAGGCTATTTTTGGCTCTTGCTCTTTTAGTAAAAGTACTCTTTTGGTGACAACTCTATCTGAACTACCAAGCCCATCATGCATAAAATCCTTCCAGATGTTACCAAGCTAATTTCCATCTCTAGATAATATGTCTAGCTTTTGGTATTGCAAGCTATTTTTGGCTCTTGCCCTATTATTAAAGTTACTCTTTTGGTGACAACTCTATCTGATATACCTAGCACATCATAAATAACATCCTTCCCAATGTTACCAAGCTAATTTTCAACTCTAGATGATATGTCTAGCTATTGGTATTACACACGTAGAGCATCCTTGGTAATCATAACGCTAACAAATTTTGAGGTGTTAACAAAGATTAAGAAATAAGAACCATAAGCCTAGTCACACCTTCAACAAGGAGTGATCTCAAAGCAAAGTGACCTCGGTCACAAATGAACCATCACTTCTAGGAATAAATTAAAAAGGATTCATAGTGAAAGTGATTTTTGTTTTCTCTTTTTGTAATGCACCATAGAGGATGACATGACCTAGTTTTGGGAATAGTTCCACCCAAGAAGATAAATAAGAAATAAAAGAGAATTGACTATCACGTTACTTTCTTTCATCTTTTAAAATTTTTCTTGTGAGAACAACCAATTCTTACCATTTTACCACATTTTTGTTGGCATTAAGTCATTATAGGCACTTTGATGCCTTTGGTTCAAGATAACTATAAAGCTCATTTTGCAAAAGATGTAAATTCTTCTCAAGGATTCAAATCAAGCAACGACAATCCTATGACCACAAAGAGTACTTGTACCACTTTCTCATCATTATCAACCACAAAAATGTCAAGGGAGAAGCTTGCAATGGATGCTTTCTTGATAACAAAGCAATAATAGGAATACAAGTGTTTATAAGTTTTAGGTAGTCAATCACAACTGAACCAATTGATTGATTTGAGTCCTACCTTGAAGAAGGAGCTCATGGTGGCTTGATTTTTCCAAGTAGTCAAACAAAAAGGAAAGAAAACTAGAAGGCTTTGGTATTACTGGGGTATTGTATACAAAAGTAGTACCATGTGAGCCTTGCAAATATACTTCTAAGATTGATGTGAGATTGGATGGTCAAAACATAAAACAATCTTTGTTGATGGAGAATTTACAATGAATACTATGTAGAAGAGATTGATGAAGAAGCTAGTTGTGATACTTTCTAGACCTTTAACATTTATGGTGAGTATTGTGAACAAGCAATAAGTTGACCAATGAATGTGATACCAAAACTACTACAATGTAGTAATTTTGGTAATGGGAGTTCAAAATCTTATAACTCTCCAAGTTTGGAGGGATTCAAGTTATGATTTGGTTATAAGGAGAATAAGGTTGAGTGTAACACGTATAAAAATGATAATAATAGTAATTGAGAGTTGGGCTATCAAACCATTGAATTATAGTTTATGTAACTAACATCTAATATATTTCATATTCAAGTGTACCTTCTTCTAATTATCAAGAATAAAACTCAAAAGGAGCTTTAGGTATGCATATAAGCATAAAAGTAGAGAACTAAAGACTATGGATTTTATGCTTCACCTTGAGGTTTTGGAGAATCTTGATAAATCCTCATTGACATAAATCCTCATTGAGAAACTAAGTAGAATACTATTTAACTTTTAGTATGGTCCAAATACTACAAAGGAGGAGAAGGTAAGATTTCAAGAGAATTTCTTCATTTTTTTATATTCAGCTATATGAATCTTAAGGATTTTATCTTCAAATAGTGCTACATAGTAGTGAAGCCATATGAAAAACCTATTTACTGAAAAAAATATTGCATTAGTCTGCCAATAATAATGATTGTGAAAGAATAGATTGAAACGCTCAAAAATACTGAGTTTATATTTAAAGTAGAGAATTTACAATAGGTACCTAATTGTGATGAGGAAGAAGAAGAATGGTAAAATTGTAGGACGAGTGGATTACAAGAAGCTCAATATAGCTACCAAATAGTACTATTACACTTGAATTTCTTTGATGAGATCTTAGACAAGATTTTGAGTCATAAGAAGAAAACATTTGGAGATGATATGTAAAGAATCACAAACTCACCACATTCAACACTTGTTGATGACTTTTGTGTCTATTGGCTTTTGTATCCATTGGAAGAAGGAGGACCAAAGAAAGTAAGGATAGAAACATTAATAGAGCAAGATAAAACATGAGATCATGAGCTACATGGTTGTGTCCAAAATATTTGTTGTTTTTTGTCATTTCTATAGCAAAGTTTTTACTCAATTTGGTTATTAAAATCATGGAGAGTCATTTTCTAGAAAATAAAATAAAATTTTAATTGTAATTTTAGAATTGCATTCTTTGCAAGGTAAAAAATTGCAAGTAAATTTGTTGATTGAAAAGCTTAAGTAAGGTAATTATGATTAAAAAATAAATTACTTTTATATAAGCAAAGGAAGCAAGGAGAAATATAAGGAAACTTAACAAGGAGACCATTTCAATTCTAAAATTTTGTTGCAACAAAAGGAGTTCTAAAAAAAGAGAAAATTCATCTCGGTAACTAATTGCAATCTAACCTTGTAAAGGCTTCAATGGCTATACCTTATGGGGAATCTGAAACTCTAGCATTTTAGTTCTAGGATGGATGCATCATTAAGGAATGAACCTATTACAATTCTAGAAGTATGGAAGGTAAGTAGACTCAAAGAAATTTTAAGATTGCAAGTCTTGAATCAAAGTCCATAACCTCTAAGATATCCAAAGAAAGTAGAAAGGGAATGTAAATATTGCTTAAGATAAATAGCACAAGGAGAGGAAAATGTAGCATAGTCTACTTTCTAAAGTGAGAAATAAGGAATGAGATACTTCTCCATACTTTTGGATTTTTAGCTAGTGGTTAAGATTGAGTAAGTGAATCAAACATCCCAAATTTTACTATTGGAAATATAAATGTAGTATGATTGTTCTTGCAATAGATTCCTTTGTTATGATTGGTTGTCAAAATTTTGTGGCTATAGCAATGATAATTTTTACACTACCAATAAACTGAAATATTGACCATCAAATAAGCTAGAGCATCATCAAGTTTCCAGAATTGTGATTAAGACGGATAGATTAGGGTTCACTATTGTATATCTTTTG
Organism: Lunularia cruciata; assembly: GCA_948567375.1. Classification (NCBI taxonomy): domain Eukaryota; kingdom Viridiplantae; phylum Streptophyta; class Marchantiopsida; order Lunulariales; family Lunulariaceae; genus Lunularia; species Lunularia cruciata. The sequence goes on along the minus strand of OX419762.1, from coordinate 53,515,426 downwards.
GAAATGTGTTAATCGTCAAGTTCTTCCTTTTATTTCTTGATAAATCCAAGAGAATGCTTCATGGATATGTATTTGTATGTGCTTTTGCTTTTGAGACCAAGAAGTAATGCATAAGCAAAAGCAAAAGCAGAAACCTATATCTTAATCCCTTTAGATACCTTGGATCTTGTTCCTACTTTTATTATTGTTTGTTACCTAGTTACTATATATTTATGTATTATTTTTTTTCTTCTTCTATGTTGTTTCCCTTTGCATGTAGGTTACTACCATTCAACTTAGACCTTCTTGTAAGTTGGAAATACTTTACTCTATGAACTTTTCTTACAGACTTTGCAACCTATATTCTAATGGGAATTCTCCCATCCCCATCCCAATTTAGAGCAAGTAGAGATAAGCTTGATATCTCTGAATGGAAATTTTTTTTCATAAGCTCCATTTAAGGACTCCAATATAGATCTTGTCTTTGACTTCTTATTTTCTTAAAACGGTCGAGCCAATAGATCTTCCAATTAAACTCAGCATGTACATCTTGTTCGGTATACAAGGTGTACTAACCATCTTTTGGATATTTGTATCTAGTACTATGCTTTGTTCTTGGCCAAGACCTAGTTTAGAGCTTCTATCACGAGGAGTCCCATGTGTCAATTTTAATCGCATGTGACAACTTTTCAATACAAGATTGTAGCAAAGATATCACCAAAGATCAATAGGTCAACATTGGTTCTTTAAGTGCTTGACATAGTTTGTCAAGTTCCAAATTGTCTCACTAAGTTTAACATGAAATGTCTTCATGTTGCTCACTAAGGATTCTCCACTAAAGAAGTGATTTTATATTCTCTTGTTCCTTAATCTTGTTTCCCAATCACACTTCTATTCACTAACTTCAATTTGCAACTAAAAAATCATAAAATACTCATTGAAAACGAATGCATAACATAAGCAACTTCAAGAGTAAAATGAAGTTGAAGCAAGATGTATAATTTTTATAGCCTAGTTTTATTCATCTCCATTTAATACAAAACCAATTTTATATAGAAGCTAAAGAACATCATGCTTACAACACCTAAAAGTGAAATTTTCTCCAATCTTTGTTAAGGAATGCCTGAGCATGTCAAGCATGAAGCCTCAAAATCAGAAAAATATAACCATTACACCCAATAATTGCAAATTATAACTATTGATTTAATTTTTGGTAAATACTATTATTAACAAAAAAAATTTAATATATGGTGTTTATTAACTTTGGTTGTATGTGTTTTTTATTTGTATAATCAACATAGAACTTATTTTTCTTAAAATTTAGCTTAATCTCTATATTATAAAATATTATATTATATTATTTTAATTATTTTATATAATTTAGCCAATATAAATTATATATTATTCATGAATTTTTTTATTTTTTATTTTTTTATTTTATTATTATTATTTTATTTTTATTTTTGGTTAGAAATATTAGTTTGGTGATCATGGAGTATATGCTATATGTCATGGATACTCACATAAAATTTAAACTAGATTTTTCTCTAAATCATGAAAATAAAATAGTTTAGTGATCTTTGATAGGTGAGACAATTAATTTTTTCGTTTTATTTTAATATTTATTTATAATTAAATTTAAATAATTAATAATTTAAATAAATGGAAATTGATACTAATATATTATCTAGCTGTTTGAAATGCATACTTAATGTACTATTTTGTATAGATGCTTTCATTGGATTTATCTATTTTATTTTGTTCTATTAATTAAATAATCAAATTTAGTATACATAAGTGATGCATTTTCATATCCCAAAAAATGTAAATAGATGTCTTTTATATAATATTATATATATTGATCTCCAAATGTGGGATTCAGATGTACAATTGTGTAACTCAAATATCCCATGATAAAACCTAAATATCAAAATAGGTTCCAAAAACTCTCTTCTATATAAAGCTCAAATTTGAATTCTTCCAACCTTGAATGTCCATTCAGTAAAAAAAATAACAAAAAATCAAACAAAATGACCAATTCTAGGAGCCATGAATCCAATAAGATGAACTCACATGTACAAAGTTGAGAAAGTCCAAAAGAGGAATCTACTTTCAGTAAATATGTAGATTAGTATATATAAATTTAAATATGCTAAGTAAGAGTAAATTAATTAACAATGAAGTAGATAATGAAATAAATAAACACCGTACCAATCATGATTAGGGAGTAAAATAACAAGGGTCTAATTTCCACAATCTAAGATATTGACTCCTTATCGTAAATTCATCTAATTTCAACTTTTGGATTGGTTTCGTTCAAACTATAAAGTAGATAGACAATCAAGCATTAGTTAGTTATACTATTATAATATCCCACAACTTTTATCTATTATATTTATTAGATAATTCTCTCCTATGAGTAATCATAATCAATGAACTTGGATTATCATATTTTATATTCCCTTAGACATATTGATGCAGTTACTTACTAGGATATTAACTGTAGTAAGAAAAAATATCCCTATATAATTATAATCAAATTTATGTTGGCAGATTTATGTATATTCTAAAAATTTTAAGCCAAAAATTTAGATTAGCTTAATAATTCATCAAAACTACTTCCATAGGTTTAATTATTCCACCAAATTGACTTCCATACAAAGATACTATACATAGATTAGTGTGTTTCAAATAGGAAATTTGTGGTGTCTCTATGGAACCCTAAGGCAACCGTAAAGATATTTTAGGTACCCATAAAAAAAGTGTTGCAAAAGTGAAACATTCGTAAAACATTTTATGGGTACCCCTCTAGATTACATAGTGTTTCAACATTTCTTTTTGGGATGGGCAAGCAAAGGGTTAAAGGTGGCACTAATAACAACGATTATTTATAATTGAATGTGTAATGAATAATAATGTGATATGTATTACAATATCAAATAGAAAAAAGGAGTGATTAATGATAATGGTGATAGATATCTGAATTTGCTTGTTGGGCAATTTGCTTGCTGCACAGATCAAACTCTAATTGATATGCAGACCATGATACAAGGTTTTTAATTGATATACACACCACCATACAAGGTATTTAGATGAGACATGCGTAAGAAATTTGAATATGGTACACTCTCACCAGTTTCCTCACTAAATTGAAGATGGGGCACAAAAGGTGACAATTGGATTGCAAAGTTTACCAGGCACAACTAAAATTGAAGATGAGTGCAAAAGTTGACCATAAATGCATTCAAAGGTGAGGAAGAAATCCTGGGCATGTTTAGTGTAACTAAATGTAATAATGTCATGCCAACTTTCATGAAATTATATTATAGAACTAAAACTATAGAATAGATTGAATAATGATGAAGACCAATCAAAGCACAAATCCAGAAGGTGAAATCAAAATCAAAATAGTAGTGTCTTTGATGACCTCATTCACCAACTCTTCTCAAAATCTGTTGTTCATTCCTCTTGGATTCCAAGACCTTCTCAACCTTGTATAGAGTGGATCTTCTTCTACATGGACTAGAGTAGAATCTATGAATCCGTCCCCAAGGTACCATTGGGTCAATGGGTATTAGAGGGAGAAAAAAGGATGAGAGGTTTAGAATTTCTAAGTCTCATTACACACAGTTATTGGATTATTTAGATAATTTTGAACACTTCAAATAGATTCATAGTGGATGTGCTGAGAAACATGTACAAAAGAGTACAACTTTTAGTCACAAGGCCACTTATCTAGTGAATTTTGGCATGTAATAGTCATTTGTGCATGTATGTGCTATTGTGATATTTAGTTTGGTATTACAAGTACTTGAGAGATATTATTTATATGAAGATAAAGTTTGGTTCTATATTAATCATGATTAGCTAAAGTTAATCATAGCTAAGATAGTGGAGATATTACTTTAGAGGAAGTGGAAAAGATGAGCACCATTATTTTGGATTCTAGTGTATTGACTTGGTATTATTCCTTGGTGTTTGGCTTTGAAGAAAGAGTTGAGAACTATTGGACCCACAAGCCTTTTGTTTTGAATTCTTCTATAGTCCAAGGATAGCCCATGCGAAGGGATCCTTTACGTAGTGGTTGGATCAAGATAAGACTACATGCTTAGGAGAATATTCCTATGAGTATGGAAATTCCTTCAAACTTTTGACTTTATATGACTTTTAGCCTAATAACTTGAGTTACTCTGGTAATTAATAACTTTGGTGTGTAACTATTTCACAAGTATATAAACTAGGGGTGAGGAGGTACTCATGATCCTTTCATTTGCAACTATCTCTCTCTCATTGAGTTCTCTATAGAGCAATGGTTTGAGTCTTGGATGTTAGCCTTGGAGAAGTATGATGGAGTTGGGATTCCTTATCTTCTTAGCCAAGAGAAAAGAGCGATGGCATAGAAAACATGGTCCATGGTGCGCTACAATAATAGCCATTGGAGTTTCATCTTGAGTGAGAGATAGGTGGGCTCACATTTTTGGTTTCATTGCCTGGACCTCTCTAGAAGGCAAGATAATATTTTGCATACAATTCTCTATTAGACAAGAGGACACAATGAGAGCTCACTTGGATAGAACATTAAGGGAGGAGAGGGCTGAACTTATGTTAGAGAACTTGGACCTATTTTCATAACCTATAGTTCATTATGATTTTTTTGAGGTGATATTTTACATACTATACACATGAGAGAATTTGGGGATATTGTGTGAGGTAGATTGCAAATTTTGGAGATTTAGTGATTTTGAGCAAAACCTCAAGTTTGAGATTTGGACTTGAAATTTTCACAAAGGATAGCTTGGATTATGTGTTAGGTAGGACACTAGAAATTATTGTAAGGTCTGCTTGACACATTGAGGTACAATTATTAGAGGGTGGTAGTGTAAATTGTTCACGCAAACTACATGCTCTTTGGAATTTTGTACAAAGTTTTCTATTTCTTCATTTTTCATTGGATTGTTTTGAAACTTTCCAAGAAAATTTGATGCATACTATTCTACCTTGTGGCCCAAGAATTAGAGAGAGAGATTATTTATTCTGAAAATTTTCAAAAAAATTCAGTGCATAGTATTTTACCTTGTGGTCCAAGAATTAGAGAGAGATCATTCTTGCGCAAGAAGTTTTGAGTTTTTAAAGTAAGGGAGTAGTTTTCAGACCAAATCTAAAATATATGTGCTGAATAGAAAGGTTCTTAGGCCAAACGGCTTGATGAAAAGATCTGCAATTTTTCAAGAGAGGACTCCCTAGGGTCTTGACCAGGTGTGAAAATTTTGAAGTATTATGACATACAATTGAGAGAATTTAGTGTTATTGTGAGGAGTGGCCATTTCTAAAGAGTTTAGATATCATGCATGAGGAGTATGAGAGCAACCAAAAGCATTTTTGAGTGTTAAGACTCATCTTTGGAAGATGGATGGTCAGTAAGAGTGGAAGTTGAGGCTATGCATGGTTTCCAAAGGGTTTGAGGTGATTGTAGGGGCAGATTGGAGGACAAAAGAGTTTAGAATAGAATATGAGAGAGTGTTGAGAGGATCTAAAAATATACACTACTTGGAGAAAAGAGTGATTCTAGGTGCTTTTTATGTGGAGATAAGGGATTTAAGTAAGTTCTTGTCCATTGAACTTTGAGAGCAAGAGATTGAGTGAAAGGATAGGCTTACTTGACTTGGGTTTGCATGTTGGAACTTCATCACCAAGTTGGAGGAAGGAGATCTAAGACCAAGGAGTTGTGTGAGGTTTTTGGAGTAGAAGGACTTCCAAAAGGACATGAGTGTAGTGGAGTCACAACACTTTTGGAGACTTTGGTGAAGGATCTTGGAGATAGTCATAGTACAGCTACAGAAATACTATTAGTTCTCAAGATTAGTGATGGAGATAATCTTTCAATTTAAGGATAAACTATCCATGAGTGTAAAAGACCAAGATCAAGGAGAGAAATAGGAGAATAGGAGATCACATTGGGACACTTGAGTGCGAGAAACTACAAATGCCTAGCATGAACTTTGGCTTTATAGGGAGCATACAAGGCTCTTGAGAAACTTCTCAAGAAGCTTTCTTGAGCTGCTCTCTTGGAGTACAAGCCAAGTTACCCAAGAATCTTCTCAAGAAGCTTCCTTCTAGAAGCCATGTACTTGGCATGCAAGCTAAGCTAGTTGAAAGCTTCTAGAAGCTTCTAGATGCTTCCTTCTAGAAGCTACCTACTTGGGGTGCAAGCTAAGTTAGCCAAGAAGCTTCCTAGATACTTCTAGAATATTTTAGGTAAATTTGGCCTATTTTCTACCATGTTAACCCTAACTAACTTCATTGCTAAACTCCACTTCATCACTAAACTCCATATTGTTACATATTCCTCCACCGCTAGTTGGTAACATCCTCATCGCCATTAAAGCTTCAAACTCCTAGATGGCCATTTGTGCATTCTGGAGATGATAAAGAGGTTTTTATGTGAGATCATGAAGGGGATACCCTTCCCAAAGGACCTTGTACTTTGTATGTTTGTCAACGGCCTCATTGAATGTGATGAGTGCAAGGATACAATCAACTTTGTACTCCTCGTGATCATTGATAGGGACAAAAGTCCCTATCAATGTTTCTTAAGGAGATGTACTATATTGTATGATATCCTTCTCCAACAACTCCATAAGGGTTGTTCACAACTCCTCCAACTCCTTTCATGAGAGTCAATAGATTAGTCTACTCATTGGAGTACTCCTTGGCAATAACTCAATCTTGAACAATAGACCATGATTTGCGAGTAATCCCTTTGGCAAATTATCCAAAAAAATATCTGAAAACACTTGGACTTTTTGATCAACCATTGCTTAATGAGGATTTTGATCCTCTTTAGTCCTCTGTGCGCAATAAGCTTGATCCACACCACAAAAATAGACTTATCTTCCTCCAAAGCTTGCTTTATGGCTGCTTCAATGATAAATTTCCCATCTTGGGACTCATCTTCCTCCAACGCTTCCCTTAGGGCTACTTCATTGAAAAATTTCCCATATTAGGACTCATCTTCCTCCAAAGCTTGCTCTATGGCTGCCTTCCCAACAAACTTCCTATCTTGGGATTGACTATTCTTAGGTGTCTTACTTAGAGGTGCTAGACAACCTAATCAGAAATTTCTACCTTGGTGTTATACTTGAATTTGTTGTTAGTTTGAATCAAATTGAGCCTTATGACTTTCAAGCCAAGGTAGATCTAAAATGACATCATAGTGTAGAGGTGCCACTACAAACTTCATACACTCCAAATTCTCTTTCATAATCTTGAAGATAACAATGCAAGGTACAAAATGTAGAACCATCCACCATCATTAATCTACTTCCAATTATTGGCTTGATAGGAATACGTAATTCCTTTGCTTAATGCATGGACAAGCAATTTTATGAACCTCTAGAATCAACCAAAATTCTACAACCATGATCAGATATCATACTTTGCAAGTGAAGGAAACTTGCAAAGGTAGCATCTTTGATCCCATTGGAACTAATCAAGTTCTCAATAGGCAGCTCAAAATCTCTTATTGGGATTCCTCATTTTCTTGATCATTTTTCTCCAAAAACTCCATCTGGGTGACTTATCATGGTTGCCTATTCTTGAGTAGACATTCAACAATGTGATGTCCAATTTGGTGACAATAGAAACAACCACCATTTTGTTGTAATTTGTCTCAATCTATGGTGCCAAGTGGTCTCTTTTAAATGGTATCAATCTCCATTGGTGCTTGCTCCTCCATCCATGCAGTATATTGGTAGGTTCTATGGAGGTTGAAGTCAAGACCAAGTTGTTGCAACCAAGGAATCAAAGCATTTGGCCAACCCCATAGCTTTCTCTAAGTGTTATGGCTCTTTGCATAAGTATGTCTAATTTGGTTCATGAATTCAAGTCCCTCATAAATAGATGAAGAGCTTCACCTTCCATTATATCTAAAATTTGCATGATGGTGTTAGAATTACATGATGTAACTACCTACAAAGCCAATCTACTTCAACTCTACCAACCTATCTTGTGTAGCTTGTGTGGCATTCATAGCTTGGAGTCAACTGATTATTGCACTCTTGAATTCTACCCATGTCAAGATTGGTGCAACAATTTTCCATTCAGCTTGCTCCACTCAGAATCACCACCATAGCTTTACTACTCCATCCAATTGACTAGAAGCCAAGAGAATCTATTTCTGTTCATCTTGAAGATTGGTAGCTTCAAAATAATGTTCATAGTCAAACAAAAGATTCTCCATTGCACCCAAGAGATTCTTACCTTTGAAAAACCATAGGTTTTGGAAATCAGATTTGGTCTTCTCCTTCTCAAACTAGTACTCTCTCTATGTGCTCTTATCGTCAATGATCTTGTTCATCCAACAATAAATTAAGGTGCTCGATTTGTTGTTGCATAGCAATGATAAACTTGTGCATTGCTGCCATGGTTACTACTCTATCACACCACCCACAATCTCTCTAATTTATTAACACATAGTGTAATACATCCATCATTTTCCATAAGTTACAACCTGAAGTACCAAGGGTTCCTTGGACAAGGTGATTATATTCAAAAATCCTACCTAAAGTGTGAGGCGATGAATTGTGTGAAATGATGCTTGGGTAGTATCTAGATGCAAAAATCTCAATGGTTTGGCAAAAATGGATTTGGTAGTCCATAAATTTCATCCATCCCATTCTTGCTCTTATACCAATGTAAAAGACCGAGACCAAGGAGAGAAATAGGAGAATAGAAGATCATATTGCAATACTTGAGTAGGGGAAACTCCGAATGCCTAGCATGAGCTTCAATGTTGGTATTTATAGAAAGCATACAAGGCCCTTGAGAAGCTTCTCAAGAAACTTCCTTGAGCTGCTTTCTTAGAGTACAAGCCAAGTTACCCAAGAAGATTCTCAAGAAGATTCCTTCTAGAAGCCGTCTACTTGGGTTGCAAGCTAAACTAATTAGAAGCTTCTAGAAGTTTCTTTCTAGAAGTTACCTACTTGGGGTGCAAGCTAAGCTAGCCAGGAAGCTTTCCAAGAAGCTTCCTAGATACTTCAAGAATATTGTAGGTTAATTTGGCATATTTGCTTCTATGTTAGCCCTAACTAACTTCATAGCTAAACTCCATATTGTTACAATGAGGGTTCAATTAATATGCACTCTAGGATTTGATGTTGCTATAGAAACCTTGGAGCAACTTGAACCTTTTATGTTCCCTAGAGTGGATTACTCTTAAATGGTGTTAGTTATGTATATACTCAATTAGTTATAGATTGAGAGAAAAGAAAAAAATGGAGAGAGAAGAGAAAGATAATGAAGGGCTAAGATGGGGAAACTTTCGGTTTTCTTTGGCAAGGATGGAGAAGATGTGAAGCCCTTGTGAGAGACTTCAAGAGAACTTGCACAAGAAATAATAAGAGGAGGAATAATGAGTGCACCTTGTTATTACCAAATTTCTATGAGGATGCATCCCTTACATAGTATGAGTCAAAATACCAAAAGAGAGAGAAGAGAGATGGGCAAGAAGAGTCTTGGAAGAGTTTGACTTCAACATTCATTGAGAACTTTCTTCTAGATGAGAGTTATGAGAGATTGATGAGTGAGGTTACCTTCCTCAAACAAGGAGATGGAGAGAAAGTGAGACTCTATGTAAAAAGAGTGGAGAAGTTAAAGTTAAAATTTTGCATAGTGTTGAGGAAGGATGGGGATGATGTGGAGACTAATATGATTGGCATAGGAGCCATTCTCACCAAGAATTTTGTGAGAGGGTTGAGACCTCAAATTAGAAGTAAAGTGAGATATGAGGTTGAAGCTTCAACCTTCTTCCAAGGTTGAAGCTATCAAGATTGCAATTTGTATGGAAGAGAGTTTGGAAGGGAATGAGAGTGATTTGGTGGTGAAAGAGGTTGTGAATCCTCCTCAAGGTTACAAGTTTGGTGGAACTTATGATATTTTGGTGGCAAGGATTGCACCACAAGTAGAGTTGCTCCGGTTCTTGCACCTTTACCAAAAGATCCATTTCAAACTATCACTAAACAACTTTCAGATCTCAAGATCAATGTAGTGCAACTATAGGAGAAGAGAGAGGTGGATCAGAATGTGGGGAGATGAACTCAGAGTTATGGAAGCTATCCATATAGAGGAGGCCAACCAAACATCAATTTTAATGATAGAAATTGTTTTGGTTGTGGAGGAAGCGGTCACATTTGAAATAATTGTCCAAATTCTACTTACCATGGAGGAAGGGGTTATGAGGGAGCCAATAGAGGGAAAGAAAGAGGTAGTGAAACCCAAGTGGATCCTAATCCAAACAAAGACAATGGGATATCATCCATAGATGTGGTTGAGAGCAAGTATGAGAAGCGGGAGTGCTCAAACGCCAAAGGTCTTAATTTGGAGCTTGTGGTACAAGAGAAGAAGTTAGCTCATTTTGTAGAGGATGTACAATCTTCTCAAGGATTTACTCCTAGAAAGGATACTCCTATGTCTACTAGGAGCACTTGCACTAGCACCTTAATACCATCAACAACAAAGACTCCAAGGAAGAAGTTGGGAATGGAAAACTTCTTGATCCCAAAGCAACAATGGAACTACAATGTGTTGGAGGATGTTGGTAGTCACAAGGCTAACATCACAATAGGCCAACTGATTCCTTTCAATCCTACCGTGAGAAAAGAGCTTAGAGGTGGTTTGAGTTCTACAAGGAGTAAGAGGAAGAAGAAAGCAAAAGCTCCAGTATCAATGGAGGTGGTGGATGCCAAACCAACACCATGGGAGGCTTATGAATATGCCTCCAAGATTGATATGAGAGTAAATAGTAACAACATCAAGGATAAACTTGTGATGGAGGATAGTTAAGAGCTCTATTATGACAATGAGATGGAAATAATCCCCAAAAATAAGGATAAGGATGAAATGAGTGTGGACCAAACTACTCTCTCATATGAAATTCCATTTTTAGGTATAGTTCCCAATACCAAAGATCCCTCTTCCAATTGTCTTTCACATGTGGCACCAAAATACATTTTTAGGTCTTTTCTGCACAAGGCGGACAATGGATTGTATTCATTTGTTCCACCATGTTGATTAAATTTGGAATATGCTCCTCCATCACAAGAAGATTCTTATTTGGAGCATGTTCTCGCTCTACATTTACCTCATGCAATTCCTCCTACACAAACCACATGTACAAAGGAGGAACTAGGGGGGGATAAGGCTGAAGTACCAATAGAGGAAAGGGTGGACTAAGGTCCAGCTACACCAACAAAGAAAGAAAGGGCAGTCCCGGATAAAGAAGATGGTGAATAGGAATGTGAATCAAGGAAAAGGAAAAGTGCAAGTTGTGTCAGAGTGGCACCTTCATCCACCTTTGCTTCAATTATGCAAGATCTTTCCAACCAATCAAAATTGAGAAATGAGTCCTTGGAAGCCAAAGAAAGATGCAGATTGGCAAAATAGAAGCACAACAAATAGCCAAGATTGAGAAGCTACAAGTGAAAGCCAAGGTGGAGAAGAAGCTAAGGTGCAAGACAATAAGATCCAAGATAAAGAAACTCCACATGAAAGAGAGACATGCTAAGCAAGGTGTTTCACTCAATGACATTAGAATTAGCAAGTTAGGGAAACACCTAAAGAGATCAAAGTTATAATGAGTACTCTTATGAGATAGATGGCCCATCTCTAGGTGCCATGGATGATGTTGCTGCTCCAAGGGTTATAGTTACCACACAAATCCCAAATTCCCCATTCCCATTCCAAACTACCTTAGTGATTGCAATTACTCATATTCTTTAGAGTAGCTAACAAGCAAAGAAATGATGAGCAAAGATATGGTTAGGTTCTTCTTTAGAATATCTGATTTTACAAAAAAGCCTTACATAGTATTGGCATTCTACACAATTTTGACAACAACAGAGTATTATTATTACAAAGTAGATTATAAACAACCAAGTATTACAAAGTACAAGAAGTTGAGTATAACCTAGTAGATTGTGGATAACTAGAGTATTATGGACTGTAGATTTGTGTATTTCTAGGAAGAATATAAATAAATTGTGTTTTGTAAGATTTTTGGATTGTTTCTATGTTATTGTTATGATTGTTAGATCAAGAAAATTTCTTATTTTTCATTCTTGATAAGTTCTCATGGCAAGGTAAGTGATCACGGTTAGTTCAGTTGACAACCTAGTCTATAAAAAGATGGCATTGTTTAATAAAGTTGTGCAGTCAAGAGTTGAGTTATAAGTCACCTATCAGTCCAACATTGCAAAAACAAGTGGTAGTTGGTTCTATGAAGAGTTGGGTTATAGTTATATAAAGATTATGGTTATTATAATCATCTAAAGATTAATCAAATTGAGCTATAGTGATACACCAAACTTTCTCAAATGAAATTTTTTTCATGATTTGAGTTCTTAAATGAACCATCAAAGTCTCATGATCTGAGTTGAGATTCTTTATTTATGTAATGGATCTAATATACTTGAGCTATGTTATAAGGTTATTCTTGTATTAAACCCATAAATTCTCATGATTTGAGTCAAGGGCCTTTATTTATTTAATGGATTTAGTGGACTTGAGCTATGCCACAAAATTACAAGGTATTGTATGAATTTGATAAACTTTAAGTTCTTTTGATTAAAAGAGTGAGGATCATTCAGAAATGAGAGATTGGGAATTGATGGCTGACCCAAAGGGTTTGTATGGGGAACCAAATGGAGGATTGAGGGCAGAAAGGTTTAGGTTTGGGTGACAGGTCGCTTGGGAGATTGTTGGTAAGGAGGGGATAGTAAGAGGCTGGTTGCAGGAGGGGGACTTGAGGGGTTGTTCACGGCTTTGAGTATGAGGAGGGGCAGTTAGTGAGTGATACATCATGAAATGTATGACCAATCACACACACCATTCACACTAGTGTGAGAGGAGATATAGTCCAATGTTGTTTAAGAGATCCATTATTGTGCAGTTTGATTCTATGCTAGAGTGGATTAGAGTAGAGAGTCTTCCACTTGCTAGTGAGCCAAAGGAAAGATGGATGGAGGATACAAATCACACAATGTTTAAGACATGAGTGTGTGATACATGACATCTCCCCATTCATATTTCTACATGTGTGCTCAAATGATGCCAAATGTAGAGATATGAATGGTGAGATGTACATGTAGCACACACTCATATCACAAACATTGTGTGAGTTGTATCTTTAATTTTTGTGTCCTTTGGCTCACCATCAGGTGGAAGGCACTCTACTTTAATGTACTCTAGCTTAGAGTCAAACTTCACAATAATGGATCTCCTAATCAACATTGGACTATATCTCTACTATGAGTGTTTGCTACATGTACATCTCACCATTCATATTTCTACATTTGGCATCATTTGAGCACACATAAAAATATGAATGGTGAGATATACATGTAGCACATAGTCATGTCATAAACATTGTGTGAGCTGTATCCTCCATCATGTGTCCTTTGGCTCACTAGCAGGTGGAAGGTGCTCTACTCTAATCCACTCTAGCACAAAATCAAATTGCACAATAATGGATCTCCTCATCAACATTGGACTTTAGCTCCATATGAGCTCCTACTCCTTGTCAAGAATGGGAGTATCTTGGAATGTGGTAGCTAAACCCTCATAAGGATCTATACTATAATCCCATAGGTGATCAAAAGTCCATTCTTTATTGAGGAACTCAATGGCTAAAACATAAGTGACTCCACTAAATCTCTCTAAGGGTGTTAGGAGGAGGTCCAATGATGAGGTATCTAATACACTAGATATAAAGGATTAAAGGAAGAAGGATGTTTAGCAAAATGGAGATGGTTCTAATTAAATGGAAAGAATACACTATCAATTATCAATATATCTTGAAGATATAAACTTAAAGCAATAAGTGCACTATAGGGTCTATGCGTGAAACCTCTCCAATTGTTGCAATACCCATCCTCTCTATCAAGTTTGTTCATGAGCTAGGCTCTAATGTGTACTTCCTTAGGCAATCAACTCTCATCTTACATGGATCAAAGGAGATGCTCTATCTCTCCTTGGGTGCTATCGGTCCAAATCATAACTTTGAAATATGTTGTACAATACTCCATGAACTCCCTAACTCTAGATTGGGGAACATATCAAGTAGAAGCTCAGTAATATGACCATCCATGTTGTTTCACTGCATCACACCATTGAAAGAATAGCCTACTACTATCCCACATAGTATCCACTAGGTAGCTAACATTCAAAACTAAGATCTTCCTTTGCTTCTCATGAGCATAAAGGATATGTGGAAGGAAGGCTCTAGACAAGGTCATCCTCTCTCTCAACATCCTAACTCTAGAAAGCTCACAAAAGAGCATCATTGTCCTCTCCTCATACCATTTTTGTCTCCACAACTACATGTCCAAAAGAGGACACCGGTGCAAGATTGTAAGAAGTGCATGGTCTCCACAAAACAATCTTGGAATTGAGAATGATCACGTTAAGCTCTCCCATATGCCCTCTATAGAGACGAGGCTTGGTTTGGGTTTCATGAGTATGTGTACAGGGCTTTGCACCAAGAGAAGTGGACTCTCTATGTGTAGGTTCTACCGAACTCTCTCTAATCAAGGACACTAATATCTTGGTCTATGTATCACAAGAGACTATCTCTCTATAGTCCATATGACTCTCTCTATTGCAAACCTATTGAATCTCCATACCCACTGACTCCTCATAAGCTCTCTTGGGCTCCTCTAGCTATCCCATGGTAATAAAAAACTCTCTCCTATAAAATTCCTCATCACATTGGTACTTGAGTGCCATGGCGTGTCTCTGGCTCATAAGCCTATCTAACTCTACATGCTCATCCGTGGATTACTCTCCTTCTTTTGAATAATCTGCTCTCTCTATGGTAAGTCTCTCTCCTTTTCAAGGAGCATTCAATCCCTCTCCACTAAGTCACACTCCCTCTCAAAGGCCTCACCCTCCCTAAGCATTAATTGTAAAGGACTCACAAGAGCAAAAGAAGTACTCATATCCTCATGGCCTGACCTAACAATGGATAATCTAACTATCTCCTTGCTCTAACTCACAAATCCTCACTCTAAGTTACTCACAAGCTCCTAGAGAAGTTTCCTTGCTACAAAAATGACGGCCAATGTCATATGCAAGGGGTGTTAGAGGGTCATATAGAAGAGGAGGTGCATCTACTATGAGAGTGTGATCTATAACAACAATATGGGTGCGGGAGGATCTCCTAGAGGGGGAGGACTCTCTAGAATACCTTGTGTGTGAGGAACTAGAGGTTCATCTAGAGGAGCATATATAGGGAGAGTGCCATCTACAGCATCATGAATATGATGCATGCACAATGAAAATCCAATATCAACACAAAATGTAGTTCAACATGGCAACACAAAACCATGTTACAACCTAACACACCATTAAGTATGGTGCAACCTATATGGATTAAAAAAAATTTGGTATGATTTATTAGGCTTAACATGACATGGTTATCATTCAAGAAGAGAATTACTCATGGTATGCTTCAACAAAATGAAGGCTTGATCAATAAATCTATTGAACTTTATTAAGTGTTTGAAAATATTAAACATGATAAAAAAAATGCTAGAAAATTGAAGTTTTCTTATGGATTCTCTACATCTACTCTCACTCATCCTCCTTCTTGTCTCCTCTATCTCCATGATATAGAGCTCCTCATTCTTCCATGGAAGAGTACCACAGTAAACCTAGTCTTTGCTTATGAAGCCACTCTCCAAGAGTGATGGATGAGGAACTGTCCAACAAATGATTGCTTGAAGTGTCTACCATCTGGACACCAGATCTGCATCAATAAGAAATCCAACTCAACCTCAATTATAGTCATGATCAGCATGGCTCAATCATAGTCCTCCCCCATCTTCTCCACCTTAGTCTTCACATTCAAGGCCAAATGTCCTTGTATGGCCTTGGGATGTTGAGTGGGTACAAGCACACAACTAAAAATCTAGAAAAATGACCTCCAAGCTGCATACACACATTGTCTTGCCAAGTACCATTTTGCAGAAAGGTTCCTCATTGGAAACCAATCTTGTACCAATGAGTAAGGCCTCACCCCCTTTTTCTGCCATTGCCCACAAGCAAAGAAAAAGCATCTTTGATTGGCGCAAGAGCAAGGTTTTAAGGTCTCCCTTGCACCAATTTGATGTGAGTTATATCATCCCACACACTCACAAACTTGGTACATATACAAATCTGCACAAAGATAAAAGACCATTAGCAAATTGTTAACAAAGCATATCTTAAACACATGTAGCAAAATGTAAACCCACATCTCAAACACACTGCTCAAAAATAAACTCATAAACACATAGCTCAAGGAAACGTCATGTTCCTAACACTTGAATACCCAACCAAAGAGAGGATTGGATGCACAACTACCAAACCCAAGCAAGGATTGCCAGGAGGTCAAGGAGTGAGATCACATGCAACCATGGGCAATAGAGGTGGATTGCCAACATGTCAAGAGCTAGGCATGGGATCACTTGTGGTACACAAGTGTGTGAGGGGGATCACCCACAAGTGAAGGAGTGGGAGTGGGTGCAGGTGTGGGTGGATAGGTGGGACTACAAGCGGCCGAGCATTACTAGTGGCCAAGGGTGGATGACGGATGGCAAACGGGGGTTGCTTGCAAATCCTACCCTAATTGGGGTAGTGGTGGGATCAAGAGCAGATCCAGGCCCAACAAGGGAATTTTTGGGAGCAAGATAGTGCAAAGAAATCAGAAAATCATTAAGTAAATTAATTGAACTAAAAATTTAAAATCTATACTTACATTTGGGCAAGGAAAATCAAATATACCACAAATTTCAGCCCAAGTGAATCCATATCTCTTTATCAGATGTTCTCTACAGATTCTCAAATCTGCTCCTTGTCTAACCAAGCCCACTTGATATAAGTCAGATGGTACTCCTTTGAATCAAATCTGATTAACCATTCTCCTTCTTTGAACTCCTCCATGTTGTGCATATCCAATATCTTTTCATATTCACTCATTGTTATGGCCAATGTCTATTTGTCAATTGTCTACCGTCTTTGATTTTGTTGTTGCTTGTTTTCTTTCCTTCCTTTTTCCTTTGTCTATCTTCCCACTCTCAATCATTTCTCCTTCTCACCACCCTAAATCTCTCTCCGTCTACTGTCCCTCGTCTAAACCCTTTCAAAGTTCTCCTTCTCCTTTCTCTCCTTCTGTCCCTCATTTCTCCCTCTTCAAATTCTCCACTTTTTTCTTTCCTCTCTTTTGACCTACCTTTCTCTAGCCGTTGGTTCTATCAACATACACCACTCTTTCAATATTTCTCTATTTCTTGCCTTTACCTTTGTCATTGTTTTCTAAATCTCTAATCAGTATTTTCTCTTCCCTTTTTTTGTAACATCTCTTTACAAATTTCTGTCTTGTTCTCTCTTTGATATCTTTGGGCGTCCGTCCCTTTGGTAATTTCTCTCCCAATTTTTATACTTGCACAATGCACTAATATTTTGATTGATTTATCTAACATCATTATATTAGTGGATAAGAGTCTAATATTCCTCACTCCACCTACACAAGCAGACAACTATATGATGAAGGCTTGAATCCACATTCTTCCATGCCACAATCTATATTATGCATGTAGGGAAGCAATTTTCCTTCCCATAGACAATTGATATGCAATTTATAATCTATATAATGCAATCTAGGAATCCATATTTCTACTATAACAATCTATATTATTCAAGTCAAGTCAACCATCAAAAGACCAGAAATTTTTATGCAATAGAGACTCAAAATCAAATAAAGGAAAAATATTCAAGGGAAAGGGATTTTCCATTACAATGTTGAATCAATTGTATATGGAAGTTTCAATGTAATGAAGGTGATTGGGATTTGCAAATCAAAGTGGAATGAGATTTAAAAGGGGATGCAAAGCAAAAGTACACTTCAATGGACATTAAATGATATGGCATCAAACAATTTCAATTGGCATCAAATGTTGTGACCAGCCTTTACATAAACATGGCAATTGGGAAGTAAAAAATGGTAAATTTTTTATTTCATACTATTAAAAAACAATCCAAGTTGAGCTTTGTGACAAATAAGAAGTTAAAAATGGTAAACTGTTCAATAATCCACCAGGCTGCCTGTTGAATGCATTACACATTTGCATCACAACTTCTCTAGTCTCTTCTATTGTAGGAACTCCTAGTCCATATGAATTTTGGTTCTCTAGTTCTGTTATTTCCATCGTTTGCTTTTTTGTCCTCTTCCTCTTCTGTAAAGTCTATTATGGATCTTGTTCAACCCAAAAAGTGCTCCTATTGATCAGAAAATTATGTAGCAATTGATCCACCTCATCAAATATAAAATTCTATTTTTACTTTTGAGTTGAATTCTTAATTCTTGCAAGGAATGCCATCGAACCTTCAACATCTTGATGTAGTGCTTGTTGATGATCCAAGCCCTTGCAACACATTTTTTAAATGCCACTCTCTCCTATGTGCAAGGAAGATTGAAAGAAGGTACCATGTGGCTCATGGGTACATACCCCGACTTGCTAAGCAAATACTAGTGTTGCTCATAGGAAGAATTAGACCCTCTTTGACTCATGTTACTCCACAAAAGTTAATTTCTTGATGCAAGTCATGTAATGACAAGACCTAAGCATCCTTGCAATACACGCAGCTCATAGAACCCCATTCCACAATTCAGCTCACACAAATCCATTCCATAACACAAGTGGCAATACACACCAAAACAATAACATGCTTAAGGAGTAGTGCTGAACAACACCAATGAAATTTCACATTAAAAACTAGAGTGGGAGTGAAATAATTTAATAAGAAATGACACACTAGCACACCATTTGCAGGAAGTAAAAATCACACTCCACTTTGTCACTTAACACTCATCTACCAAAACTGTATTATTTGCTTCATATCATTGCATATCACTTGGCCATTGATTGACTATAAATCTTTTTGGTTGTAGTAAATTTCAGCAATCACTTTGGGTCTTTGGACAACAAGAAATAAATTACCATCCACCAATCCTACATATCCTTTAAACCCTTTGGTTGCAAAGACATTCAAAATTATGTTCCTCTCTTTGGCGTTGGGCTAAGTAACCTCTTCACTTAGAGTGGCTACAATGGCATCATAACTCCATCAATAAATTGTGTGCTAGACCTTGAACTAATTCCCTAGAGATTTGTAACCCTCACTACAAACATGCCATTTGCATTGTGTCCAAGCCAATCGAAGGTCACGGCCAATTGCACCCACACAAGAGATTGCAAATTTCCTACATTTCTTGCATAAACACAAGTCACCTAATTTTGATATGGGATACTAGACAAAGACTTGAGATGTAGGGTATGTGATGCTATGTTATTATAGGTGACCTCATCAAGTCTAGTAGTTATATTTAGTTTACCAGAATGTATTGAGCTCCACATGGTAGAGGAGAAAGTGGTGACATTTGGATTTGATATGGAGACCTCACCTATAATGGTTATTGCTTCTAGGGTGTTGTAGAGTACCCCACACTATATTTTCTTTCAAGGACCAAGGGGAAAACCCTAATCTTATGGAGAAAATGGAGAACCTAGTATATATAGACCCTTACACTCATTTTAAGTCAATAGTAGCCAACAAGTGATAGTGTTGCTTGTTGGACTTATGGTAGACATCACCACAAGAGGGATTGTACCCAAGGAAGTGGGCATGATACCTTTGGAACACCACAGCTAGCCTAAAGATAGTAGAGGGTTCAGATTTAGGCTTTCCTAACGTCCATAAGAATCCATAAAATAGTTTATGGGTAGACCATAAATGTTTTATGGATAGCATGTGGGAGTACAATGAGGTTACACAAAAAAACTCAATAATTGTAAATATCTTTATGGGTCATCTAAAACATAACCCATAGATTTTTATGGGCTATATGTGATCTCAAAAATTCCAATGATATACAACCTTTTTATTTACTCTAGTTTTACCATAAAATTTTCTAACCCTAACTTTTTCTTGGAACATTCCATTTTAAACCAGATCTTGACTATGGGTATCCATAAAATACTTTTTGGATTTCAGTTCACTACCTATGAAATTCTGAAAATCTGAAACTCCATAGTGTGACCATTGCCATAGATTTGGTCACACTAGTGAGTGGATACTTTGACTTACACTTGGAGTTACAATGTGGTATGGTTACTATAGCAAGAGGTAGAGAGCCATAGGTCATGAAGGATGAGTTGGTAGTAGATGAGCCATACTTGGTAGGAGCACAATACTTGTATTTGCTTCTAATATAACCATGGCTTTTATTTGCTTCAATAGAACCATGGCTACTCAAATTGAGCAATTGGAGGAAAGAACTTATTTTGAAAACATCATGTTTTCTAATGAGATCAAGTAAAGAAAGAAACATTGTATGTCCATTTGCACTAGCTGTCTAAAGGAAGATGGATATACATCTCAAAAAAAAAAAAAAATTTCAAGCAATGTTAGTGCTCCTATTGTAACTATTTCTTTCAAGAAGATACCCCTTGGAGTAAAAAAATGCAACTACCTTAATATCAATTTATCTACATTTCCTAAGTGTGGAACACTCCATGTTTCCTCATATTTCCAAAATTTCTTAAAACTACAATATTTGAGTTCACCAGATTGTCATCAAAGTCAAGTCTATTTTGGTTGTGTCTGTCTTCTATATGCTTCCTCATGTGTTTCTTGATTTCTTCACTAATAATTGCCTTGTGCTACAGCGTGACATTTTTTCCTTCACCAACTAAAAAGTCTCACTCACACCTACCTAAACCCAATTCAGCCACACTAGTTTAGTTGAATTCAATCGCATGCACACAAGCTGAAGACGTCCGGATATGAGAAATGCACTTGCATAGGAAGAGAAATGGTGCACCCTCCATGAACGATACATGAAAGCAATCCAAAACATCATGAAAACTTAAGCCTTGGTTTTCATAAAGACATGGTCCACTATTTCATAAGGGCATGACAAGCTGCATTCATTTTTCAAATCAAATTCCACTTGCAATTAGTGACTCTGATTAATCTTTACAAATTCATTAAGTATAGGGTAAGCCCGTACTCATCAATCTCATAAATGTATACGGGTTGTGATTTTTGTGACCCACAAATATTTTAAGGCTATAGGTGATCACCCCAGAAAAATGTACCCTACCCTTAAAAATTTACATGAATACCCTTCAATTTTTGGAGGGGAGCTCTATGGGTCTATATGCACCAGTGTACTAAAGAGTTCAAATTCAGATTTTCAGAATTTTGTGGAAGTGGTGTGAAGTCCCTAAGATATTTTATGGACATCTGCAATCAAGGTTTGGCTAAAATTGCATGGTGCCTAATAAATTAGGGTTTTGAATCAATTAATAAATTAGGCTTTTAAATTTTATAATAAAATCAAAATGATTATGTTTTAATCACTAGACTCTAGAGGATTGTCCACAACACGTGGAAAAGTTATGCGTTGTGTTTCCTACAAAGCTATTTACCACTATGGGACATTTGCTCATTATAACTCTCCGCACTCATGCACGCTATCCATATAAGTTTTACATTCTACCCATAAACTCATTTACATATTGCCACAAAGATAGGAGACGGGAGAGTGTGGAGATGGGAGAGGAGAGGGAGAGATGTGAGAGGAAAGATCTATACTTTTCTGAGTGCTCTCTTGCATATAGCACTTAAGTAAATAGTCTATTCTATTCGTTTTTCAATTTTAGTTCCATTGGTACCTAGATTGAAGACCGTGGAGAATCGAGTTAAAAGTTATAAAGATTTTTAGGTTTTTAGGGTTTAGAGTGATCATTACACATTGAGAGTGATGGGTTGTGGATTTTCATTCCTTATCTCTTGGTTTTCATGATTAAGTTTCATGGGAATTTAGTTTGAAAATTTTAGAGATAGAAATTGAAATTTATGAGAGTTTATAGTTTTTAGGGTTTGGAGAGATTGTTTCTCATGATACACCATGCCCGGTGTATCATCAACGCTTTACCTCGCAAGGGGTAAAGACCCATATGGGAAGGATGCATAACGACCTATGATTGGACTACTTGGGATGCTCATGTGAGGCAAGCAGTCACATTGACGGCAATGACACTCGGGATTATGCACGCTTCTTCTATTTTATCATTGACCGTTCCAAGGATATCAATCAAGTTGTGGGAGTGGTTAGCTTCTTAAGTGGGTTGCATTTTGGGGTTATTTGAGATTATTTTTCCATGTCCATGTGTACTCCATAGGCTACCCCACACACTCCATGATGAAGCTAGATAGGCTTTTTGCATACCACTTGATTGTTTGGCACTTGATCCCTTGGATGAGTTAGCATGGTTCCTTTCCTCTTATTCCCTTGTTGGTATCTTTGTTATGCTAGAGGAGGACATGCAAGGCATAGAAAGATGGCTGTTAGATTTTATTGATTTTAAGTGGGAGATCGGGTTGCCCTTCAAGAGGAGTCTGTTAGGGCTACATGTTTTAAGAGATAGGTTTCACCACAAGATACCACAGAGTCCACTTGATTACAATAGTGTAGGACATGAGGTCAGGCAAGAGAGTTTAGTAGAGCAGTACAAGCGCTATACCCTTTGTCTATGGTGAGTCATATTGATGAGACTATCTCTTCTCTATGCTCACTACATCCCATAGCAATAGAGGGACTACCATTAGAGGTCTTAGATTATCAACATGAGCAACCTTTATGTCTTGATAGGTCACTTTTTGCACAAGCATTATGCCCTACTCCTGGCCTTTCCTCAAGAGGCTTGTCAAGGATGGTTTATGAGCACCTTAGAGATTGCTTTCAGGCAGATGATCCTTCTAGTGGTTTAACCGAGTTGTTTCAAATGACTACAGTAGTAGCAAGAAGCATTCTTATGTCTGTTAGTTAGGTGTTAGGTGCTAGTTGACTTCTCAGGATGGAGAAGGACACGGGGGGCATTAGACCAATTGTATTGGAGAGATATTTTTGCATTTGGTTAGTCGTACCATTGTCCTTCAGCATCAATCTTACTTTTGATAGCACCTCAATCCATATCAATTTGGAGTAGCCACACTACAATAGTATGGAGTTTAGCGACGTAGCTAGTAAGGCTAACAAAGTAGGGAATAAGCCAAATTAGCCTATAATATTCCAAAAGCATCTAAGAAGCTTCTTGGGAAGCTTCCCAACTAGTTAACTTGCACCCCAAGTTGGTAGCTTCTATAAGCTTCTAACTAGCTTAGCTTGCACGCCAAGTAGGCGGCTTCTAGAAGGAAGCTTCTTGAGAAGCTTCCTAGTTAACTTGGCTTGCACTCTAAGAAAACGGCTCAAGGAAGCTTCTTGAGAAGCTTCTCAAGGGCCTTGTATGCTACCTATAAATACCAAAGCCAAAGCTCATGCTTGGCATTCGGAGTTTTCACTCATTCAAGTGTCCCAATATGAGTTTCCATTCTCCTATTTCTCTCCTCGGATTTAGTCTTTTACAATTGGTATCAGAGCAAGAATGGGATCGATGGAATTTATGGACCACAAAATCACTTCCACCAAACCATTGGGATTTTTGCGTCCAAATACTACCCAAGCATCATTTCACACAATTCATCACCTCGCACTTTGGACAAGATTTTTTGCATATGATCACCATATCTGAGGAACCCTTGGTGCTTCCGGTTGTAACTTAATGGAGAACGGTGATGTGTTATTTCTATGTGTTAATAAATTAGATAGATTGGGAGTGGTGTGATAGAGTAGCAACCATGGCGGCAATACCCGATGTTATCTTTGCTATGCAGCAATAA
Organism: Lunularia cruciata; assembly: GCA_948567375.1. Lineage (NCBI taxonomy): Eukaryota > Viridiplantae > Streptophyta > Marchantiopsida > Lunulariales > Lunulariaceae > Lunularia > Lunularia cruciata. The sequence continues at coordinate 53,491,630 of OX419762.1, read as the reverse complement.
ATTGAGCACCTTACTCGATTGTTGGATGAACAAGATCTTTGACAACAAGAGCAAGTGGAGAGAGTATCAATTTGAGAAGGAGCGGATTGGATCAGATTCCCTAAACCCAAGGTATTTGAAGGCAAGAATCTTCTGGGTGCAATGGAGAATTTTGAGTTTGATTGTGAATGTTATTTTGAAGCTACCAATCAACAAGACGAGCAAAAACAAATTCTCTTGGCTTCTAGCCAATTGGATGGAGTAGCAAAACTATGGGGGAGATTCTGAGTGGAGCAAGCTGAAAGACAAATTGTTGCACCAATCTTGACATGGTCAGGATTCAAGAGCACAATAATTGGTCGGTTCCAAGCTATAAATGCCACATGAGCTACATGGAATAAGTTGGTAGAGTTGAAACAAATTGGCTCAGTAAGAAGTTACATCACGCAGTTCCAAATCACTATCATGCAAATTCCAGATATATTAGAAGGTGAAGCTCTGGATCAATTTGTGAGGGGCTTGAAGGCGAGAACCAAATTTGAGGTAACCATACGAGAGCCACAACACTTGGAGGAAACCATGCAGTTGGCCGTACATTTTGATTCCTTGGTGGCAACAACTTGGTCTCAACCTCAACCTCCACAGTGCCTACCAATACACTACACACAAGTAGAGGAGCCAGCACCAATGGAGATTGATGCCATTCAACAAAGACCACTTGGCATGGTAGATAGAGAGAAACTACGCAAAATGGTAGTTGTTTTTATTGTTGCCAATTGGGGCATTGCATTGTTGAATGTCCACTCAAGAATGGATGACCTCAACAAGTTGCCTAGGTGGAGGTTGTGGAGCAAAATCATCAGGGAAACGAGGAATCCCAATAGGAGGTTTTGAGCCGCCTATTGGGAGCTTGATTAGTTCTAATGGGATTGAAGGCTTGACCTATGCAAGTTTGCTTCACTTGCAAGGTACAATATCTAATCAGGGTTGTAGGATTTTGGTTGATTCTAGAAGTTTAGAGAATTGCATGTCTATGCAAGTAGCAAAGGAATTGGATATTCCTATCAAGCCAGTGATTGGAAGTAGTTTGATGATGGCGGATGGTAGAAAAGGTTATGCATTCCACACCTCGCACTCTGTTACCTTCAAGATTGGGAAGAAGTATTTGGAGTGTATGAGGTTTGTAGTGGCACCTCCACACTATGATATCATTATGGGTCTACCTTGGCTTGAACATCATAAGGTTCAATTTGATTGGACCCGATGCCAAATTCAAATACAACACCAAGGTAGGAATTTCTGATTAGGTTTTGTGGCACCTCTGAGTAAGAGACCTAAGAATAGTCAATCCCAAGATGGGAAGTTTGTCAAGAAGGTAGCCATAAAGCAAACCTAGAGGGGAGATGAGTCCCAAGATGGGAAGTTTGCCAAGAAGGCAACCACTGAGCAAGCTTGGAAGAGAGATGAGTCCCTAGAAGGGAATTTTGTTAGTAAAGCAGCCATAGAGCAAGCTTTGGAGGAAGATAAGTCTGTATTTGTGGTGTGGATCAAGCCGATTGCACAAGAACAATCTGCGGAGGGCCAAGAGCCTCATCAAGCAATGGTTGATCGGAAAGTTAAGGAGTTTGTGGACGTGTTTCCGGATGATTTTCCAAAGGGATTACCCTTTGATTGAGGTATGCCCTTCAAAATCAAGTTATTTCCAAGGAGTACTCCAGTGAGTAGACCAATCTATTGACTCTCACCAAAAAAGTTCAAGGAGTTGCGAATAACACTTACAGAGTTGTTGGAGAAGGACTTCATACAACATTGTACCTCTCCTTGGGGAGCACCGGTACTATTTGTTCCAAAGAAGGATGGAGAACTTTGTTTTTGTATTGATTATTGTGGGCTCAATAAGCAAATTGTGAAGAATGCATATCCCTTGCCTCGGATTGATGACTTGCTTGATCAACTAAGTGGAGGACACTACTTTTCCAAGCGGGATCTTCATAACGGCTATTGGCAAATTCCTATTGATAAAGAGGATGTGCAAAAGACTGCCTTTCGCACAAGGTATGGGCATTTTGAGTGGAGAGTTCTATCTTTAGGACTCACTAATGCTCTAGCAGTCTTCATGGATCAGATGCATTGGGTGTTGGATGGACTATTGGATTGGTCCGTGGTGGTGTTCTTGGATGATACCTTAATCTATAGCAAGACAGAGGCAGAACACTTGAATCATGTGCAAGAAGTCCTAAGACGACTACAACAATGGAAATTTTATTGCAAGAAGTTGAAGTCTGCCTTTTGGCAGAAGGAGGTTACCTTCTTGGGTCATAAGATCTCATCAGAGGGGATCAAGATGGAAGAAGAGAAGATCAAGGCCATTACTGATTGGCCTACCCCAAAGGATGCTACAGAAGTACGGGCATTCAATGGATTGGTCAGTTTTTATAGACCGTTCATCCACTATTATGCTCATGTGACTACACCATTGACTGACCTCTTAGGAAAGAACTCAAGTTTCCAATGGACCACCAAGCATGAAGAAGCATTCCAGAAGTTAAAGCATATGGTGTCTTCGAGACCCATTCTTCAACCATATGATCCTCAACTACCTTGAATGGTTGATTTTGATGCTTCTAACTGTGCAATTGGAGTTATGTTGCAATAGGAATTCCCAAATGGACTACATCCCATTGCCTTTGTGTCTCACCAACTAAATACAGCTGAAAGAAATTACTCTGCTCAAGATCAAGAACAAATTGCAATATTATATGCCACCAAGGTATGGAGGCATTATCTCTTGGGGAAAAAAGTGATCATGCAAATTGTTTACAAGCCATTGTTGTAGACTCTACACTTGGAGCACATGAAGAGTAGACATCATCGATGGGAAGAGCAACTCCAATTGTTTGACATCAAACTTGAGTTCAAACCAGGTTGGTTCTATGTCATCCCTGATGCCCTATCACGACGACTTGATTTGAAGGCTCTTCCTCTCATCACGGCAACAATTACGATGGTGTCAATTGACCTCAAGGTCCATAACAAGTTTAGATCAGCTCTACAACAAGCTCCCTTCTTCCAATGGTACATGGTCATTTGATAGCATGCAACAAGGAGAACAACACCTTCTCCTTCAAGGAAGGCCTTCTATTCCATACGGACCAGATCTATGTTCCAGCCAAAGGTGATCTTTGACTTGTGCACCTTCAAGAAGCCCATGATTTACCAATAGTTGGTCACATGGGAGTGGACAAGACCTTGGGCACTCTCCAATGCCAATGATGGTGGCACAACATGACACAAGATGTTTGGGACTTTGTCTGATAATGTGAGAGTTGTCAATCTAACAAGGCCAGTAACCAAAAGCCAAGTAGACTCCTTCAACCACTTCCCATTCCAACTACTTGTTCTGAACATGTGAGCTTAGATCTCATCACCTCCTTACCCAAGACACAACAAGGTCACACATCAATTGTGGTGTTTGTAGATAAGCTTAGTAAGCAAATCCATTTGGCACCAATGGTTGATACCGTGGATGCTCCAACCATGGCGCAACTCTACTTTGATAATGTCTTCAAACATCATGGGATGCCATATGTACTCATCTCCGACTGTGATCTTTGCTTCATCAAAAAGTTTTGGCAAGCACTCTTCTAGCTACTTGGCACCAAGCTTGCTTTGTCCACAACCTATCATCCTCAAACAGATGGACAAACTGAACATGCAAATCGCACCTTGGAAGATATGCTTTGTGCCTTCATCAACATTCACCATACCAATTGGGATCAATGTCTTGCAGTTTGCATACAATAATTCTAAATAAGCAAGCACCGGATTCTCTCCTTTCTTTCTCAATTTTGGCCAAGATCCGCTTGTCTTAGATTCTCTTCTTTCTCCTCCTCCGTCTTAAGTCCCCCATACTTCAACCTTCTTGACCACCATCTCCAAATCTCTCCAACAAGCCAAACCTCACCTCCTTGTTGCTTAGAATCGTCAAAAACAATATGCGGACCATCATCGTTGTGATCTCACCTTTGAAGTTGGTGATAAAGTTATGTTATCTTCTAGTAATCTACCCCTCCCACTTGATACCCAAGTTTGTAAACTTGCCTCTAATTGGATAGGATCTTTTGATGTCACCCAAATTGTTTCTCATGTTGCTTATCGACTTGCTTCGCCTCCTCATATGCGCATCCATCATGTCTTTCATGTTTCCAAGTTGAAACCCTTTGTTCATAATCCCTCTTCTTTCTCCTCTCAAGTCCAACCTCCTCCTCCTCCAATCCCTATCAATGATCATGAAGAGTACAAAGTTGATTGTATCCTTGCATGTCACCACATCCAACAAGGACGCCGCCAACATACGGAGTACAAGGTCCTTTGGAAAGAGTATCCCCTTCATGATGCTACATGGGAACCTCTTTCTCACCTCCAAAATGCACAAACGGCCATCCAAGAGTTTGAAGCTTCAAAGGCGATGAGTATGTCACCAACTAGCGGTGGGGGAATATTTAACTATATGGAGTTTAGCGACGTAGCTAGTAAGGCTAACGAAGTAGAGAATAAGCCAAATTAGCCTAGAATATTCCAAAAGCATCTAAAAAGCTTCTTGGGAAGCTTCCTGACTAATTAACTTGCACTCCAAGCAGGTAGATTCTAGAAGGAAGCTTCTAACTAGCTTAGCTTGCATGCCAAGTAGGCGGCTTCTAGAAGGAAGCTTCTTGAGAAGCTTCCTAGTTAACTTGGCTTGCACTCTAAGAAAGTGGCTCAAGGAAGCTTCTTGAGAAGCTTCTCAAGGGCCTTGTTTGCTACCTATAAATACCAAAGCCAAAGCTCATGCTAGGCATTTGGGGTTTTCCCTCATTCAAGTATCCCAATATGAGTTTCCATTCTCTTATTTCTCTCCTTGGATTCGGTCTTTTACACACACCTAAAGGATGTGAAGCTATATCTCTAGGCATTAGGGCACTCCTAGATATCCATCCGGAGTAGGTCATCGTACAAGTGGATGTTGAGAATGCTTTTAACAAAGTCTCACAGGCATCCATCTTTAGAGAGCTTAGGGAGGCTGGTGGATCCTTGGTGAATCATTTTCCTTTTGTGTGGTCTTTTTATGGTTCTAGTGCTTCCCTTTACTACCTGAACGGTGGTTCACAACAAGGAGTCAACATCTTGGAGTCAACTATGGTTACACGTCAAGGAGATCCTTTAGGGAGACCCTTATTTGCCATGGCTCATTTTAGAGCTCTCTTATCTACTACGTGGGCCATGCTAAGTTGTGTATTTCCCTCCTTGGCAGATGATACACACATTGTGGGCCTTGTAGATCAGATTAGACAAGCCTTTGACCACTTCTTGACTACCAAGCTACATCTAGTAGGCTTGAGAGTCAAGGTGTCAAAGTCTAGGGCATGGTCTCCTTTAGGTATTCCTTCCCACCTTGAGCTTCTAGAGGGGTGTATCATATCTACAAATGGACTATATGTTCTTGGAGTGCCAGTAGGATCCGAGGATTTTATCACATGCTTCTTAGACGCTGCCCTTGTAGAGAGAATATTCTCCATGTAGATGACCTTCCATTATTAGGAGATTCGTAGGTGGCATTTGGTATACTCTCCACTATTATTGCTTCTTGACCATTCTTCCTAATCCATATATTTCCTCCCTCCTCATCCTTCTTATCACATCTAAGAGCCTTTGAAAGGAGGATTATGGGAGTCTTTGGTGATATTATTGGACCAAGGACATTTGAGTGTGGAACAAGGGATTTGGCATGTAGACAGACAACTCTGACAATCTCATGTAGAGCGGTTGGCTTGTTATCTATGGAGGAGACTGCACCTATAGCATTTTTTGGTAGTTGGGTAGTTGGGCTCTCTTTGCACCCTTACTTTCCTCTCATTTTGTGGTTGTTGATAGGCCGGTCTTGAAGAGTTATGTGATAGATGTGGAGGGGGGATCCTTTCTTCTCCACATGTTATTACGGCAGATGAGAGATAGTCTATCCCCATGTGCACAAGAGGACTTTCCATCTTTTGTTTCATAATTGTCAAATTAGACTAGAGGTTTACAGTCTTCCTTGATGGAGCGATAATGTGAGCATATGCTACATTCTCTCTTAGTTGACTCATCCATTCCTCAAGCTATGAGAGCAAGTCTTTGCTCTTGGTCCGGCAAGAGTGCAAGCTCTTGGATCCTAGCTCGACCTGTGAGCCGGCCTGTATCTCACTCAAGATGAACCTCTGATGGCTATTATGGTAGCGCACCATGGACTAAGAAGGCAAAGAACCCCAACTCCATCATACTCCTCCTAGGCTAACACTCCAAGACTCAAGACATTGCTCACTAGAGAACTCAATTAGAGAGATAGTTGCAAATGAAAGGATGATGAGTACCTACTCACCCCTAGTTTACATACTTGTGAATTAATTATGTACCAAAGTTACTAATTACTAGAGTAACTCAAGTTACTAGGCTAAAAGTCAAGTAAAGTCAAAAAGTATAAAGGAATATCCATCCACATTGGCATATTCCACTAAGCATGTGATCTTATCTTGACCCAACTACTAAGTCAAAGATTCCTTCACATGGGCTATCCTTGGACTATAGAAGAATCCAAAACAAAAAGGCTTGCGGGTCCAAGAGTTCTCAACTCTTTCCTCAAAGCCAAACACCTAGGAATAATATTAAGTCAACACACTAGAATCCAAAATAGTGGTGCTCATCTTTTCCACTTCCTCTAAAGTAAGGTCCCCACTATCTTAGCTATGATTAACTTTAGCTAATCATGACTAATGTAGAACCATCTTTTATCTCTATATAAATAATATATCTCAAGTATTTGTAATACTAAGCTAAATATCATAATACCACACACATGCACAAATGGGTGTTATAGGCCATGCATTAGGGTATTTTGCCTCGCACCAACTACTTTCTCTATAACAATAAGGTTTTGCCTAGGTTTGGTCCACCCATCTGCATCTTCTTTACTCACTTGTGAGTGTGGTTTTACACCAGATGCAACAACGGTCCATATGACATGATGTCCTTTTGGAGGATAGAGGATAACTACCCATGATGCTATTAGGGACATTGTGTTTGCTATGACACGAGAGAGTGGATACTTGGCTTGGAGGGAGCATTCATATGCTTTGCAGACAACCTGTGTCAGGGTAGAATTATACTTGGTCCGAGATGATCAAGTGATGGTAGCGGATGTCGTGGTTAGACACCTTATGTGAGATATAGTCTCGGAGTGAGTGATTACACATCCCCTTGGATAGGCGGCGAGCACAATAGCAAGTCGCAAGGTCTCCAAGTATAGGGGTATGCAGCGATGTCACCTCTTTGTTCCTCTATCTAGCCTTGGAGTTATATGGAGCGATGGACATTGCGCTCGGTACATTTGTCAATTAGTGCGTGAGAGCTTATCATATTAGGCGCCTAGGGGTACCACTCTCACTCTCACACTTTGTAACATATTTTAGACAATGTGTGTCCATTACTCTAAGGGGCAAGTGGCTGGTATAATCCATAGGACAGCAATCACACTAGGTGATGCTTCTTTGGATGCTCTAGTTGTTCGTAGACTACACGACTTGCATAGTTCTAGTTGTTTGTAAACCACACAACTTGCATAGTTAGGATATCTTAGATGCAGTGGGGCAGATTTTTCATATAGACTGTATTAGGGCTTAGCCACATTTTACCTTTTTCATCCCTCCCTTGTACGGGCTTGATGGTGTCTCTTCTCATCCTTCTTTTTCGTCTATGCAGTCGTCCTTCTACGAGATTGCCACGAAAGCTCCAAAAGCCTAAATTTGAAACCCCCATAACTTCTTGTATATCTTGTATATCTCGAGTAAGCACGCGTCTTACTCAAGCTTTCATACAAGCTCAAGTCTCTTGATTCCGGCCGCAGACTAAGTTGGGTGGGAGTTATCCCCAATATGGTACACGTGTCGTGAACTACGGATCGCGCCTTCAGAGGTATTCGCATGTCGAATCGACGAGGCTAATGAGATTTACAACAATAGTAGAGTAGTGATGGTGGTCACAATTTTGAGACTCATGGGGTATCTCCACCCGCAGCATTCCCTTGACATGTCTTGTGGGCATATCCGGGGCATCAATCGACATTAGCATTCTTTGGAGAAAGCAGATCGCGCTTTGAAGAGGATGATCAAGTACGCGTCCTGGACTTGATCGTCGCGAGTCATGTGAGGGTACAGCATCTACACAGCATTCGGGATGGCGGTATCTTCAGGGCATTGAAGACGAGGCATTACCCTTTATACGAGAGAAAGACATCGCGCTTGCCATTGCGTGGTGGTGGTGGTGATTCCATGACTAATCAATCACGGGGTCTTCCCATCCTTCATTTTTCCTACGCGGTCGCCTTTTTTCAAATCAATCACGGACCCTGATGGAGTTCGCATTATTGTTGCAACAAGTCACGTGCTATGAATACTCTTAACCCTTTACGACGGTATCTTCACTGCATTCAAGGGTGACACCGGAGGGAGAAAGATGTCTCCTGTATTTCGAATTGAAGGACGGAATCCCTATAAATCGGACCCAAACCAGACCACACCAGACCAGATCAAAGCCAGGAAAACTTACGTGGTGACTAAGTGCGGGGTTCACGCACGAAAAAAGAGCAGGAATAATGGAGAAAACTGGCCGCCGCGGCATGGCCAACTAGGAAACAGTGTTCCGTTTGATGTCAACTGTGTTTCGAATCACAGGAAAGTGTTCCTTTTAAAATCGGACTCAAACCGGACCACACCAGACCAGATCGAAGGAACGAAATATTCACCGCGTGAACAGTGTCCGGATTCGTTCACGCACGAGAGCAGGAATGATGGAGAAAACTGGCTGCCGCGGCACATCCAAGTTAGAAATATAGTGTTATCTTTGATGCGTCTGTTTCGGCGCCCAGAAAAGGTCAGATAACTAATCAGATAACGGCTGCAAGGGGTGAAATAAGTGGGTAAGGTAGAAGGATGCACGTAGAACTTCTCTAAATCAATTATCTATCACATAGATCTCCTTTAATATGTCTAAAAACTCCGGTACCGACCCCTAAAAAATGAAAGAGGTTTACTGTAGGAAAGGGAAGATCAGTTGAATGCAGAACGAGACGTGTGGATGCAAGGAATGTAAGTGCGAAGTATTTAGAGAAGAAACGGAAAAGGGAGAAAATAGAGATTGTGCATTGAGTGGATTCGGTGCATACAGGCAACTGATATTGCCTATATGCGCTGGAAAGAATGTGGAGATGCATGGAAGCATGTAAGAGCGAAAGAAAGTACAAGAGAAGTTGACCGTCGTAACAGCAACGACAGGTCGATACTGGGTGTACGCAAAAACCAAAACTACCAGTCCAGAATCTCTTCAAGGTGACTATGAGTACGGCGTGAATGTTCGCCCTTGAAATGACCACACTGTTGGTAGTATTTTGAAGTCCTCCGCACAATAATTACGCCAAACATATCACATTGCCCTCTGGATCTTTCCACACGTCGAATTCAGACTTATTGGTTGGAATCATGTCATGTTCAGGATTTGACCAACAAATAAGAGTTTCATCATAAGAAGCCAACTGTGAAATACATTGTTGAGACTCCGTCTTGTGTTTGGCACGACTTACCTCACATTCTTATGATGTGAGCTGAGACGATGTTAGTACTAACTACCCCGCCGTGCATTGGACAAGAAACACAAGAGAAGTGACAGACGAAAGACGTAGTTTGGTTCGAAAGATTGGAGATGCCGTGACCAATTATCCGACAATGAAACAGACATCCACTCTCTGAAGACTTCGCCGCGCTTCGGTGAGTACGAAACATGAATTAGTACATGTATATTGACAAATACTACCTATTTGACCAGTATTGGCTATTCGATTCAACCCGCCGGATGAAGAGGATTAAACGTGAAAGGTGAGCAAAATAGAAATTATGAAGTGACGGCGACTTGATATAGACTCGGCATGGAAGTTCTCGTGTATAGAGTGTAGGATTCAGAACTTCACTTTCCATTCGACATCGTGTAACTTTCTTCAGTGACAGTCCCCTTCGATTCCAAGGGCGGTGAATCACGTCATCAGTAGTTATGTTTCTGTGTTTCTCTAGGTTGTTTACAGCTTTGCTGTCAATTGTAGGTTCACCGACTCAAGTTGCTTTCAATTATGTGTATGTTCCGCGACCAGACCTTTATATCGCCCAAGCTCACTGCAGTCCTCGACGAACGATCTGAATCTCAGTGATTAGATTGTCTTTGTTGACCATAGTTTGGCTACAACCGTGCTGATGTAGCAAATGAAACTCGGATTGACATACTATCAGCCAATGCTGGAACTTAAGTCCCCCCAGAGTATAAGGAGAGTACTCTTTAGGTGGTCAATTCTCCAATCAGACGATCGTAATGAAGGTGTAATACAGCTGGTCAATCCATTTGATTTACTCGTAAGACATCATCAGATTCATTACACAAGGCCAAGGCTGTATTTCTGCTTGAGCACATTGCTGGGAACTCGTTGAGGATGAACTTGGTAGCTACTTTGGTTCGGGAGACAGTGGAGCCTGGAAAGGAGAGGGTAGCTACTTTGGTTTTGGAGAAAGTGGAGCCTGGAAAGGAGAGGGGAGGGAGAGATGTGAGAGTAAAGATATACATTTTCCGAACGCTCTCGGGTATATAACACTCTGCGTGAATAATTTATTCCGTTCGTTTTTCAATTTCGGTTCTATTGATAATTAGTAATTAAATTGAAGATTATGGAGAATTGGATTCCATTGTCACTAGATCGAAGATTTAAGATTATGGAGAATTGAGTAGAAAAGAATGTGAATTTTGAAGTTATTTAAAATTTAGATTTTTAAGTTATTTAAAGTTTAGAGTGATCCATTGAGAGAGTGATGGGTCTAGAATTTTAATTTTTAATTTTTTGGTTTTCATGATTTAGTTCGAGGTGAATTTAATTAAATTTTTGAGTTAAAAATTGAAAGATATAAAATTTTATAATTTATAATGTTTGGAGAAATTATATTTTCTGATGTGAATTGGGATGTGAAGGGTCATGAATTTGCGAGTCTGGAGAGATATGAAGAATAACATTTTGTGTTGGTGTTGTGATTTTTGTGCTAACCATGGTTACACCTTCCCATATGGGGCTACCTAGAGCGGAGCGGGACACACCATGTTTGGTGTGTCATTGTAGCTCTACCTCACAAGGGGTAAAGACCCATGTGTGAAGTATGCACAAGGACTATGATTGGATCACTTGAGATGCTCGAGTGAGTGGAGCGTCTACATCAATAGCAATGACACTCAAGATTATGCATGCTTCCTCTATACCTTCATTGACCGTTCCAAGGATACAGATCGAGTCGTGTGAATGGTTAGCTTCTCAAGTGGATTGCATTTTGGATTTATTTGAGACTAGTTTTATATATCCACGTCTAATCCATAGGCTACCATGTACATTCCATGATGAGGCTAGGCAAGCTTTACGTCTACCATTTGATCGTTTGGCACGTGATCCCATGGACAAGTTAGCATGGTTCTTATTCCTCTTACTTACTCGATGGTGTCTTTTTTATGCTAAAGGTGGACATGCGGGGCAGAGAGAGATGACTATTAGATTTTGTCAATTCAGAGTGGGAGAATTGGTAGCCCTACAAGAGGAGTCTATTAGAGTTGCATGTTTTAGGAGACATGTTTTGCCATAGGATACCATAGAGTACACTTGATGATGATAGTGTAGGACATTGGGTCAAGCTAGAGAGTTTAGTAGAGCAGCACGAGTGCTACACCCTTTTTCTTTGGCTAGTCTTATTGATGAGATTATCTTTTCCCTACGCTCATTACATCCTATGGCAAGAGAGGGATTACCACTAAAGGTCTTAGATTATTAGCAAGAGCATTCTTTATGTCTTGATAGGTCACTTTTTGCAAAAGCATTGTGCACTTCACCTCGCTTTTCCTTAGGAGGCTTGTGAAGGATGGTATATGAGCATCTTAGAGATTACTTCTAGGCATATGATTGTTCTAGTGATTTTACCGAGTTGTTTTAGGTGGCTACAATAATAGCGAGAGGAGACATTCCTATGTCTATTAGTTGGGTGTTAGGTACTAGTCGACTTCTCGTGATGGAGAAGGACAAAGGAGGCATTAGACCAATTGCTATTGGAGAGATCTTCTTGCATTTGGTCAGCCACACAATTGTCTTTCAACATCATTCTCACTTTCGATAGCACCTTAGTCCACATCAATTTGGAGTAGCTACACTTGGAGGATATGAGGCTTTATCTTTTAGGCATTAGAGCACTCTTAGATTTCCATCCGGAGTGGGTCATCTTGCAGATGGATGTTGAGAATACTTTTAATAGCATCTCATGAGCATCTACCTTTAGAGAGCTTAGGGAGGCTGGTGGATCCTTGGTAAGTCTTATTCTTTTTGTGCAGTCTTTTTATGGCTCTTGCTTCCCTTTACTACCAACATAGTTGTTCACAAGAGGGAGTCACCATCTTGAAGTTAGCTATTGGTACATGTTAGGGAGATCCTTTAGGGGGACCTTTATTTGCCATGGCTCACTTTAGATCTCTTCTATCTATTACTTTGGCCATGCTTGTGTATTTCCCTCCTTGGCAGATGACACACACATCGTGGGCCATGTAAATCAGATTAGGCAGCCTTTGACCACTTGACTACCAAGCTACATCTAGTAGGCTTGGGAGTCAAGGTATCAAAGTGTATGGCATGCTCTCCTTTAGGTATCCCTTTCCACCTTGAACTTTTTGAGGGGTGTATCATATCTATAGATAGACTACGTGTTCTTGGAGTGCAAATAGGATCCAAGGATTTTGTCACATGTTTCTTTAACGTAGCCCTTGCAAAAGATGTTCTCCATGGATGACCTTCTATTACTAGAAGGTTTGTAGGTGGCATTTGGTATACTCTCCATTAATATTGTTCATCGACCGACTCACCTCCTTTGCATAGTTCCTTCCTCCTTGACCTTCTTATCATGTGTGAGAGCAATTGATAGGAGGATTATGGGAGTCTTTTATGATATTATTGGACCAAGGACATTTGAGTGTGTGATAGGGGATTTGGCATGTAGATAAACATCTCTACCAATCTCATGTGGAGGCTTTGGCTTGCTATCTATGGATGAGACTACACCTACAACATTTTTTTGTAGTTGTGTTGTAACAATATGGACTTTACCAACAAGTTAGTCAAGGCTAACGAAGTAACAAATCGTCTAAATTAGCTTAGAATATTCTATAAGTATCTAGGAAGCTATTTGATACCTTCTAAGTATTGAGTATTGTGCATGCCAAGGAGCGACTTCTAGGAGGAAGATCCTTGGGAAGCTTCTTAGTTAGCTTAGCTTGCACGTCAAGTAGGCGGCTTCTAGAAGGAAGCTTCCCAATTAACTTGGCTTGCACTCCAAGAAAGTGGCTTAAGGAAGCTTCTCAAGAGCCTTGTATGTTTCCTATAAATACCAAAGCCAAAGCTCATGCTAGGCATTTGGATTTTCCCATACTCAAGTGTCCCAATGTGATCTTCTATTCTCCTATGTGAAAGAAGGTGGAGAAGGCATTCTTTTCTCTCCACATGTTATTGCGCCAAACAAGACATAGTGTATCTTCACAGGCACACAAGGACCTTCCATCTTTTGCTTCACTATCATCAAATTGGACTAGAGGTTTATAGTCTTCCTTGATGGAGCAACAATGTCAGCATATGTTACATTCTTTCTTAGTTGACTTGTCCATTTCTTAGGCTACTAGAGCACATCTTTGCTCTTGCTATGGCAAGGATGCAAGCTCTTGGATCCTAGCTCAACCATTCATTAGGGCATTCTGACTTGCACTAGCTACTTTCTCTACAATGATGAGGTTTCACCTAGGTTTGGTCCACCCATCTGCATCTTCATTACTCACTTGTGAGTGTGGTTCTACACTAGATGCAATAGCAGTCCATATGACACGGTGTCCTTTTGGAGGATAGAGGATAACTACCATGATGCTATAAGGGCCATAGTGTTTGTTATGGCACGAGAAAGTGGATACTTGGTTTGGAAAGAGTGTGTAAAAGATCATGATTGAGGAGAGAAATAGGAGAATGGAAGCCTACATTGGGACACTTGAATGAGGAAAAACTCTAAATGTCTAGCATGAGCTTTAGCCCTTGTATTTATGGGGATCTTACTCAATTGTTGGATGAACGAGACCAGCAACGACAAGAACATATAGAGAGAGCGCCAGTTTGAGATGGAGAAGATTGCATTTGATTTCCAAAACCCAAGGTGTTTGAAGGCAAGAATCTTTTGGGCATGGTGGAGAATTTTGTGTTTGACTACAAACATTACTTTAAAGCCAACAATCTTCAAGATGAGCGGAAAAAAGTTCTCTTGGCCTCTAGCCAATTGGATGGTGTGGCAAAACTTTGGTGACAATTTTGAGTGGAGCAAGCGGAATAATAGATTGTCACACTAATTTTGACATGAGCAGAATTCAAGGATGCAATACTTGGTTGATTTCAAACTATAAATGCCACCCGAGCCGCACAAGATAAATTGGCAGAGTTGAAGCAGATTGGCTCAATAAGGAGCTACATCACACAATTTCAAAACATCATCATGTAAATTCTAGATTTCCAAGAAGGTGAAGTTTTGGATCGATTTGTGCGAGGATTGAAGTCATAAACCAAATTGGAGATGACCATGAGGGAGCTACAAAACATAGAAGAAGCCATGCAATTGGCTGAGCATTTTGATTCCTTGGTTGCGACAACTTGGTCTCAACCTCAACCTACAAAAAGCCTACCAATTCACTATGCACAAGTGGAAGAACCGGTACCAATGGAGATTGATACTATCCAACGAATACCACCTGGTACAACGGATAGAGAAAGATTGTGACAAAATGGAGGTTGCTTTTATTGTCACCAAGTTGGACATCGTATTGTTGAATGTCCACTTAAGAATGGACGACCTCAACAAGTTGCCTAGATGGAGTTTGTGGAATAAAATGATCAAGGAAACAAGGAATCCCAATAGGAGATTTTGAGCCGCCTATTGGGAGCTCGATTAGTTCCAATGGGATTGAAGGCTTGACCTATGCAAGTTTGCTTCACTTGCAAGGTACAATATCTAATTGGGGTTGTAGGATTTTGGTTGATTCTAGAAGTTCAAAGAATTGTATGTCTATGCAAGTAGCAAAGGAATTGGGTATTCCTATCAAGCCAATGATTGGAAGTAGTTTGATGATGGCGGATGGTAGAAAGGGTTCTGCATTCCGCACCTCGCATCCTGTTACCTTCAAGATTGGGAAGGAGTATTTGGAGTGTATGAGGTTTGTAGTGGCACCTCTATACTATGATCCTTATTATGGGTCTACCTTAACTTGAACATAATAAGGTTCAATTTGATTGGACACAACGACAAATTCAAGTACAACATTGTAATACCAAGAGCTAGCCATATGATGTAGATGTGAAATTCAATTTGGTAACATCTAGAATGATGTTATACATGATGATCAAAATAGATCAAATAGAAGTATCATCAAAAGTGTACTTCTACTAATAGGGAGAAAACCAAAATAGATTTGAGAACCTTAGAATCAATAGCTAGACATATGATTTGAAGGTGAGAATTGGGTTGGTAACATCTGGAAGGATTTTACACAGGATGGACTGAATAGATCAGAAAGAGGTATCACCAAAAGAGGACTTCTACTAATAGAGTTGGAACCGAAATATGCCTGAAATCTTTGAAGGCAGTTTCGGAGGCCTAAATGGATGAATTAGGCCTCAAAAATGTACATATGCTCTAGCGTTTTTGTCTTGTCAAGAGCTTTCCAACGGTACCTCACCCACGTGATTTTGAGATTCCTATCGGAAGATTCTCTAAAAGATTCCCTCCGGTCAAAGCTTGTTTGACCAACCAGATAGGACCAAGACCAAGATGTCACCCATCCAAGTAAGTAATCCAAGGGTGGAGCTTGCTGACATGTCACCTATCTATGTACCTAATCCTATGGTGGAGCTTCATTGGAGGAGATCCGCTTTGCCTATATAATAAAGAGAAGGTGCTCCTTTGGGGCATCGGAGTTTGAGTGTGAAAGTGTGTGTTTCTCATGGTGTGTTTCTCTTCAGGTCTCCTATCCTCGGAGTATTACAAACAACAAGGTAGGAATTTCCGATTAGGTTGTCTGGCACCTCTGAGTAAGACACCTAAGAATAGTTAATCCCAAGATGGGAAGTTTATCGAGAAGGTAGCCATAGAGCAAACCTTGAAGGAAGATGAGTCCCAAGATGGGAAGTTTGCTAAGAAGGCAACCATGGAGCAAGCTTGGAGGAGAGATGAGTCCTTAAAAGGGAAACTGGTTAGTAAAGCAGCCATAGAGCAAGCTTTGGAGGAAGATAAGTCTATATTTGCGGTGTGTATCAAGCTAATTGCATAAGAACAATCTAAGGGGGACCAAGGGCCTCATCAACCAATGGTTGATTGGATAGTTCAGGAGTTTGCGGATGTGTTTCTAGATGATCTACCAAAGGGATTACCCTCCGATTGAGGTAGGCCCTTCAAGATCAAGTTATTACTATGGAGTACTCTCGTGAGTAGACCAATCTATCGATTCTCACCAAAGGAGTTGGAGGAGTTGCAAACAACACTTACAGAGTTGTTGGAGAAGGATTTCATACAACATAGTACTTCTCCTTGGGGAGCACCGGTACTATTTTTTCCAAAGAAGGATGGAGGACTTCATTTTTGTATTGATTATCATGGGCTCAACAAGCAAACCGTGAAGAATGCATATCCCTTGCCTCGGATCGATGAATTGCTTGATCAACTAAGTGGAGCACACTAATTTTCCAAGTTGGATCTTTGCAGCGGCTATTGGAAAATTCCTATTGATAGAGAGGATGTGCAAAAGACTACCTTTCACACAAGGTATGGGCATTTTGAGTGGAGAGTTCTACCTTTTGGACTCACTAATGCTCCAGCAGTATTCATGGATCATATGCATTGGGTGTTGGATGGACTATTGGATTGGTCCGTGGTTTTTTTCTTGGATGATATCTTCATCTATAGTAAAATAGATGCAGAACACGTGAATCATGTGCGAGAAGTCCTAAGACAACTATGATAATGGAAATTTTACTACAAGAAGTCAAAGTGTGCCTTTTGGCAGAAGGAGGTTACCTTCTTGGGTCATAAGATCTCATCAAAGGAGATCAAGATGGAAGAAGAGAAAATCAAGGCCATTATTGATTGGCCTACCCCAAAGGATGTTATAGAAGTATGGGCGTTCAATGGATTGGCCAGTTTTTACCAACAGTTCATCCACTATTATGCTCATGTGGCTGCACCATTGATTGACCTCTTGGGAAAGAACTTGAGTTTCCAATGGACCACCAAGCATGAAGAAGCATTCTAGAAGTTAAAGCATATGGTGTCTTCAAGACCCATCCTTCAACTATATGATCCTCAACTACCTTGTGTGGTTGATTTTGATGCTTCTAACTTTGCAATTGGAGCTGTGTTGCAACAAGAATTCCCAGATGGACTACATCCCATTGCCTTTGTGTCTCACCGACTAAATACAGCTGAAATAAATTACTCTACTCAAGATTAGGAGCAGCTTGCAATGGTATATACCACTAAGGTATAGAGGCATTATCTCTTGGGGAAAAAAGTGATCATGAAAACTATTTACAAGCCATTGTTGTAGACTCTACACTTGGAGCACATGAAGAGTCGACATCATCAATGGGAAGAGCAACTTCAATTGTTTGACATCAAACTTGAATACAAACTAGATTGGTTCCATGTCATCCCTGATGCTCTATCCCGACGATCTGATTTGAAGTCTCTTCTTCTCATCACGGTGGCAATTACAATGATGTCAATTGACCCCAAGGTCCATAACAAGTTTTGGTAAGCTCTATAACAAGATCCCTTCTTCCAAATGGTGCATGGTCATCTAACAGCATGTGACAAGGAGTACAACACCTTCTCCTTCAAGGAAGGCCTTCTATTCCATCCGGACTTGTGAGCCGGCCTGTCTCTCACTCAAGATGAACCTCAGATGGCTATTACGGTAGCACACCATAGACTAAGAAGGCAAGGAACCCCAACTCCATCATACTCCTCCAAGGCTAACACTCCAAGACTCAAGACATTGCTCACTAGAGAACTCAATGAGAGAGAGATAGTTGCAGATGAAAGGATGATGAGTACCTCCTCACCCCTTGTTTATATACTTGTGAAATAGTTATGTACCAAAGTTACTAATTACCATAGTAACTCAAGTTACTAGACTAAAAGTCAAGTAAAGTCAAAAAGTAGAAAGGAATATCCATTCACATGGGCATATTCCCCTAAGCATGTGGTCTTATCATGACCCAACCACTAAGTCAAGGATTCCTTCACATGGGCTATCCTTGGACTAAAGAAGAATCCAAAACAAAAAGGCTTGTGTGATCACCCGGCAAATATCACTTTTGCGGTAATCGGGTCAGTAGAGTTCGTTCCCGCAGAGATACTATCCAGAATTGGTCAAATACAAAGTCAAAGTAACAATTGCAGTTCTTCTTGGTTGCGTCTTTAATCTCTCAGGTAGAAACTACACCCAAAAGAGAGTAACAAGCTCACAATCTTGACAACTTGTCACGAATACACACACACATAATCACAACATAGCAAATTCTGTCCAAACAACTCTTGATTGTGATGATTCAGATTCTCCCAAAGACAGCACTTCACTGCGAAGATCAATTTCACCTCGGAATTGTGTTCCACCCCTCCACTAAAGGCACAACTTCCTCGATTGAAATTGCTTCACATCAACTTCATGTTGCACTCACCAATGCAGAATACTACCAACACTACAATTCCTCTCAGATCTGTCAAGGCATTGCTCCGATGCACTTCACTCAAGATCAAACACACAGAATGAAGATCAAGGCTGCAGATTCCAACATCCACAGACACACTGACTTGCTCTTTGGAATTCTCCACACACTCACAAACACAAACAAAAAATTGACAATCGGAATTAAGCTTAAGCGACGAGTATTGAGGACAGCACTTCGCTTTATCTATCTTTAGAAATTTGAATACTGAATAACATCGTACTGCGAATGCTTCACTTAAATACTGAAGCAAATGGCAAATTTGCCTACCTAGGCACCGCTTCCTAACATCTCTTCCTACCTACAAATCCCAAGGGACAATCTATCTCTTCATATCTGCCTTTTCCTATCTCAAAATTGACTTCTATCTTGATCCAATGTCTACCTCATCATCGGCTTCCAAACCCGATGATCTTCTTACTATTTCACCTTCTTCGGGTATGACTAATTCTACTAATTTCTTTACTAATTCTACGACTTCTTCACTACAATCTACAATTGAGCTCACGAGTAATCTATATACATTCTTATCTCCCGACCCACTCTTCTCTAATGTGTCAATCCTCAAGTCAGATGATACTTGTATTCCTACTTCTACAACATCAGATTTCTTCTCCACTGTCACACTATTCCGAATTTTCTCTAACTCCAAATTGACTAAATCCAGTCGAAGACTAACATTATTCTCTACATCTAACATTTTCCTATCTACATGCTCTCTCAACCGAATCAACAATGTGTTCATGTCCACATCCTTGGCTTTTCGCATCCGAGTCTCCTGCACAAGTAATTTCAACTCATGTAGGCAAGCTTCCTCCAATCTCCCTTCAACCTCCGTGCTTAAGATCGCTCTTAATTTCCCCGCAACTTCTCTTACTGATTCCGATTCATATCCTTGAGAGCATTCTACCTTCAACTCCTCACGATACATCTTCAACTCGTCTTCATATTCTGCAGTGAGCATCTTCTTCTCCTCTGCATACTGCATGCTCTACTGTTCCGTGCTCTTGACAAGTTCTCGCAATCGCTCTTCTTCTTCTTGCCTGGATGCCAACTCTCTATGCCATGCTTGATCTTTTGTTGCGGCACTCTTCTTTAAGTTGTCCAACTCTTGCTCCATTACGATGTTCATCGCCTTCAAATGAACATTCTCGATGTGCACATCACTCACTTCCTCCTTCATTTTGCTCAGCCACATTGCCTACTCCTTCAATTCTCCGGCTTGCCTCTGCAATTCCTTCTCCTTCTCTGCGCAGTTTCCTTGTAGCAAGATCAGCGTTTTCTTCCTCAAGCCTTCCTCCCTCTGAAGTTCTTCAATTTCTTCATTTCTTCGGACTTGTTGCTCCTGCAACCCCTTCACTTCACTCAACAGATGCTTCACCACCTGCAACTCATTCATCCCCTTCCTACGATCTTGGGGAATTCCTCTCCGATGTTCCTTCAACAACTCCAGCAATGGTGTGACCACCTTCGTCAAATATGATATCCCGCCGAAGTTTTCTTTGTCTAGAGTCTTCTCCTCCGTCATCGGCTCCTTCATCCGAAGTTGCGATCTTCTTATCATGTTGGCACTTTCTTTGTCTTGGCCTCTTGAACTTGGCCCCACGGGATTCTCTGCTTCCTCTTTTGCTCTTGACTTGTTTGCTATCATCGTCTGACAAGCCTCACTTACTGCTGCCAACTGCTGGACCTCTGGCTCTCCATCACTTTTGCTCCCAGACTCCTCACTTTTCAAGGTGAGCTCCTCTTCTTTCGAGTCCTCTTCTTGCGACTCAGTCTCTTCCCCAGACTCCGATCCCGATGATGCCTCTCTTACAACTTTCCCTGTCTTCAACATCAGCCACCGAGTCTTTCTTTGCATAGGAAATGACTTGGCTTCTTTGGGTTTGATGCGCTTCTTTGTCTTTGGACTGGTAATGTCTTTGATTTTCCACTATCCCGTCCTTGCAAAGTACTCATCATTTGCTCAAAGATGCAACATATACTGGCGCTCCTCATCGTCTACTTACCGTCTCAAATCGGGGTGCATGTGAGACACCATACAATGATGCTCATCTTTGGATAGTAAATTCAGCCCGAAGTAGAAGTGAGCTGCGAACGGTGCAAAATAATGCGGTGGCAAGCCCATTTGCCAATTCACCACCATCTGTCTCATTCGGTGATGAAATCACCTCGCCCAATTAACTTGAACTCCTGCAAACATTTGATGGAAAAAGACGGCCTGCTGCATGGTCACGTAGGTCATTTGTTCTGGCTTGAACATAGCCATCATCGCCCCCACGATACTTCTTTGGATCGGGTCCCAATAGGACTCCACCTTGTAGCCATTCGTGGTTCTCGGAGCGAAGAACAAATTTTGGATTTCCGTTGTCTCCTCTATAGCATCACACTTCCGATAGAAGGTGATCCCTGTTGGGTCTCCTGCTTCTCTTCCCAATACCAACTTCCAATCCGACTCAGTCCATCGAGCCGGATTTCCTCTCTTCCCTTCCACCTTGGGACCCTCCTCACAATTACTAGCAGCAATCTCTGCCATTACTCCTGGGAAACTGAAATTCCAGTTCCATGCTAAAAACGTAATACAAAGTCTAATCAAGACTTTAATTCTGGCCACTACATCTACCCTTTGAATTGCAAACCCTTGCACCGCCAGCGCGTTGGCCACCTTCTTTGCCATGATTTTTTCTCCTGTTCTACGTTGTTGGAAAATAAGACCCTCTCTTGGACGAGACACTCTAACTCCCTCAGGGTTCCAGAAAATCTCACTCTCGACGGGCTTCTGGACACGCATTACTGCAGGACAGCTACTCAAAGGAATTGGAAATTTACTCAGAGGATTCAACTTCCCCCTGCGCAGTCGTAATTTTATATTGCCCCAAATTGCAGTCATTCTTCAGTCGATTTTGTCTTTGAATTTCTCTCTTCTGCGTGCACTCCCGGTCATTGTCAAGATATGCTTATTCTGCCCCCGCCATTTCTTGAAATGTACTTTCTTGCCACATATAGAGGTTGTTAACGGGCTTTGTCTTTCTTGCATCTTCCAACCCGAAGATGATGATCTTCAGAATTTTTCTGGCGTACTACTCTTCCGAGTACCTCCATCATCGGATCCGATGTCAACTTCTTTGGCTTTCCTCCAAAGTTACTTCCATCCATTCTTTGTCCGCAATTTGACTTTTCCGTGCTTACTTTGTCTCTTAAACACTACTAACCATATAAAAACAAAAAAATGTGGGTACCACAGCTTGCGGGCCCAAGAGTTCTCAACTCTTTCCTCAAAGCCAAACACCTAAGAATAATACCAAGTCAACACACTAAAATCCAAAATAGTGGTGCTCATCTCTTCTACTTCCTCTAAAGTAAGGTCCACTCTATCTTAGCTATAACAAACTTTAGCTAACCATGACTAATATAGAACCATCCTTTATCTCTATATAAATAATATCTCTTAAATACTTGTAATACCAAGCTAAATATCACAATACCACACACATGCACAAATGGGTGTTACAGACCGGATCTATGTTCTAGCTAAAGGTGATCTCCAACTTGCACGCCTTCAGGAAGCCCATGATCTACCAATCACTGGTCACATGGGAGTAGACAAGACCTTGGGTACCCTCTAGCGCCAATGGTGGTGGCCTAACATGACACGAGATGTTTGGGAGTTTATCCAATTGTGTGAGAGTTGTCAATGCAACAAGGTCAGTAACCCAAAGCCAAGTGGACTCCTTCAGCCACTTCCCATTCCAACACTCATCAGGAACATGTGAGCCTAGATCTCATCACCTCCTTGCCCAAGACACAACAAGGTCACACATCAATTGTGGTGTTTGTGGATAAGCTTAGTACGCAAATCCATTTGGCACCAATGGTTGATACTGTGGATGCTCCAACCTTGGTGCAACTCTTCTTTAATAATGTATTCAAACATCATGGGATGCCACATGTACTCATCTCCAACCATGATCCTCACTTCATCGGAAAGTTTTGGCAAGCCTTCTTTTAGATACTTGGCACCAAGCTTGCTTTGTCCACAGCCTACCTCAAACTGATGGAAAAATTAAACATGCAAATCACACCTTGGAAGATATGCTTTGTGCCTTCGTCAACATTCACCATACCAATTAGGATGAATGTCTTGCAGCTACAGAGTTTGCATACAACAATTCTAAACCGGCAAGCACCGGATTCTCTCCTTTCTTTCTCAATTTTGGCCAAGATCCGCTTGTCCTAGATTCTCTTCTTGCTCCTCTCCCGTCTCAAGTCCCTCATACTTCAACCTTCTTGACCACCATATCCAAATCTCTCCAACAAGCCAACTCTCACCTCCTTGTTGCTCAGAATTGTCAAAAACAACATGTGAATCACCATCGCTGTGATCTCACCTTTGAAGTTAGTGATAAAGTTATGCTATCCTCTAGTAATCTACCCCTCCCACTTGATACTCAAGTTTGTAAACTTGCCTCTAATTGGATAGGACCTTTTGATGTCACCCAAATTGTCTCTCTTGTTGCTTATTGACTTGCCTTGCCTTGTCATATGTGCATCCATCTTGTCTTTCATGTTTCCAAGTTGAAACCCTTTGTTCCTAACTCCTCCTCTTTTTCCTCTTGAGTCCAACCTCCTCCTCCCCCTATCCCTATCAATGATCATGAGGAGTACAAAGTTGATCATATCCTTGCGTGTTGCCACATCCAACGAGGACGCCAACAACATAAAAAATACAAGGTCCTTTGGAAAGGGTATCCCCTTCATGATGCCACATGTGAACCTCTTTCTCACCTCCAAAATGCATAGACGGCCATCTAGGAGTTTGAAGCTTCAATGGTGACGAGGACATCACTAACTAGCGGTGGAGGAATATGTATCAATATGGAGTTTAGTGACATAGTTAGTAAGGCTAACAAAGTAAAGAATAATCCAAATAAGCCTAGAATATTTTAGAAGCATCTAGACCCTAAACTAGTAACTTGCACCCCAAGCAGGTAGCTTCTAGAAGTTTCTAAGTAGTTTAGCTTGCATGCCAAGTAGGCGGCTTCTAGAAGGAAGCTTCCTAGTTAACTTGGCTTGCACTCTAAGAAAGTGGCTCGGAGAAGCTTCTTGAGAAACGTCTCAAAGGTTTGTATGTTACCTATAAATACCAAAGCCAAAGCTCATGCTAGGCATTTGGAGTTTTCACTCATTCAAGCAGCCCAGTGTGAACTACCATTCTCCTATTTCTCTCCTCGGTCTTGGTCTTTTACACCATGATGCTTGAAGACATTGTCTAGGTAGATTTGCACTAAGGTTGGAGCATCCATGGTGTCAATGGTTGGTGCCAAGTGGATTTGCTTATTGAGCTTATCCACAAACACCACAATTGTTATGTGTCCTTGCTTTGTTTGGGGCAAGGATGTGATGAGATCCAAGCTCACCTATTCCCATTGAGTGGATGGAATGGGGAGTGGTTGAAGGAGTCCACTTGGCTTCTGGTTGCTAGCCTTGTTACGTTTGGCAACTCTCACACGATTGGACAAACTCTCAAACATCTTGTGTCATGTTGGGCCACCACCATTGGCATTGAAGGGTACCCAAGGTCTTGTCCACACCTAGGTGCCCACCTATTGATAAATCATGGGCTTCTTGAAGGCATACAAGTCGGAGATCACCTTTGGCTGGAACATAGATCCGGTCCTTGTGGAATAGAAGGTTGTCCTTGAAGAAGAAGGTGTTGTACTCCTTGTTGCATGTTGTAAGATGACCATGTACCATTTGGAAGAAGGAGTCTTGTTGTAGAGTTGACCAAAACTCATTTTGGACCTTAGAGTCAATGGACGCCATTGTAATTGCTACCATGATGAGAGGAAGAGACTTCAAATCAGGTTGCCATGATAGATCATCAAGGATGACATGGAACTAACTTGGTTTGTACTCAAGTTTGATATCAACAATTGGAGTTGTTCCTCTCATTGATGATGTTGACTCTTCATGTGTTCCAAGTGTAAGGGTTGCAACAATGGTTTATGATCAATTCACATGATCACTTGTTTCCCCAAGAGATAATGTCTCCATAATTTGGTGGCATATACCATTGCAAGTTTTTCTTGGTCTCAAGAAGAGTAATTTCTTTCAGTTGTATTTAGTCGGCAAGACACAAAGGCAATGGGATGTAGTCCATTTGGGAATTCTTGTTGCAACATGGCTCCAATTGCAAAGTTAGAAGCATCAAAATCAACCACACAAGGTAGTTGAGGATCATACGGTTGAAGGATGGGTCTTGAAGACACCATATGTTTCAACTTTTGGAATGCTTCTTTGTGCTTGGTGGTCCATTGGAAGCTCAATTTCTTCTCCAAGAGGTCAGTCAATGGTGCAACCACATGAGCATAATAATGAATGAACCGTCGATAAAAACTAGCCAATCCATTAAATGCCCATACTTCTATAGCATCCTTTGGAGTAGAACAATCAGTAATGGCCTTGATTTTCTCTTTTCCATCTTGATCCCTTCTGATGAGATCTTGTGACCCAAGAAAATAACTTACTTTTGCCAAAAGGCACACTTTGACTTCTTGTAGTAAAATTTCCATTATCATAGTTGTCTTAGGACTTCTTGCACGTGATTCACATGTTGTGCCTCTATCTTGCTATAGATTAAGATATCATCCAAGAACACCACCACGTACCAATCCAATAGTCCATCTTACACCTGATGCATCTGATCCATGAAGACCGTTGGAGCATTAGTGAGCCCAAAAGGTAGAACTCTCCACTCAAAATGCCCATACCTTGTGCAAAAGGCATTCCTTTGCACATCCTTCCTATCAATGTGGATTTGCCAATAGCTATTGCAAAGATCCAATTTGGAAAAGTATCTTGCTCCACTCAATTGATCAAGCAAGTCATCAATCCAAAGCAAGGGATTTGCATTCTTCACAGTTTGCTTATTGAGCCCACAATAATCAATACAGAAACAAAATCCTCCATCCTTCTTTAGAACAAGTAGTATTAGTGCTCCCCAAGGAGAGGTACTATGTCGTATGAAGTCCTTCTCTAAAAACTCCATAAGTGTTATTTGCAACTCTTCCAACTCCTTTGGGGAGAGCTATAGATTGGTCTACTCACTGGAGTACTCCTTGGCAATAACTCAATCTTAACGGGCATACCACGATTGGAGGATAATCCCTTCGGCAGATCATCCAAAAACACATCCGCTAACTCCTGAACTATTTGATCAACCCTTGCTTGATGATGCCCTCGGCTCTCCTCAGATTTTCCTTGTGCAATCAGCTTGATCCACACCGCAAAAATAGACCTATCTTCCTCCAAAGCTTGCTTTATGGTTGCTTCACTAACAAAATTCCCATCTAGGGACTCACCTCTCTTCCAAGCTTGCTCCATGGTTGCCTTCTTGGCAAACTTCCCATCTTGGAGCTCCTCTCCTTTCAAGGCATGCTCTATGGCTACCTTCTCAACCAACTTCCCATCCTGGGACTGACATCTTAGGTGTCTTACTCAGAGGTGCCAGATAACCTAATTAGAAATTTCTACCTTAGTGTTATACTTGAATTTATCGTCGGGTCCAATCAAATTGAATGTTATGACATTCAAGCCAAGGTGGTCCTAGAATGACATCATAGTGTAGAGGTGCCACTACAAACCTCATACACTCCAAATACTCCTTCCCAATTTTAAAAGTAACAGGATGTGAGGTACGGAATGCAAATGTGATCATTTCCCTGATCATTCTATTCCACAAACTCCATCAAGGCAACTTGTCAAGGTCGCCCATTCTTGAGTGGACATTTAGCAATGCGATGTTCAACTTGGCAAGAATAAAAACAACTTCCATTTTGTCGTAGTCTTTCTCTATCCGCTATACCAAGTGGTCTCCGTTGGATAGCATCAATCTCCATTGGTGCCGGTTCCTCCACCCGTGCATAGTGTACCGGTAGGCTTTGTGTAGGTTGGGGTCAAGACCAAGTTGTTGCAACCAAGGAATCAAAGCGCTCAGCCAGTTGCATGGCTTCTTCTATGTTTTGTGGTTCCTACATGGCCACCTCCAATTTGGTTTGTGCTTTCAATCCCCACACACATTGATCCAAAACTTCACCTTCTTGTATATCTGGAATTTGCATGATGATGTTCTAAAATTGTGTGATGTAGCTCCTTACAAAGCCAATCTATTTCAACTCCGCCAATTTATCTTGTGCAACTTGAGTGGCATTTATAGTTTGAAATAGACTAAGTATTGCATCCTTGAATTCTTCTCATGTCATAATGGGTGCAACAATATGTTGTTCAACTTGCTCCACTTGGAATTTCCACCAAATTTTTGCCACACCATCCAATTGGCTAGAAGGCAAGAGAATTTGTTTCAGTTCATCTTGAAGGTTGGTGGCTTCAAAGAAATGTTTGCAGTCAAATACAAAATTCTCCACTATTCCCGAAAGATTCTTGCCTTCAAACACCTTGGGTTTTGGAAATTGGATGCAATCTTCTCCATCTCAAACTGGTGCACTCTCTATATGTTCTTGTTGTTGCTTCTCTCGTTCATCAAACAATCAAATAATGTGCTCAATTTGTTTTTGCATTGCAAGGATAACATTTTTTATGCCGCCATAGCTTTTACTCTATCCTACTACTCTCAATTTATTTGATTGATTAACACATAGATGCAGCACATCCACTTGTCTCCATAAGTTACAACTGGAAGTATCAAGGGTTCCTCAGACAAGGTGATCATATGCAGAAAATTATACCCAAAACATGAGGTGATGAATTGGGTGAAACAATGCTTGGGTAGTATTTGGTCATGAAAATCCCAATGGTTTAGCGGAAGTGGATTTGGTGGTCCATAATTTCCATCCATCCCATTACTGCTAAGATACCAATATAAAAGATCGTGACCGAGGAGAGAAATAGGAGAATAGAAGTCTACATTGGGACACTTGAATGAGAGAAAACTCCAAATAGGAGTTATAGTGATAGTGCAGACTTATACTTGGTCCGAGATGATTAGAAGACAATAGCGGATGTCGTGGTTCCAGACCCTAAGCATGTTACAATTTTGGAGAGAGTGATTACCCATCCCCTTGGATGGGCAGCAAGTGCAGCCATAGCTTGCAAGGTCTCCAAATCTAGGGGTATGCAGCGAGGTCACCTCCTTGTTCCTCTTGCCTTGGAGTTATATGGAGTGATGGACACACCGTTTGATACATTTTTCAATTTGTGCATGAGAGTTTATCATGTTGTGTGCCAAGAGGTACCACTCTCACTCTCATACTTTATAGCATATTTAGACAACATGTGTCCATTGCTCTATAAAGGACAATGGCTGATGCAATCTATAGGGAGAGCAATCATACTAGGTATGCTTCTTTTGATGCTCTAGTTGTTTGTAAACTGTATGACTTGCTTAGCTCAGATATCTTAGGTGTAGTAGGGCAAATTTCTCATATCAACTCTATTGGGGCTTAGCCCTATTTTATCTATTTTGTCTCATCCTTGTACAGCTTGATGGGGTTGTCTCATCTTTTGTGTTTTCTACTTGGTTGCACTTTCTCACTTTCTAATTAGACCAAGATCAGATCAAGTCTGACAATGAACATATCTACTCAGATATTAAAGAGCTTCTTGATACAAGGTATGGATCTCAATGTTCAAAGTAGGAATACACATGTAGTGCAGACACATCTATGTATTCAATAATGTTACTCTAAACATCTATGTATTCAATAATGTTACTCTAATAGATGATTTGTATATAATAGGGGTCTCAAAAATAGCGGATGTCACTTGATAAATTTCATAATATTTTCAAGTGAATTTTGTAACTTCGGCAATGAACTAATAACTGAACCCACGGTAATTCACACTATGGGGAATTAGTGTAACTTACTTTATTTTTTTGAATCAGATTCCCATTTATGGATGTTTAGGTATATTGACATGAATTAAATGTTAGACCAAATAAATGTTGGACGAATAGATCTAACATTTAGACCAAATAAACGTTAGAACAACAAGGGATGTGGCTGAAAATTTGAATTATAGGAATATACTGTAGGAACACCAACACCAACCCCGCCAACCAAACTAAAATGAAAGGCCGGGTGCTCTCGAGTACCTTCCTTCCCCTCTTGACCCCTTCTGGCACCTTTTTGAGATTTTCCTTGGATTTTCTCTCGATCCATTTAAAAAAATTCAAATCAGATGATCTTTTATTAACACTGAATTATAATTGATACTAATTAATGCTTTACTGGATACGGTGTAAACTACACATCCCTTATTTCCTTTGAACTATTAATTATGGAGTTTGTTAAAAATAAGAAACTTGGATGGATATCCATACTCTGCTCAAATGTGCTTTTTGAGCGGCCCATGTAGATTTTCCACAAACCTTGTAAATACAATTTAAAAGTTATACAAAACTTTGTAAAGTTATTTCTGAAACCAGATGTAACGTGGACTCTACTGCTATATCGCAAATCTATCATTATCCTTAAATGTTCCTAATCTGTCAAACTTAAATTATCATTTCGGCCTATCAGCTCGTAACTATGGAGTACAATGGGTATATATACACTGATAATTCACGCTAATTATATTCTAATATTCAGTTTCCTCCATTTTCTCAGTACAAACCATAGTACGATGGGTACATATGCACTAATAATTCACGCTAACTATATTCTAATATTCTGTTTCCTCCATTTTTTTCCGTACAAAAACTGAGAATTAGAATGTAAGTAATGTGAATTACACTACTTGAGTTCAATTTGGAGTCACTCTGTCTAATTTATTGTAGACCACATAAATAAGGTATCAACATTATTAAAATAAAAGGTGAAATAATTATTTCGAATCTACGTAGTTTCAAGATAAACTTTATAAGCGTATATTGTGTTTTTCAAATATATGAACAAAACAACAGTTTCAGGATTTCGGGTTTACTTACAAAAGCATAAGCTTGCAAGACGGAGACAATGGTGATAAATATAATCTAAACTTGAAGTACTTTTTTAGCCTTTGAATAACATACCTTGCGAAAATTTCAGTAATATTCCCAAATTCCTTACATCGTTTTGGGAATATCCTTATTCTGAAAAAAATTGGAGATATCTGGAAACAAAAATACTCTAATTAGTACCTTATTTTCTACCAAACACTAGTTTGAACTAAAAAGATAATTTCAAGGTGTTTGGGTAGAATATACGTATTGCCTACAAGGTAAAAATTGCATATAATTATCAAGAATGAACGGAAATAATGGCGAGTAAGAAGCTTTCTAGCTTATTTTTCCTACTCCCTATCCATTAGAGAAGTTAAATAAAAGAAAAGTTTGAATTTTGATAATTAGCAAAGTAACTCACTATCTAGTAAAAATTCCAGACCCCGATCTTGCATGAGTGGTAGTAATCTAATTCTATGTTCATTATTTGATTATAGATTAACAGGAGGAAAAAATCCCCATATTTGGTGACTTAAAAGAAATCATCGCTGTATTTAAAATAATAAAATATATCCATTACATCGAAAGAATTTGACGTATGCAACTTCTACCTTACAGAAGTAGGAAAAGGAATAAAAAATATCTCTATCTTGGAACTTTTTAAAAGCATAATAGATAAATATCTAGCTGTATAATTATCTATTTTCAGAATTTTTTTGTTAAAATTAAATTCGAAATTTCAATTTACACTCAATATAATATAATATTTCTGATGATCTAAACCAAAATGATCTACATAGACCTACTGAATCCATATCAAGTAAGAAGATTCATATTTATCTTAAATATAAGTTGCACTATATTGTATGACGTAGGATAAATAGCAGAAGGTTTAATTTTCGTGTCCAACATAAGTATTTTACAGCACGATGCCGCGGATATTACATCTTAAGTACTTACGAAAAATAAATCTTTCATGAAGAGAATCATAACTACTAAACTCAAAGAAGAGCTCAAAAGAAAGGATTTTTTTTATCCTTTCAGCATGATAAAAGCCTAGTATAGTGAAGAAAAATCCGTATATCCAGTTCTTTCATATAAATGAAATAAAAAGATTAATGATGAAGGTGTATCTACGACTCGTTCCTTTATTTGATACACTACCATGGAACTATATCTTTTATTATTTTTCCATTATTTATTTATTCAATTGACATATTCATACAAGATCAAATGATTAACATAAAGTCAATGCTATATCATTGCACTAATTAATGATGTATACATTTTCAGCTTTGCTTCAAGTTATCAATGTTTCTCAAAAGTCTGTTAATATTCAAGAAAATTCGATCATAATTGCCGTCATACATGACGGAATGCAGATCCAATGTTCTAGCAGTACAAAACATTCCTTTCAATTCTCAATAATCGTTTATTATTTCCTTCAGCGAAGGTAGAAACTAAATAAGTATCTTAATGTCCTTTTCTCTAATAATATCTTAATCCAACCCAAGAAGAAAGGCAACAGTACGCATCATCTGCTTCTCCAGCGCATCAAATCAAATTCAGGAATCGGACACATGAGTAATATCGGTTACTACAGTACACGCCAAAGTGTTCGGTCTTGTCGGACTGCATGGTGGGTACTACACAGTTGAGTCTCTACCACGGCGGAAAAGTCCTACAAACTACAAACAGTATTCCAGTTCAACAACCAAAATAGAAAACGACTGAGCACATCACGGCCACGGACTTTAAAAGGCCGGAGAATAAGGGAGGGCCGTACAAAAGAACTCCCCCCACCCCGCAACGTCAAAGCAAAGCGTCCTTAATGTCCGTCCTCCTCCTCCGTAGGACTACGGACAATAGGAAGAAGAACAAAGTACCCTCCTCACGTTCTTAATCTCCTTCTCCTCCATACGTTTATGACATCCTCTTTAAATATACATGGTCTTAGTTCCTTTTTTTGATCAGGTGATTTTATAATACCCATATATTTTATATCCGAAACATGGAAGAGGTCACTACAACAACATAGAACAAAGTGCCATGAAAAAGAAGACCGAAATACAACCAGATCCTCCGAAGGATGAAGCCCAGAAGAGAAAAGGAAAAGTCTGATCCAAAAAAGAATACTCCCAGGGGGAAACTAGGAAATACACAGGGCACAGGGCCCTGGGAAAAAGCACAAAGCCCAATCAAAAAGAAAAGAAAAAGCCGGACTAACTAACTAACTAACCATCGAAGCTAAATCAACCCACATAAGAACGCTAAGGAAAGAGGGATGAACGAAGTACCATGGAGAGAGAGAGAGAGAGAGAGAGAGAGAGAGAGAGAGAGAGAGAGGGAAAAACAGAATCACCAATGGACGTAATTTCTCCCTTTCTTTCGTTAGCTCGAGAGGAGAGGAGGTGGTACTTGAGGAATTCTTGATGAGAAAGTAGTCGAGTCGGTGTGAGTGAAGTGACCCTCTTTGGTGGAGGAGGTTCTAAATACAGCGCGAGAAATTGGCCAGACGTGTGAGTCCTTTGAGGTGAACTAACATCCATTCATTCATGCACGAGACGTCGATCGTGCGCTCTCAATAGTAAGCAAAAAGGGAGTTCCCAAAGGGAGTCAACTCGGCCTCATTAGCCCAACTACGTTCTTTCTAATAAGCATCATCCGTCAGCAGCACCAATGTGTGTGTGTGTGTGTGTGCGCGCTTGTGCTTGCGCTTTCCGCCTTCTAGCGGAAATAGAGGTTTCGTTTTCCATGTTTAGAAACAAAATCCATTTTGTGCCGAAGTAGACGCAGCTCATGAACAGCATTTTCATTTACTTGACGTTTGCGAATCACGGATATTGGATTGAGATTTTCCCTTGCGTTTTAGTTCTTTTTTGGGGGAGGGGAGACATCAGTTGCTGGTATATAACTAATATAACCCATCATGAGATCATGTTCGGACACTCTCCACATTCTCCTGCACGTAGGCGTGTGTAGGATTATGTAAACCATCTTAAATTGGCAATGATCGAAAGTTGAGCGTCTTTGACGGAGCCAGAGATGGGACAACATGACCTTATGGGGGTTGTCCTTGTGGCTTCTACTGATCGGTTGACAGGGACTTTTTTGTTGTTCACTTGTGGTAGATGGAGCGATAGGCGAAAATATAGCAGTATGTGAGAAGTAAACAGGGGATCTTGACCTTAAGACTTGTGAGAATGTCCTCAAGACTAGGACCCGCCACAGTACAAAAGAGAGATGATGATGTTTCTATATCAAGAGATTTTAAATCCACTCTATAGTCCTGTGAGATATATATATAAAGGAAGGCGAAGGCGGGTGTGGGGGGGGGGGGGGGCGGCGCTGCGGCGAAAGTGAAAAGGAGTGCACGGCCCGATCGTCCCAAGCGGTAAAAAAGGAATAGAGTACAATATAACGAATTCCCTAATATGGATAAAATTGGGAAATAAAATAAAGATTGAAGAATATCTGGAAAAAGCACAGTACAATTGTTTCTTCTTATTCTTTCTTAGCTTTTTGTTAGTGCACAAGGTTGTAAGCAATCAAAGATTAGTGGAAACCTCCAAAATAGAGGATAATCATTAGGTCCGATTCTTAGTGGGTTTATTTATTCCTTTACAAGTTTCTAATTTTTGTCTGGGAAACACCACCGGTATTATCATTCTCTCTCTCTCTCTTTCGTTTTCTCTCTCTATGTCTTAGGGCCCTTGCTTCTTCACCTCCTGTTGTTTTACTACAAAATTCTTTGCTATGGAGTTCCTTTGCTGATGGCGGACTTCCATATGGTAGCATAAGCAAAGTACAATCTCCTTTGAATATTGACACAAGCGGACATAAAAGATGACGCGCGTTAAACAACATACATTCCTGTCACATGATATTCTTGACTTCAGTGGACAATAAGTCTTACATTATACGCAACTGGGGACTGCATGGAACCTTGCGAAGTTGAAGCCAAAGCAGTAATGGATAGAAAAATAAGTAAAGGATCATGTGTTTTAAGGGCATGAAATATGGCAACCTTGTGGGAGGGTGTGCCTTTCGTCAATTATAATGTCGAAGGTGAGAAAGAGAAGAGAGGACGAGTGTAGTTCCATATTATTCGGATAGTTGAAGCCACTTTTCCCTGAGTTTTATAATGTTCTTCTAGGAACCGCCCGACATACTCCTAGAGTAGAATTCTCTTCTTTTTAATATGATATGAGATCTCTCGGGAATACCAAATTTTTGTTTTGTTTAAGACGGGTGTATGTGGGGGCCAATCTTATATGTTTTGAGACGTATATCTGTTTTGCATGTGAGAATCTTTTTAAGATACAGACCGAAAATTCACCCTTATTTTTCTTGTTTTTCTTAGTCCTGTTTGGTACTAAAAGAAGATCTTCTGTGAAACTCTCACCAACGAAGGTGACAAACACAATCATTGTCAGTACGATTTGAAATATACAACTTAAGATATCCTGTGAAGTTTTTGTGAAGCCCGTGGCTGGTACAATGCATACGAAGTAATCACATTTTTCTAATGCCCCATTAGTTTAGTTTGGAGATGGTCTGACTTGCATAACGGGGATTTTTCATATTGATACTATTTGAATTTAGCTCCATTTTTTCTCTTTTGCCTCATCCGTGTGCGGCTTGATTGGGTCCTCCCATCCTTAGTATTTCTCTCTTGTGAAGTTCGAATCCTTACCATTTTATATCTGCACAGGAGATATAGATTTTTTTCTTTTCTTTATTCAGAACTTTTTAATAAGTAAGTAGACACACTTAGCTAGTTACTGGTGGGACCGAAGAACCGGTACTGGTAATTCAGCGTCCCACTGAATATACACATATTTTCTCCGAAAAATTAATTTTATATAAAAGATTCATTATGTAAATGATATTTGTAAACCACAGACGTGGGTTCGTTCACCATGTAAAATATCTCATATATTTTGATCACGTTCTGCTTTTTGTTTCATCTGCTCCTCAAGCCCTTTTTGTTCTTTTGACTCGTCTGGCATGGAGAAAGCAACCCACGGAAAGTCAGTCATGGGCTCAAAACAGTTCTATATAACACCGATTTGCATCAAGTACCAAAAACCGAGCTTTTATAAATAAAACCCTTTTTAAGATCGTGTATTTCTTACCTAATGCGAAATAGGCCAATCCTACTTGTACCCACTTTACATCACGAGCCATTTTACTTCACTCCGGATTTTTAAGAGAGCTCCAAATTTTACTTCCCAGACTAGTTTATCATACATCAACTGTTAGAAGATTGTATGTGGAAAGTTCAGCTTTACACCCTACAACTATGAGAGCTCATAGTTATAGGGTGTAAGGAAATTATATAGGGGGGCTTCAGAAAGTCTCTATAGCCAGCGATTCCACTTCTTGCTTCTTTAGTTCTTGTTCGCCTAGATATACCAACAATGATTCTTCTGCAGTTATTGGCTCCATGTGAAGTCTTACTTTTCTTTCTCCTTCACCACTTTCATGGCTTGTAAATTCTGCTTTAGAGATATCATTTTTGCCTGTCTCACGACTGTCTCATGACAATAAATTTTATTGGGAGAATGTCACACCTTATGAATACCCTGTTCCTTGAATAACGTTGCAGATTTGTTCTGTTGTCTGAAGAATGCCTGAAGATCTGAAGACGTAGAACATGTCTTCAGATCTTTGTCTTCCCCTTTCTACTATTTAAAAGTATACAAGTTTCGGTGTAGGTAGTGATATGAAGCTCTTTACAAAGTAACATCTAGATTGAAAGCAATTGCGTCGTTTCTTGATTGAGATCGTAAGCTTTGTTCAGCAGCAGTGGTTGGAGAGGCTTCAATTAAAAAAGATTATCTACGTCAAGTTATATTTTGTTTTGTGGCTGAATGTTTTTGATATGATAACGTACCAGGATGACGTTTCGACTTCAATGAAAGATAAAGCACCATCACTCCAGTTCGAAAAGAACAAGAAGAAGGCGTCTATAAAGAGTTGATGTCTCCATGCAAGGGCAACCTTCCTTTACGTCTACTATAGCGATAGCTCTAGACATGGATTTCTACATCAACATCAGAAATATGCTCTATTTCTATCATTCGCAATGTTGTTGCAGTTGAGTATGCTCTTATTAAAAATAGTAGATAGAAATATAATAATATATAAAATAAAATAAAATAAAATTTGGTTTGGTTTGGTTATACTGTACTAAAGCTGTAGAAGAACGGTTTCGAATGTGGAGATGTTGGATGAAACCCGGCTCAAAATAAAACAAAATGACTAACTACTATTTAGGTAGACAACTGGATACAGTATTCTCCTATTTGGGCTTCTACTTCCGTTAGGCAAAAAAAATTGACTTTAATTTAATTACACGTTGTCTTTGGTGCGTATACTATCAGTTTATAAAGGAATGGGTACTATCTCCCTTCAAATATAAGGAGAAAATTATAAATTTCTTAAATGTGATCGTTTACCTTAAGTGATCAAAGGTCAGACTCAATCTAGATTTGATCACAAATCTTTCATAAGTCTTGTCATGGGCATAATAATCATAGAAGATAAAAGAAAAAAAGAAAATGATCAACCATCTCCCGTAAAAGGAAAAGGAGAATTCCACCGGATATAATAATGTTCCGGATAGGCAATTCTCCAAACAATTCATCAGGACTTTAACCAAGTCTAGAACAGACAAACTTTCACATTTTTGCAGCAAAAATGAGTAAATGAAAGTGACATAAAGTATAAAATGCTCAAATCTCTATTCAGGGCTCGACAAATGAAATTGGGTGGAATTCTAAGATTTACCCTTATCATTCAAAGTGAGTGACTTGCCAAGAGCGCCAACTGTTTATCAGCTTGAAAAACATAGGAGTATATACGTGTAAAAACATAAAACATAAAGATTGTAATTGTACTGGAGACAAAGTTATTTTACCAAAATAAAAGTGGGCTCTGAAAGAAGAAAAAGGCGGACCATGTAAAAAACACAACACATAGGACGGAAAGACCCATCAAGCCGTACAAGATAAAATGGAGCTAAGCCCCAATAGTATCGGTATTAGAAATCCCCCAACATGGCAATCAACATTAGACAAGTTGGCAAAAGCGTTACTCTATTTTCGGGAATTCACGTCAAGTTAATGTCGCGAAAAGATCAGTAGCTTACATGTCGAAATAACAAAAGAAACTTTTGGGAATTAAGAGCTGTCAAATTAGAGCGTGCCATACGGGTAAGTATAATATCTGATTAGAAGATGATAGGAAATTCAGCCATTGTCTATTATGGGCAGGAATAATTAATTTAGTAAGTCTGACTATTAGAGAGATTAGAGCATCCGGTTGGTTCTTCACCCGCCCGAAGGGAATGTCGGGAGGGTCGGCGGTCGCACGACTTGAAGCTGCGCTCCATGTCCCGCGAGACGAGAGAGGAAAGATCCTGAAACAGAGGGCAGAAACGACAAAAGAAGAGAAGTGTCACACAGTGCCGTGGCTCCGTGCGACGAGACGAGAAAGAGACAGAAGTCCCAGTAATAAGAGCAGCGAATTTTCTCAGAAACAGAAAAACACAGAAACTCATACACTGAGAAGAGAGCTGAGAGAGAAGGACAACAAATGATTCATCATCATATACAGAGAGATTCATCTGTCACAGATGCAATCACGTCAATAACAATAACACTGTCATACCCTTCAGTCACATTGTCATTTCGCTTCTTCTTCGCTTGTTCATCCCTCTGCGGAGGAGGATCAAGGAGCAGAGGGAAGGAAAGAAGAAGAGGAGGAGAGGCACAACTGCGATAGAGAAAAAGAGAGAGCGAGAGGACACTCGGAGAGATTGATCGAGATTGATTGAGTGAGAGTGAGAGTGACAATGACAGGGGTGGAGGAAGAAATGCAACGGACGAGGAGGACAGCCAGTCAATGAGGAGGAGGAGAAGGAAGGAAGGGGCAAGTTCGTACAGAAGAAGAGGAGGGAGGAGCGGGTAATTGAGCATTCTTGTTGCGTAGAATTGCCGTTCGTTGTAATAATTCCGCGAATTAGTAACTAACGCTCCGGCTTGCGTTAATTATATTGTTTCTCGTGGAGAGAGAGCCGAGTCCCCCCTGAGTTAAAGAAGGGTGCCACCGAGAGTAGTCTGTGTGGGGAATCGTTTGGGTTTATGAAGACTAGCAAGGACGACAGCGTGTAAAAGTCTCAGCTTTTGGTTGGACTCGCCATGTTTCCCGATGAGGTTTCTGACCCCGGTTGTTAGAAGCATTGATTATGATGTTCAAGTAGCAATGAGCATGATGTATTCCTGTGAGAGGATCGAGAGTCCCGAGATTTGAATCTCGCACAATTTTGTAGTCGGTAGTGGTAGAAGAAGTCTTGGCTGAGTGGTAGACTTCAAAGACTTCTATAGAGTAGAGAAACCTTAGGTCGTTGGGATTGATTAGAGTTTCAATCTACAACAGAGCAGAAGAAGAATCAGACAGCAGAAGAGCTGGAGAGCGATCGACGTATTCGGGTCTCAAATTCCGCTGAGAATTTGAGACCCAGTTGTGTGGTCTCGATGGGAGCAGCTGCAACACGGAGCGTAGACAACCCAGAAACGATCTACTACGTGGGTGGAGGTGGAGGTGGAGGGATAGGAGTAACCAACGGTGGTGGTGTTGTGAGAAACGGGAGAAAACAGCCCGTGAGTGGAGGCAGAAGTATGCATGTGGCAGCGATGCTCACTTGTTTACAGTTCGCTTTTGCTGTTTATGCCACATTTCTTCTGTATTGTATGAGTCCTTCTGTGGAGATCTTGAATGTGCCCAATGGGACTTGGGTGTCTCCGAGGTTAGCACATTTTTGGGGTTTCGGAGACCGTGCTCCTGGAGCAACCATGGGACTGCAGCCACAGAACATTAGTCCCACCAAAGCTGGGGTTTGCGAGACTGAGTCGATCACCTTCACACAGAAGAAGATAAACGACTCCAGATTGCTGGGGATGAAGTCCGGTCTGTACAATGAGATTATTGACTTCCAGCAGAAGACCAGGGGTTGTGAGACAATTGATGAATTGATGAATCTACCTTCAACGAGCTCCGGAAGAGTAAAACCCAAAGTCACTGTGGTGCTTAACCATTTCCAGAGGAAGACACTGTGTGCTCAGTTGGATGCATTGTTGGCTCAGACCCTACCTTTCCACAACGTCTGGGTGCTGGCCTTCGGGAGTCCCAATGAGCATTCTCTTCGAACTATTGTGGA
Source organism: Lunularia cruciata (assembly GCA_948567375.1). Lineage (NCBI taxonomy): Eukaryota > Viridiplantae > Streptophyta > Marchantiopsida > Lunulariales > Lunulariaceae > Lunularia > Lunularia cruciata. Next base: position 53,452,555 of record OX419762.1, on the reverse strand, counting down.
GACATACAACGACTCCAGAATCACCTTCGTTGGATCTACCTACGATTTCAAGTACTACGGCAGGTTCCAGATGGCTCTGCAAGCAGAAGAAGCTGACTTCCTCTATATGTTGGATGATGATATGATACCCGGCAGAAAAATGCTGGAAATTCTAGCGCATGTGGCTGGGACTGAGAAGTATCACAATGCTGTGCTCGGGAGCATTGGGAGAATTCTTCCTTTCAGACAGAAGGATTACAGTTTCCCCAGCTACAGGAAACCCCAGTCCAGAGAAGCAGGAATCTACATTCCAGACCCAGCGTATGACATCGTTGTGGACCGTATGGTTCAAGTGGACTTCTTATCGAGCTCATGGTTCTTATCAGCCGATCTAGTCAAGACTTTGTTTGTGGAAACACCTTTCACCTTCCAGACAGGAGAAGACCTGCATCTGAGGTGGGTACTTCGTACCAGTTCCGTAGCTTCAAGATCTGCACTACATTCATTCGTCTCCGTTTTTCTCTGTGGATTAAATATGATTTTCTCTCCTAGGGTCCACCTTCATCATGGTTCCTCACGCCGGTGTTAACTAGTTCATTAAGATGCGCAATCTGTTCTTTTCCCATGAAACCTTGACCATCTTGGTCTCGTTGTGGTCTCCAAGACGACCATCCCCTGATTTGTGGTCGATATGCTCCGATATGCGGTCGGTTTTTTGCATCTGTGATAGGATTACTGCTGACTTTCATATGGTTGTAATGGGCAGTTACCAGTTGCAGAAATACAGGGATGCTGGGTCTTTTGTTGTGCCAATTGACCCAAACAACAAAGACACATGGGGTGATAGTGAACACCGGCTTGCACAGGTTGCAGAAACGACCGTGATTCACAGCAACGTAGTCAAAGTAAGGGATGACCAATGGTGGAGGACACTCTCACGTGGATATATGACACAGTGGGCCATGATGCATCCACAACAATCAGACGCGTTCTTCTATGCTCATTCCCTGAGCGAAATAGTGGATCTTGCGCCCCTGATCTCCAAGTTCCGATCTACACTAGGGAAGAAAGCTTATGTGGTGGTGACCGGAGGAACCCATTGTCCATGTGAAGAAGCGGCTGTTCTGCTAGGGTGGACGCCCTCTAGTTGCCATGACAGACGCTTCAAAATCTTCGATCTTGAGGTCGGGTCAATACACAAGCTGGCATCTGAATCTTCAATTATCCAGGAGATTTTTGCTGCCATGAAAGGGTTGATCAAAATCCACAATCCTTCGATGATCATTACTGTGAAGGATCTGGACGACAAGGTGCGAGATGCACTGTCAGTCTCAGCAGCTCGAAGCAACACCACTCTCGTCCAGCTACCCCGATCGTCTATCAAGCATGCACTTTGGATACCAGCTGTGAAATCTGATGCACTAAGAAGTAAGATTCTCTCACTGCTAGCCAAATAATATACTGTTGCTTTTGCCAGTTCAGTAGGACCACTTACCAAGAAGGCCAGTGAGATCTCGGAGTGGGCTCTTTCTATGCCTGACGAGGAAGCTAGGGCAAGATATGCACAACCCTGATAAATATTGTCCTACTGTTTCATGAGCAAACCAGTAATGTCGTGAGACATAACTGGTTTGCTCACCTAAATCACCTGACCGCTTGAATTGATGAACAAGTAGTTCTTATGTAGTACTCTGTTGCATCCAGTCCTAGAAAGTTTAGACCTGGAAAAACCAAATCGTATAGTTTGAGTGAGCTGTAAGAGGTGTCGAGAAGCTTGGTCTGACAAGGGTTTATTTTTGGGTGGTTGGAATTGCAGACTGGAACAAGATGTCAATCTCCATCAACATCATCACGCAGAATCGGCCACATTCTTTGAGACGTTTGTTGGATTCTATAACCACAGCTTACTTCCTTGGCGACAGCATGGACTTGTCTTTCAACATGGACAACGCCACCGACGCAGCGACCTTGAAGTTGGTAAATGACTTCGAGTGGCCTTATGGCAGGAAGATAATAAGACGGCGAATCATCAATGGCGGTCTCATTCGGGCAGTGAGCGAGAGCTGGTACCCTGCATCAGATGATGACTATGGCTTACTTCTGGAGGATGACATTGAAGTGTCTCCTTACTTTTACATGTGGCTTAAGTACGGCCTACTTCAATACCGCTACGATCCAGCTGTATCACTGCCAGAACTAAATGCCATAGCTCTTTACAGTCCAAGGGTGGTCGAAGTTGTTAAGGAGAGACCGCACTGGAACGCCACAGATTTTTTCAAACTGGTACATCCAAACACTCCTTACTTGCACCAGCTTCCTTGCAGTTGGGGTGCTCTGTTCTTCCCTCAACGGTGGCGTGAGTTCTGCAAATACATGGGCATGCGATACACTGAAGATGCCAAGCAGAACCCTGTGAAGATCCCTAAGTCTCGAACAAATGGATGGCAAGCTTCTTGGAAGAAGTATCTCATTGACATGATGTACTTGAGGGGCTATGTTACTCTGTATCCGAATTTTCCCAACCAAACTAGCTTTTCCACGAATCATCTGGAACCCGGTGCACATATCAACGCAACGGACAACGCGCTTAAGCACAGAAGAGAAGATTTCGAAGTTCCCTTGATGGAGGAGGATTTTTGGCAACTACTGCCCAACCAAAAGTTACCCTCGGCCTCGAAACTGCCTGCCCTGAACCTGTTCAATCAGGCTGCCAGCTTGAAAGGGTTGAAATCCGCTGGGGCAAAGCTAGGTCAAGACGTGTTGGAGTGTAATAGGACTCAAATTGTTGAAGTCGATCCAGTCACCGGGGAACCTGTACAGTGCACAACTTTCTAACTTTCCACTTCTCTCCATGGTCTAATTGTGAATTGCAGAAGTGGACGTTGCTCTTGTAGCCTATCCTGCTCCACACCCTTGTCAACAACCTTTCGTCACCCCCATTCATTCAAAGTTGATAGTGTATACAGTAATGTGGAGCTTGTGATTCCACCAGCAAGGTGCACGGTCTCTGCGTGCTCTCTACTAGAATAAACTCAAGAACACAACCACAAACCCAATTTGTTCCATACGTCCTGATCCATCCCAACTTCTAGATGGCTGGGTCCAGCTGAGCTTCTTTTCTACTCTGTTATCCTCTTTGTTAGCAGCAACTCATTCTTTCATTAGTAGTAGAAAGTGGAAAAGAATTTTCAGTTCAGCTCACTATTCCGGAATAGCGTCAGCGATAGACAAGACACAAGCGCCCGTTAAATTAGGACAGCCCACCCGCCTCAAATTAGGCGAGTAGATTCCAGTCCATTCAGCTGTATTTTGCTGCAGGCCGGTCCGACCTGCCAGATACACGAGTTTGTATCGTGTCCTTTGGATTGCAGGTCTGGATCCGGTTTCATTTATAAACAGAGCATTTTAAATTCACCTCTTCGCTCCCTATCTCCAATTCTGATTTCTACTCCTAGACAAATGGACTGGTTAACTGTTTGGCAATTGTATTTACTCTCTATGCCCACACCCCCTTCCGAATGACCGTAAACTCTTCATGAGTCTCTGCACAATTCTTGCTACTTTCCCCCTCGTGTGGCACACTCGTGATCCGTTGCTAATTGGAATCACTGAATTCCTAGTATCAAGCTTTTCCTATCAACAGCGTTGCATGGTAAAGAAACTATCTAAAATATACTTCATGAATTGACCAGAAGCAGATGGTTTGCACCGATTAACAACCCTCAAGAAAGTACAGTCGAATTAAATCAGCTTAGAATCTGTCACGATCAAATGAAGTGACCAATCTGAACTAGAATCTCAGAAGAGGAAGACAACGAAACAGAAACGATACTCTGGCATTGTAATTTTGACTCTTGTCTCATGTGGTCTCTTCATCTCTAAAGGATCCTTCTTTTTTCAGGGCAGATTAAAAGTAGAGGGGTTATCCGGATTGACTACAATCTATGCTAATTACATCATAGATTCTTCTCCATAGACTTTATCTTTCATTGTTACTTCATGTTTCGCTGTCTTTTAGTACGAATATTGGACAACAATTGAGCAGAATGGATATATAAAGGATGCAATGCACATATAGAAATGTATAGCTAAAAGCACGGACATATGACACACACAAAAGTACGTTTGATATCCATGTCACCCACATATATTTAGCAAGAGCACGAGCGGACCCGAAATACAGGCGTAAGGGTATCCATGTCACCCGTACACAACTTCAACAGTAAAACACTTTAATTATAGTTAATACTTTTCCGAATCACAGTCTTCACAACTAATTTCTTCGTATGTAAAGCAAAAGTTATACAGCCAGACATCGAACTGTAACAAGAACTACTGTCCATTTTTCTTTTCTTCCCATGCAGATATTACCAACACATGAACCAGATCCCGTATGCCAACTTCCGAATTCCGCACTGTTTTGGTACGAGAAAATTGAGTGATTCAAGTTATGGAATCCTTTCAAAGATCTAATACATAGTCCGCTTAGAACTCAGCGGGAAGTCACAGTTCAGATGCGAAAACGCACTTTGAGTTTTATTAACCCTAAAGATGGGGCAAATTGGTTCATGAATGGGATTTGCCGCCAAAATTATGAGCTATAACTCTTGGCCAGGAAGCCCTGGAAGATGCTACTCAAAAAGAAACGATACGGTTTTGTTTTCAGGACGAGGGTGTTGTCCATACCAAAGAGCCTTGAAAGGTGCTAAACGACGACTCTGCTAGTTTTTGTGCAAATATTTTTCTTTTTGTAGGTGTCACACAACTATAATAGGTGATTGATATGGTTAGGCAGTTACAGCTGCAGAATCCAATTTTGAGTGATTGTTAGGTTGTCCTTCTGATTCCTTAATCAACTCTGTTCTAAGTTTCATTAATAATAATCCAAGTTGGTTTTGTCCAGCTCCTGTCCTGCCCGCACCCCAAAATGAATCATTTGGAGAGGTCTCTACTAGGATAGACCCTACTGTAGAAAGCAGCAAATTATGAAGAGATTCATACGTGGTAAATTTGATGCGCAGTGCTCTGTACATGACATCCAGTTTCTCCGTATCCCAATTGGGAGATAGCTGACATAGGAGACATAAAAGCAGGTGTTATGATAGGAGAACGAGAGGTAAACCAACACATTTAGATACATTAATTAGTGGCACAATCAACACGTTATCTGAGAGTCGAACTTCAGCAACCACATTGCTCTGTATACTCTGAACTACCTCGCATGCAAAAAGTAAAATAGTCTTGCGGCACCTACCAAATCTGGTCGTTCCTTGGTGAGGGAACGACCCAGTCGAGCTGCCTCTTCGGGGCTTGCTGCCATTTGAATCTTCTGATATTGCGCTTTCGCTACGGGGTCTTGTACTCCCATAAACTTTTGTGCCTGCCGGCCAGAGAGAGACAAGTTTGATAACTTCGAGGTGAGAAACTACTAGAGATTCATTCCAGCTAAAACTCCTGAGATAATTGAAGACAGGAATACCGACGAAACTTTTTGCGGAGATACGTTACCTGATAATAATGCTCAACGCTGTTCCATCTAACTTTGTTGCCCTCGGGATCTGGTACTGAGATTGGATGAGGAGAAAAGTTGGAAAAGGCACCGTAAAGATCCCAAGTCTTGTAGAAGGTGATAACGGCTGGTGGTCTGCTAGAAGGAATAAGATACTCTGCAAGAGACAACTCAACTGCAGCTGATACGGGAGGCCACATTTCCGGAACTGGTTGTAAATATCCCGTAATCAACATGTCCGGGCCAGTCTGAAAGAAAAACTTGGTTCAGGTTTCCACATCATTTGTTTAATCTCATTAAGTAAATTCTAAATAGGGTTTTAAGTAGCATACACATTTTCAAAGCTGAAATGGTACAAAGCCAACCAGGACAAGAAAAATCCTACATACTTCCGCGAAATTCTGGGGGACAGATTTGCATATTCCAACTTAACTAAATACTGTTCCAAAACACCGAACAAGATATGTCATACCTGCTCAAATTTGACCTCCGTCAAATTCAGCGCCTGCGTCATTTCGACCATTCCCAGCTCACCAACTGGCGATGGAGCCAACACTCCTCCGACGATCTTTGGAGCAACGAAGGACATTACCTGTAATACCGTCGGCAAAGTCATGTTAAAGGTTAATTGGGAACCTTCTCCAAAGCTTCAAAGACCTACTCCACTGGCCGATTCCTTCACTTGGAAACAAGTGTATAATCCAGACAAGACAGCAATACTTCATCCAGCCAAGATTTCGTGATAAGTAGTATCAGACCATACCGACCCGTGAAGAGTCTTCGTACACCTACTTCAGGTCCATATAGAGCAGTGAACTGAAGGAGGATCATGCAAGGATTGAGCCTGTAGTCTGATCACTTGCCTGGTGAATGACACCTGCAGCAATAGCAGGCGCAGACAACGTTCCTCCACATTCCCACATTACCGAAAGATATCCCCGATCAAAGCAGTAATCCATTACTGCTTTGGGGGTTAGAAAGTCAAACTCAACAACTTCCACACCTCGTGCTGCCAGTTGAGATTGAAAATCTCTCCTGGCTCCTCTTTGAGTCATCACTATAGTTGGTGCATTGGCAACATTCCAAAGATTTGCATCAATTGGTAAAGTCAAGGATCTTGACATAACGATACGGACTGGGAGATGTCCCCCATCTTGTCTTGTAGTTAGGCGTGGATCTGCAGAAAAGAAAAGTAAAACATATCAGGACTCATAACCTCGCTAGATATTCATACCCTACCCTGAATGAAACTATTGAGAATTACGTTTGGGGAAGTGAAACGAATGAGATAGATACTGAAAGCTAGTAATTGATTGATTAGGTTGAAAAACATGCAGAAACATAACAGGCCCTGAGAGTTCCACAGAAGAGCATAGCAGAAGCAAAAATTTGCCAACTAAACTTGGTGACATCGAAGTCCGCTGGTCAACTCAACAGATTCCTCAGCATGAGGTCGAGGTCGAGGTCGATACAGGATATACCACTTATTTTCCTTGACTCAAGGTCTTGTGTTCTTGATTTCATCTGCAAAAGCCCTAGGTTCAAGCAGAACAGTGGAGGTGCGCTACTAGCCAAACAGCGCTACACCTATTTTTCAATTGGCTGATTCCCTTATGTCCAGGGTCACACAAGTTCAACGGCGAAGTAAGATACTTACTGTCACGGCGAACTGTGTTGCCCCCAACGATAACAGCGTCACTTCGGCCTCTAGTTGCAAATACGCGTCGACGGGACTCTGAGCTCGATACCCATGCAGCATGTCCTGTGCTTGCTGCAATCTTTCCTGGAGATTATCAGCCATCAAACACTCATTTCAATATCGCAGGTGAAAGCTACTTTGGATGAAACCACATAATACTGGATTTTTCCATCGAAGTACATTCAAGTAAGGCTCAGTCACCGAGTTAAGGCTCGGTTTTATCGAACAGTAGTTATTGGTAACAGATGCTAATTTTCTTGAGGTTAAGTCAAGCTCGAAGAATCAAGAAGGCGCATTACCAAGAGAATGCAGAAACAGATGCTACAGACTACTGCAAGGATTACGAAGCAGCAGAATTCGTTAATGCTACTCTCAGGAAAACCTTTTTGAAGAGGGGGCAATTATAGATCCTCAAAGTGGAAAAGAATACTCACCGTCGAGTGTCATAGCATACTTGAGCACAGAGAATGGCATACGTTGGGCAGCTCTACACAAAAGTGGTGCATTGATTAGCTGGCAGGCTCTCGTTACCTCCTGCAAGCCACAGAAGACACTTGACCCATTCAGAAGTTGAAACATGCGGTTGGTTAAGTCCTCATGATACGCCACAGAAACCGAACTGCAACTTAAAACAAGTGACAGGGATCAAAATAATGAACCACAAGTTTAACATTCAACCCTAAGCTTGAGGGCTTCCTAGGACTGGAAGTCATGTCACCTGAAGTCGATCACCTTCTATCGAGTCCTCTCCCAGAACATCCACAGCTATATTCTGATTCCTTAGAGCTTCAATTGCTTTTCCTCGCACATGTGTTAGAGGATGCCGAAGACCGATCACAACTTTCGAAACTTTCGACTGAAAGAAACGTCCAAAGTTTGGAATCAGTACAGCCAACGACATGGATAGAACTCATTGTAACAAGAGCAACTCAGTAAATCAGAAATATAAGCTCCTTCAATTCATAAAACCCTCGCCATATTCACACCTGTATCAGTGCCCTCAATGCACTGTCATCTCCATGGCAATCACCAGGCTCCAAGTTCAAATAGGCGATTGCTCCCTTGGCCAAGTCCCCGGCCCTTTCCACCGCCTGCACTTCGGCACTCTTGGTCCCCTGGGCAAATAAGTAGCCCTCTCCCACCGCACGAGGGCCATGAGCGATCACACAGCCAGCATTCGGATGTGGAGCTGAAAGCCCTGCGGACGAATCTGCAAGCTCCACAGTCCTCAACAGATGCTGTGCGGGAACCTGAGCGGAGACAGAAGCTCGCACACAAAACGCCTGATTCGAGAAGTTGAACATTGGAACAAGTATCCAGGATTCTCCTCGCCAATTTCGAACAATTCTCGAAAGGATTCTCAAATTCAAACTGCGAATCAAAACCTCGTCCTCCACCTGAACCTCGTCCTACTCACAACTCTTCCTCCTCTTCTCCAGCTCCGAAAATTAACACCGCTCGCTGAGCAGAAATCGATCGATAAGCATCGAGATAATGACCGGTCAAATGTAAGGTTGAAATTGACATGAACGCATCTGTGTACCGTCCAAACTTATCCGATATCCAATTGTATCGCCTCGTCTGTAAGACCAAATCAAGTTTCTCGTCCACTTGCTCCAGAGAATGGAGAATGGAGTTGTCGAGCTAGCTGGGTTTCCAATCACAATCGCAACATTCAAATTCTTCCGAATACGTTATTTGAAACGTCTCCAATAAGCGTCCGACGAATGGTACTCAGCATTAGTGTATCATGAAACTATTTCTTCGAATTACAGTGATTACTTACGACATGGGGTCTGCTCTCGCCTTACCAAGCTGCCCTTAGATTCCGTGCTCAGTCTTTTCTTATATACCCTTCCCCACACCCGAAATCAGTCGGCAGATTCTGCAGGTCCGGTAGATAAAACCAGGTATGGCACGCAGTGGATCGCGAGCCCGGCGGATCCTGAGTAATACCCGCCATTGCAAAGAGTTTGTCCGGAAGGAAAAGCAGGGTGGTTCTGATGGCTGGGCAAAAATCCTGCAGATACACCTAGACTATCCAGGACTAGACGAAGAAGAAGAACCCGATACCTCCACACTTTCCCGGGAAAGAACACAGCTCCTTGCGAAAAGCATCCCGACCACCGGAACGGATAGGACTTCCGGCTTTCGGTCTACCGAGCATTCTTTGTCGGTATTAGCAATGACACTTCGGTAGTATGTTGGCAGAGTTCAGACTAGTACTGTAATCCTCCGACGAGATAACTCGGGGAAGAGATGTGAGTTACTCAGTGTGAAGTGTACAATGCTGTGAGAGCTTCGTTCGTCGGAGAGTACCGTATGAAAACTTTGAATGGTCATATTCTTTTCAGAATGAGCCACACTGGCGTTTGCAAAAATTTAGTTTAAACTGATCGTACAATATAAAATCATGCCCTTACTTGATCTTATTAACAAGTGTCCATTAAAATAATCTTTGGAGAGTTGCTTGTGATCTCTATGATGAGTGCAAAGATTCTACCACACTGCTATTAAGTATGAGTACACACATCTCTACTCAAGTTAGATCTTATGTAATTGAAGAACCCCGGGGAACTGTCGAATGTAGAGAACTTTGGCACACCGATCTTCTGCAGGATAGACCTCTCTTGTTTGGCTCTTTTAGATTAACGAGGATGTCACTGAACAGCATTGCCAATTAAATGAGTAAAAAGTTTGCCCAAAATTTTTGCACATATCAAATTTGTTTTTGCACAGAATTCTTAGCTCTCTATTTAGGCATTCACCAGAGGAAGCTAAAAGTTGAGACACATTCTGAGCGATGATGGGGTTTGAGGGCTAATAAGCTTCATAGAGGAATATTAGCTCTCTACTTAGGCCTCCACCAGATGAAGCTAAAAGTTGAGAGGCACACTCAGGACAAACTAATTTTTCTTTTCTCTCTTTCTAGAACACACTTCTTCTCGTGCCTATCGCCTGAACGAGTGTTTCAATCCGCTACAGTGTTTCAATCCGCTGTTCTCCATACGGTGGCTGGAAGTTTATTGTGATTCGGACGTTGGACACCAGAAATCATTCTCCTCCTCGTGCCTATCGCCTGCACCAGTGTTTCAATCCTCTTCTCTCCATATGCTGGCTGGAAGATTATTGTGATTTTGTCTTTGGACATCAGAAATCATTCCTTTAGGAGGAGGAGAATGATTTCTGGTGTCCAAAGCAAATGGCAATAAGCTTCCAGCCACCATATGGAGAGCAGCAGATTGAAACACTCGTGCAGGACGATAGGCACGAGAAGAAGTGTGTCGTGGGCACCAGAAATCATTCCTCTCTCCAAGGAAGGATGTGGACTGGCTGATCATTTTCTTTTTGCTTTTCAATAGCTCGTTGACCAATTATGACGGTGACGATTCCTGATCTACCCCTTATGACTCTACTGTACTTGAAACTCGACAATCTGCCCTGTTTAGAAGAATAGGATTGGGAGTAACTAATTGTTTACTTCTTTTCATGATATACACACATGCACATTTAGACCTTACGTTCTAATACTTTCATACAAAAGTCGAACGCGGGTACTCAAACGCACATTCACACCATGATATATTCTCGAAACAGCATGTTTGACTTAAAATTTCCAAATGTTGAAACTATTGCTTTAGATTATTCCGAACAACCTGTATATTTCATGACGATAATTAAGGAAAGGAAACCTTCCTTTTCCATTAGGGTTCTAAATTTTACCTTTCTATGCATTCTCATTGTTGCCCGACTAGGAACGAGTTTTCTCTATATACTTTGAAGTCCTTTATTTGCACAGTGTTACAATTTTCCGCAGGGCAGACTGTAACCTCTAGTAATATGTTTTCAAATTTTCTTTAGTGGTTTTCAAGCATAAAACCTGGAGCATACGGTGCTGAAATTTACTCTTCTGCAGCAAACTCAGTTGAATTAAACCTTAAGGTCTTGCAAACAGAATTGTCGGCTCTAAGTTGAATGGAACTGAAAGTAGACTGTAAGACCCCTCCTGCGACAGAAGGGGTCTCTTTTAACAAAACCGAAGGCGTGAGGGCTTCGGGATTCCCTGGCTACTTACGTCCCTTCATCGCATTATTTACAACTTGTGGTGACATGCGGTTAGCACCTAGAAACTACATGCTTTTGGTTAAAATATCTCTGAAGTGTCGGCGCAAAAATAGGGGGGTTTCAACTGAAACCATTGCCAAATTGCTTCAGGAGTGGAGTGGCCATTCGTATCATTAACTGGACGTCATATAATGACAAGAGGCTCTCTTTATGAACACATCCATAAAGCGTTATATGGAATATCCGAGGAAGCGGTAAGCACCTATAAACTACATGCCTTTGGTTAGAATATCTCTCAAGGTTCAGCACAAGAATATGGGGGTTTTAACTGGGCCCATTATCGAATCGATTCAGGAGTGGAGTGGGCCATTCGTAATATTGGCTGGATATCATGTAATGACAAGAGGCTCTCTTAATGAACACATCCATAAAAGGTTATATGGAAAATCCGAGAAAGTTGTAAGCAGTACCCAATAGGAACTAGTAAAACTGCACAGAGTTATCCTTAACCATATAAACTTTGACTAAACCACCTATAAGTTGGTTTTTTTTTTCTATGGAATTCCATACCCACCTATTTGAAACCCCTCAATGTTTGCATGATGCCATTGATTTCATATCTGAAATGCAAAAGAAAGAAGCGTTCATTAGTTGTGTGAATATGACACATTCAAGAAGTTGTTTTGCAAAGATCTATTTCTTGTATGTGTTTAATCGTCCTTGCAATCTACAAGTAAGTAGCACATCGTTAGTTCTTGCGTGCAAAAGCCAATTAGGAATAGATGTTAGTAGTGTTGATGGAATTTAAACCAGTATATTCTTTTTGAGGTTCTTCCGGTCTTTCCAAATACAGTTAGACGATGCAAAAAACTTAATATTGTACAATTCTATACTTCTGCTCCACTTTCCAAATACAGTTAGACGATGAAAAAAACTTAAAATTTTACAATTCTATACTTCTGCTCCACTTGTGCCATTGGCACATCCGTATATACCATCTCATCAACGACCCATAGAGTCTTCTTTAGATTGTCCATGGTTGGCATTGACGTAGCATAGAATAGAGGGAAATCTAGATATTTACAAAGGAGAGTGAAAGCCACCTCTTTTCCTCCTCCATACACTCTTTGAACTCCTCTCATGTCTCTTCAAGCCCAGTAAATTCATACTCATGGTTACCTATTCTAGGTGGTTACAAAAAGATTGTTATTAGCATTTGAGCTTCTTTAGACATATATCTTGATTGGATGGTTGTCTAAGTTGATGTCTCAAATGCCTTCAATACAATTTGTTGTACAGCTTTATTTTTACTCTTTGGTTTACAAGGGATCATATACTCCCCTTGATCACACTTTTGTACATTTCTATGGCATATAGATACATGTGTTGTATAACCACCATACTACCACAAAGGAGTTCAGACATCTTGCATCTTTTGAGTGCACATGCCAAGGAGCTTCTATTTTCCATAACTATATAGAAACTATACTGCATAGTTTTGTGGGAGGTTGCAACCACTTTCCATCATATCTCTTCCCCTCACTTTTAGATATATCTATATCTATATCTTGTGCCCTTTGGATGATGTTGTTTGAGCCTTGTCTACTTTTACACTCTACCTAGAAACCTTGGATTTATGAGTCTAGACTTGTAAATGCTAGGTATGGAGTCCAAAAGCAATCCTTATTCCCTTAGATTTCATACTAAGGTTCCAATTCCCAACATGAGGTTTGAGTATTTTGAGTTCTTTTCTAAGAGAAGATGAGTTTTGTAGCTCATTAGACTCCAACACTTTGGTTCAGGTTGTAGCCCTTTTGGAGAACACATAGGTGGCCTATTCTATTTTGACGAGATTTTATTTCCCTAGAGGCTTTCATTTGGCATACACTTACACAACCATAGATGTACTCCTATCCCATCTAAATACTTTTTGATAATACCATATACCACATGTTCTCCACTTTATTAGAGCAATGTATAATCCCATAATTATTAAATGAGTGGCCCAGGCTATAGATAGCTCTTCCCATAACCATGGGTGGATGTGGTCTCATGCTACAAGAGGTTATGCATCAACTACTTATTTGGGAGCGTGGACTCTAGTAGCTCTCTGCTAGTAGATAGGTTCTTTCACCATGATGAGTTTTTTTTTGGGACCCATCAAAACAATGTACTCCTGTACTTATGGTTTACAATCATATCATTGTTTGGCTTATGATCTATTACCAAGCCTTTCAGGCATAATATTCAATGTTTATTGATCTTATATCACTAGACCCTAGTAAAATTTAGGTGGATCTCAATGAGCATATGCACACTCACACCCTTACCAACATACTTGTTGATGCACCCTTCTTTAATAAAGCTAGGGGCAATCTAATAGAGCTGAAGTTCTTTCTTGTATAGTGAAAGGCTTTCAAGCTTGGCTCCATGTTTCCTTTTTTATTCAATACTTTGACTTGATATCCAAGAAGTTAACTACACAGCTCCACTTGCATTTGGGTTTACCATGCCTAGCATTTCTAGTGTTACTAGACCAATAAGCTTGTGGATCTATATGTTATACATGCCATATATACTGTAGGATCTGCCATAGGTGGACAACCCATTAGACTTCATCATGCCATTTGAGATAACAATTTCATATTTCATCATACAATCTACAAGGTCCCATGTACAAATTGAGCAGTGGTTCAATCCACCTAGACCACCTGCCCAACATGTGAGAATAGATATCATCACATTATTTGATGTGGGAGTTGTGAATCCCCTACAAGCAAACTGCTTAGTATGGGCCACCATGCAAGTGGGAATAACAACAAGCATCAACACCATTAGGAAGGAGGACTATTATGCACCATAACTATCCTTTTGTACCTTAGTACTTTTGGTTGTAGAGATTTTTGGGCATCTTTATTACCAATTTGATGGTTTCATTGTAGAGGCAACACAAGATTCCTTAAAGAGCAGAGTAGCTTTTGTTATCTTTCCAACCATACTCACTTCACATTTCTATCATTACAATACTGTCAAGCCTTGGTCCTTCATAGCCTGATAGTAGGTCAATATGAGCTCCCATCAAATCTTAAACTCTTTTTCACAAGAGATATATCATTGGAGAACTTATATCACAAAAGAAGATTATTTTGTTTCTTTCTCCCTTGGTTGGACAAGGTTGGAGTTCTACATTGGATTTTCACTTTTCATTTCCTTTGGACCTTGTGCTGATATACCTTGTTTGCATTTATGTAGGCCTTGTATTCCTCTTCTTTTTTCCTTTGGCAAATACTATTGGCTTATTTTGCCTTTTCATCCTCTATGGGTATAGCTCAACACACATGCACATTGTAGGGCAGTATTAGGGTGTAAAATCTTCTTGTCGGGTGGGGCAAACTCCAAATAAAATGCTGCAAGAAGTCAAAGAATAGATGATCATACTTGAATCTTTAATGCATATATTTCTACCCAATTCAACCCTTGCTTCTTTTACTACTTGATAGGAATTGGCAAAGTCAGGCTCAAGGCCATGGATATGGCTATATTGACATATGAGATGCTAGAAGTACTTTGAGGTTCTCTTAAGTTTGAACTATTTTACTCTTGTATCCAACTCATGGGTAGTAGTCTTCTTCCTTCTTAATTCTTCTTGTACTTGGTCTACTACATTAACCCTTTTTTGGACTCATTCCTTGTGCTTAGCTACCTTCAAATATACCTTTCTCTATTTTAACTAAGTGAAATATAGTGAATGAATGATGCACATTTCTCCAAGTTCTTCATCTTTAAGCAATAAAACACTCATGCCAAGATACATACTTGAATATATCCAAGCATTTGTACTTGACCATAAATATTTGCAAATACCTCACATTGTGATCATTTGTGTGTAATAGGAACAACCAACCATATCTTGACTTCCATTGTTTACTCTATGTGGAGAAACACATATATCGGAGAATGAGAGTGGAGTTTGAGAAGCAAATGTATCCGAATCTCCATGAACATATGAACAACCATTGGAACAGACAATTGAACAACCATTAATTTTTGTTCCAATCAATGTACTTGCACATAACTTGCACCTAATGGTCAAAAGCTTTGTTAGATCTTAGAACTCTTCTTGATTTCTCTTCCCCTATTCATTGTTGTGGACAATAACTCTCATTTTGAAGACTTACAAACCAATGAGTCTTCAAAGTAGTACTCACCAAAATTGTTGTGAGACAAATCTATTATAGAGGAGGACTAAGATTATATGAGCAACATATGCCATGGATTTAGGTACATCATTTCCTTTTCCACACTCAAACATCTCTCTACACTTCTCTAAAATCAGCCTCGTCTTCCTCTAGGGTTAAAATGATGATTAAGTGCATGTTACAACCCAATCTCAATGTACTTATAGTATAATCAATAAGAACCTCATGAGGATACAGTTTGGAAATGGCTAGGCATGTAGGAAATAGTGTCATTTTGTCATGAGTCCTCTATTGTTGCATCTTTATCCTCTTGGGCAAGACAAAGTGTACTACATCCCACTGTGATAGAATAAAAAAAAGAAAATCAAACACTCAAATCATATTCACAAATATATCCTGTCAACTTGGCTCATAGAGGTGATAATTCAGTCTGCATCAAAGATCATCGGCACCAAACGTTTGTACCCTTGCAATTAACTATATTGTGCATACCATAATGCCAATGGCAATGTTCTACCCTTCCTAGAAGATGTTCTTCACCACTATACTGCAGGTTTGTGACTAGAGGGCCTTTTTGTTAGACGTGGTACTTCACAACACTCCCAACCATCATGGCCAATTATTGCCTTGATCCTTCAAAACACCTAGGAATCAAACACCCCGATCAAGCCTGATTGCCTTCTTGCACCTTAGCACTTGTGCTCTTACTTTGAGTTCCTCACCACTACTCTATCCAACAATCACAAAACATACACAATATTGACATTGACACGTTAGTGATCTTTGAGGTCCTGATTGCAGTGTCTCCAATACAAAATCCAAGTCATGCATACACATACAATTGTGAATTTACCATACACACAAATATGGATAACAAATGATGAAGCTTGGAATTTTGTATAGGCTTGAGTTGAACTGAACTTGTATTATGTTGGGGTGATCCCCCTTATACATTCTACTCCAAAACGATGGGATGCATCCACATCTATGCAATGCTACAATCCCAAATTAAGCTCTCATTATGACTAACCCTAATGTGCCTACTCTATTGTGACCAAATTAATGTTTTGAGAGCGCCACCTACAAAAGGCACCCACCATACACTCTTACCAGTTACAAACCTCTAGCTAGACATTGGAAGAATGGTCACAATGACATGGCACTAGCAAAACTGTCCTACTTTACATGAGCATTGTCCTCCCCAACATTATATACACATTGTTACACCGGATAGGTGCTTCCTTGCTAACATCTTGTCCCCGTTGGTAGGCTAGCATGGTGATGCTTGATTACAATGGTCTCCCACTACAATGAGGTTTGACTCCGATGGCATGACGACTCCGATCGTTGTGGAATAACAATTGCACCCTGTAGGTGTAACTTATTTTATATTTGTACATGTGTATTTATACAACCCATTCTACTACCCTGATCCACTTGGCTTTCTTGATGCATCTTTGGATCAGCTCATCAACATGCTCCCTTGTATTCTTCTAGCTCTTGAGACATTGTCAAATGTGTTGTTGATTTGTTTTGGTGGCTCCTCATCCAATTTGCCCAATTGTTCAATCTCATACTTCTTTGTCTCCAAAGCATGTATCTCCAACCTCAACTCTCGGAGCTTTGCATGAGGAACTTGGGTCAATGCCACCACTCCAACTTGAATCTTTAGTTGGTTTGTGGTATCCTCCACTACTGTGATCACCCGCGTCTGCTCCTTGCTCAGAGTATCTTGGATCGATTGTATCTCCATCCACCTCTTGCCTGATCTGCATGTGGAAGATCTGCTCACGTCCTCGTGGCCATTGACAACCATGGCTAGTTCTTCAAAGCACATTTGGGCCTTTTCAACCTTTATGTTGAAGGTTGCGGAGAACCTTTAGTTCTTGCTTGAGAGATGCAACTTCCTCATCTCTAGCACTCAACTACTCCTCTTGCTTCTTCTTCATCCTTTCCCCATGACACTTAGACCTCCCTTTAAGGGTTAGCAAATTGGAATCCAACTGGAAGATTCATTCTCATGCTCTTGAGATCTCCTTCTTCATCAGGCTATCTCCTCATCCTTCTCCTTCAACTTCTCTTCTTGGACCGCCTTGTAGTACACAAATGCCTTTTCGGCACAACTATCGTGGATACACTCCTTGGAGTGGTTAGAAGTTAGGGAGAGCAAGGTAGTGGATGTCGTTGGGGAAGATAGTACCTACCAATATTCCAACTCCTCGAGAGCAAAGGGCAACTCAGCAAGAGAGACAACTAGAAGTTGCATGGCACTCCGCCCTCCACCAAAACGCTCAAGCATGAACCTCATAGCTTGAGAGAAAAACAGTGCATGATATGGAGCTTGTTGAGTGGTGGTTATTGTTGAACAAAGGAGAAGGGGGGACTCAAGACCCTGCCTCCTAGGGCTTGCTGCGCATTTTCCCAATTCCACACATTTCTTGGTTCAATCTTCACCTAGCAGCGTCAGCCAGACATCACAAACCATAGAAGGAAGGAAGTATCACAGGAGTGTTCTCTTGGATTGACTTCCATTCTCCCCTCTGGCCTAGGAGAAAGAGTGATACTATCTTCATTGGTGGACCTTTTTGTCAAACTCTTCATTGAAGAGCTTGTTGGAACTTTTTGTCAAACTCTTCATTGAAGAGCTTGTGTTTGTAGTCCACACAGGACCAAGAACTACATTGATTTGTCTCCGGAAAGACCTTTGCAGATCCACCTATGGAGGCAGAGAAGGAAGACACCTTTCCAAACAGTGTGCCAGGACTTGTTTGACGCTTTTGCTCATGTCCACCACCTCAAATTCTTCCTTCAGCATGGCAAACCACACTCCCTTCACAAGACAAAACTACCAGAAATTTAAAGGGAAGGATGATGAAGAAGATCCCGCTACATTCATGCAGGAATTTGAAGCTACATCAGTCGCCAACAAATAAGATGACGACGCAGACTGACTTCAAATATTCTTGAATCTCCTCCGACAAACAGCGCAAAACTAGTACACATGTCAGCCAGGATCTGGTGAATGTGCAGGACTGGCTGGTAGTTAGTGAATGTTATGATTGGCTTGCTATAAGTGACTTGCCTGATCAAGAGCAAGAGCAAAACTTGACTGATGGAAACTCCTTACAGTATCATGCGGATATATATTCAGTCACTTCTAAGGTTGAGTATTAAAGTGACTAGATATCTTGAGTGGTCAATACTCATGAAGTCACGCAGGTCTATATTCAGGAGTTTAGACAGTGACAGAGTGACTATCCCTGTGTTTGTATATATATACATATGTGCAATGGAAATAAAGGGTCGTAGGCTGGTGTGAGCCTGTTTCAGCCGTGGAGGTAGCTTCCGGGACAAGGAGTGAACCGAGTTATTTCTTGTTAGTCCTTTGCTTATGTTTAATGGGTCGTATGATGTGCTATTGCGAGAGGTCCCTTGGGACTGTACTTTCTAACAATTGGTATCAGAGCGTAGTTGGTCCTCAAGAGGGTCTTGAGATCTGAGGGTGCAGGGAAGTGGGTCCAGAAGCAAGTCCACAGCAAAGCAATGGCAGGGGTGATATCCATATCCAATGCTAAATTTGCAGTGGAGAAGTTTGATGGGAAAAACAATTTTGGACTTTGGCAACTGAAGATGAAGGATCTTCTTGTCCAGCAAGGACTGCATGGAGCACTGAAGAAGAAAAAGGAGGACAAAAGTGATGAGGATGGGGAAGATGAAGATGCAGATCTGAGAGCTATTAGCACTATTAGGTTGAACCTTGCTGATGAAGTGCTATACAATGTTATGAATGAGGAATCTGCACCAAAACTATGGGTCAAACTGGAAAATCTTTATATGACCAAGTCTTTGACAAACAGACTGTTTCTTAAACAGAAGTTGTATATGTTGAGGATGAAGGAAGGCCAGAGTATTATGGAGCACCTCAATGCTTTCAACAAAATCATTTGTGAGTTGATGAGCATAGAGTTTAAGTTAGAAGAGGAGGATAAGGCATTGCTGTTATTGACTTCACTTTCTCCATCGTATGAGCATTTGGTCACAACTCTTCTATATGGGAAGGATGATATAAACTGTGAGGAGGTCATTTCAGCATTATTGTCCAATGAGATGCAAAAAAGACCCAACCAAGAGAAGACAAATTCAGAGGCTCTATTTATCAGAGGAAGGGCAAGAGAGAGAGATCAGATCAAAAGTAAATCAAGATCCAAGTCTAGAATTGGAGGTTTCAAAGGCAAGTGCTGGATTTGTGGGAAGGTTGGACATTTCAAGAAGGATTGTAACAACAAGAGGCTTGAGTCCAACAAGGATAAAGGTCAACTTTCAGATCAAGCAAGCATTGCTGAGTCATCTGGAGTTGTGGATGATGTTCTATGTGTTACCCAAGACAAAGATCAATTTGAGGAGTCATGGATATTGGACTCAGGTTGCTCTTACCATATGTGTCCAAATAAGGAGTGGTTTCATGAGTACAAATCATTCAATGGAGGATCTGTAATAATGGGGAACAACATGGCTTGTAAAGCTATTGGCATTGGTACAATACACATTAAGATGTTTGATGGTATTGTGAGGACTCTTGTTGATGTGAGGCATGTTCTTGAGTTAAGGAAGAATTTGATATCACTAGGCACTTTGGACTCAAATGGTTGGAGGTGGGGAGCAGAAAATGGAACACTCAAGGTATCAAAAGGAGCATTGGTTGTAATGAAGGGCAAGAAGATAGGAAACCTTTATGAGCTTGTTGGAGAGACCATCACTGGAGGAGTGGCAAGTACTATTTCTGAAAATGAAGATCCCAAAGATCTTACTCAGTTATGGCACCTCCGGTTGGGTCATATGAGTGAAAGGGGTCTAAGTGAATTGTCCAAGCAACAACTTCTGAAGGGCCTTAAAAGTTGTAAGTTAAAATTCTGTGAGCATTGTGTAATAGGAAAGCAACGGAGGGTAAGCTTTTCCACAGGAGTTCATTGCACAAAGGGAATTTTAGACTATGTGCATTCTGATGTTTGGGGCCTGCACCTGTAGCTTCAAAATCTGGAGCATTATATTTTGTGTCTTTGGTTGATGATTACTCTAGGAGAGTATGGGTCTACACCATGAAGCAAAAATCAGAGGTCTTCTCTATCTTTAAACAATGGAAGGTGATGATGGAGAAACAAACTGGAAGGAAAGTGAAGTGTTTGAGGTCTGATAATGGTGGAGAATACAAATCTGGAGAGTTTGATAGATATTGTAAGAGTGAAGGGATAATCCATCACTTTACCATACCGGGTACTCCTCAGCAAAATGGTGTGGCAGGGCGGATAAATCGTACACTCTTGGAGAAAGCAAGAAGTATGTTAAGCAATGCTGGATTGGAGAAGAGTTTTTGGGCAGAAGCTATAAATACGGCTTGTCATTTGGTAAACCTTTCTCCCTCTACTGCTATTGAGTGTAAGACACCTATGGAAAAATGGACAGGTAGGCATGTTGATTCACTTAGAGTATTTGGATGCATAGCTTATGTTCATATTCAACAAGAACAAAGGACAAAGTTAGACCCCAAATCTAGAAAATGTATTTTCTTGGGATATGAGAAGGATACAAAGGGATATAGATTGTGGGATCCAGAAAGGTGTTGTCTTGTTGTGAGTAGGGATGTAGTTTTTGATGAGACTAGTACAATGAAGACTATTACTATAGCAAAAGAAAAGAAAAAACAAATTCAGTCAGATTTTATTAAGATAGATATTGATACTGGAAATGAAGACATTTCACCTCTTGTAGATCTACCAAGTGAACCATTAGAAGAGCAAAGCCCAGAATTGATTCATGAACGTAGGTATCCAAATAGGGATAGAAGGCCTCCAAAGAGATTTGATGATTCTTTTGTAGCTTATGCTCTTCTTACGGAGAATGGTGAGCCTTCTTCATATGAAGAAGCAATGCAAGATCAAGAATGTCAAAAATGGCATTGTGCAATGGAAGAGGAGATGAAGTCTTTGGCCAAGAACCAAACTTGGAGACTTGAAAAATTCCCTATGGGAAAGAAGGCAATTGGTTGCAGATGGATATTTCGGAAGAAGGAAGGACTTCCAAAATCAGGTGGAGATAGATACAAAGCAAGGCTTGTAGCAAAGGGTTACAGCCAAAAAGAAGGTATTGACTTCAATGAGATTTTTTCACCAGTGGTAAAAATCTCTTCAATTTGTGCACTATTGGCAACAGTTGCATTGCATAACTTGGAGTTGGAGCAACTAGATGTTACAACTGCTTTTTTACATGGAGAATTGGAGGAGGAGATTTACATGCATCAACCTGAAGGTTTTGTGGTACCAAGGAACCAGAACTTGGTTTGCAGGTTACAAAAGTCCTTATATGGACTAAAGCAAAGTCCAAGACATGAAATTTGATACTTTCATGTTGAAGCAAGGATATAACAGAAGTGAATCAGATTGTTGTGTGTACCTCAAGAAGCTACATGGACCTAGAGTATTTGAAATAATCATCTTGGTACTATATGTGGATGATATGCTGATTGCTGCAAAGGATATGGTTGAGGTGGAGAAATTGAAAGCACAACTTGGTAAGGAGTTTGATATGAAGGACTTGGGTTCTTCAAAGAGGGTACTTGGGATTGAAATCCATCGGGACAGGAGCAAGGGAAAGTTATGGATATCTCAAAGGAGATATTTGGAAAAATTACTTGCTCGGTTTGGCATGGAGAAAGCAAAACCAGTGAACACTCCAATGGCAAGTCATTTCAGGATATCATTGGAGCAATGTCCATCAAATGAGGAGGAGAGAAAAGTAATGTCCAACATTCCTTATGCTAGTGCTGTTGGGAGTTTAATGTATGCTATGGTCTGCACTAGACCAGACATCTCATATGCTGTGAGCATGGTGAGTAGATACATGGCAAATCCGGGGAAACAACATTGGGAAGTTGTGAAGTGGATACTTCGTTACTTGAAAGGGACTATAAATATTGGCATTAACTTTGATGTGGAGAAGGAACAAGAAGGAGGAATTATAGGGTACGTAGATTCTGATTTTGCCGGAGACTTGGATAAGAGAAGGTCTACAATAGGATTTGCTTTTACACTTGTTGGTGGTGCAGTAAGTTGGAAGTCTACTCTCCAATCTACTGTTGCTCTTTCCACTACAGAGGCAGAATATATGGCAACAACTGAGGCTGCCAAGGAGGCAATATGGCTACAAAGATTAGCCAAGGATATAGGACTCCCTAATATGAAGTCCACACTCTTTTGTGATAGCCAAAGCGCTATTCACTTGGCAAAGAATCAAGTATATCATTCAAGGACAAAGCATATTGATGTGAGACAACATTTTATCAGGGAAGCTGTGACAAATGGTGAAATCAATCTGCAAAAGATTGGCACAGAGGTAAACGCAGCTGATATGCTGACTAAACCTGTTCCTGTTGAGAAATTCAAGTTATGCATGAACTTGCTTAACGTTCAATGTTGCTCTTTGGGATGATAAGGTGGATACAAGCAAAAGGTGGAGTTTGTTATGTTTGGCTTGCTATAAGTGACTTGCCTGATCAAGAGCAAGAGCAAAACTTGACTGATGGAAACTCCTTACAGTATCATGCGGATATATATTCAGTCACTTCTAAGGTTGAGTATTAAAGTGACTAGATATCTTGAGTGGTCAATATTCATGAAGTCACGCAGGTCTATATTCAGGAGTTTAGATAGTGACAGAGTGACTATCCCTGTGTTTGTATATATATACATATGTGCAATGGAAATAAAGGGTCGTAGGCTGGTGTGAGCCTGTTTCAGCCGTGGAGGTAGCTTCCGGGACAGGGAGTGAACCACGTTATTTCTTGTTAGTCCTCTGCTTATGTTTAATGGGTCTTATGACGTGCTATTGCGAGAGGTCCCTTGGGACTGTACTTTCTAACAGTGAATTATATATGGACTGATTCCAAGAACTGTATTATGAGGCCAACGTTTTTTCACACTACTCTCAATAGTTTGGAGTGGAAGAAAAACAAAAAGCAGTGAGACTATATGGAGAGATTTCAAAGCCTGCTAAGTTTGAGTTCCCAAGAGAGTAGTAACCCTAGGATACTCAGATGCACTAGCGGTAGCATGGTTCCTAGGAGGACTGCTTGCGAAGCTTCGAGTCTTTGCAAGGAAACGAGAGGACACGATCCATTGGATTGAGTGGTCAGATCTGCAGAATTGTATGAGGTGGCAAAGATGAACCCTGCACGGAGATCACGCCAAAGCCGCAGCTTGAAGAAACCACTGAAGAAAACTGCCAAACAAACAAACACCTTCGGCATCCTCCGACACCTCCAGCACGGCATCATCCTTGTCGTCCTCTTCAGAAGACGAGCGAGAAAGGAGAAGAGAAAAGCGAGGCGACAGGAACCCCGAGGCGACCTTGACTCAGAAGGCCCGTGCTCAGTTGGGAACAAGTGGTTTCACAAAGAAGTAATGATCCTTGTTTCATCAGGAATTCTGACGAGTATACCTTCTAAGATGCTGGTCGTTTAAGCGAATGCGAAAGGTGGGGAAAACTTCGTCTCATCGACATATAAATACAATTATTTGAGCTAACCATATTAACTCAAGTAAGAATGTAATCCTCTCCCACCAAGAGAGACGTTTGATTAGTAAATAATATAACTCTTCTAGCAAACTAAGATTCCACGCTTCTCCCAAGTATGGGTCGACGTAGCCTTCGTTCTGATCTAGTTATCTCGTTGGACCTAGAGTCTAATGCTCTAGAGTCTTCTCGTGCTCAAAATGAACCAACCGAAAAGACGATAACTGCTGCCGGATGATTCTCTTGTGGATCAAAAGTGCTCGTCTGAAAAGCTAAAGATATAGCAATAGAAGAAGTCTTCTGGGTCACAAATCTGAAAGAAAAGGTTCTGAGTGATGCAGTGTCGTCATTCGCAGCGGATTTGCACGACGATGATGGTCCCATTCTCCAAAAGACGCATTTACAATTGTTTTGCTGAATTTCAAGCTGACATAGATTGGTAGCTCATGGATTTCAAATAGTAGTATACCAGTCTGCACTTGCGTCACCGTAATCATTACGTAGTTCGGTCGATATCCATATACTTCGTGCAGATGCAACGTGGTCTGTGATTATATGTTTCCCCTTGCAGCTCAGTTGCTTCGTAAAGCATAATGCTCAATCACCGGGTGATTCTGAATGGCATATCACTCATTCTAGACCTTTAACGACTCCCTCTGACATGCGGAACATTTTCTGTGCCCCCAAAGAAAATGGAAGTTCAAGGTCATTGATCTGTTTCGCTCTCCGTCGAACAAACGGAGATTTACTGTGATTGACTTGGATCGAAGATATAATTGAACAACGTGGTGAAGTTGGAGCCTGTATAAAGACCTCAACCTTCTCCTGTAATATTCAAGGGTTGTTAAGACACAACGTGTTCTAGCACTTCGGAGTAAGTTCACTCAATCGTTGTTCACTGTAGCACCGGAAAGTTGGCATTTGGTAAATCCACACGCTGGACTCGACGATCGAATTCAACAGTGTACAGTCCCTCATTCCCTTCCACTTTGCAATTCTCAGATTCCTCTCAACTCTCACTTTAAAAATTAACAGAGATCAGAAGCAAGCAATTTACTCTTTCGTCCCGTTTTGGGGAAGTTCACGAGCATCTGTATGGATAAAGGCGCAGTAAATGTTTTATCATGTTCCGTGTGTTAAGACATGATGTCCAAAGATGCAACTAAGCTACTACGGATATGTTGTTATCTGAGCAGACCAGTGTTTGCTACTCTAGCTGTCGTAAAACTTGTCAGAATAGTACTGCTGTTCGAAGTGAACGTCTGAAGCCAACAATCGATCAAAGCGTCCTGAACTTCGATTTCGGGGAAGGTGTAGATCTAGCGCAGTTATAAATCAAGCCAAGACAAGCCAATCTTTGCAAACTTCGCGCACTACGTGTTGCTGACTAGTTATTTGTACAACTTTGCAATAGGCATCCATCCGTTCCAATGCCGGATTTCACAAGAATATTGACCTTCCGCTTAGGATTTCCTGCATACCTTCATTTGATATTCCGTTGGAACCGTTAACAGTGTTTCAATCGGACATCCCTACAACTTATCTGGGCCTTACCCACTTAAACATACGCCTAATTGTGGATCTGAATCGTTATTTCGAGCTGAGATATCTCCGACATATCCTTGTCGGGAGATCTGAACTTCTATTGTGTATCATGAATTGCAGGTAGGGTGGAAACGGATCCCGCATCTTGGAGTGCACCAATTCTTCTAGTTTCTCGGGCCAACCGGACATCGTTTTACGTAATAACCTGCTCGAAGAAACGCGCACAAGTCGCGAGAATTTGTGAGTTTTCGATAAAGTGCGCTTCAACGTTGTTACCTGTGAGGCTTTTCTGCATCAAATATGCGGTTCAGCCATATGGTTGTTGGATACTTCGGCGGAGCATCACGATCGAGAAGAAAAGACTACCTGATGGAGCACCTTCCTGTCCCTGAATTACCTCGTCTGGAAGACAGAACCTATTCTATGCGCCACTTCTTGGTTCTTACATTGAGAATCGCCCAAGCAAGGTTTATCCGGTGATTGTACAGGAATCAAGAAATCATGTCACCTGCACTGAAGAGATGGCGGAGAAAAGTTGTGAGCGCTTCTTAGAAGAAATCTTCCCTGGAAAGCTCGACCCGCAGAGCGTGCCATTGGAGCTAGAAACAGGAAATTTGATCAAGTCAATATATCAGTCTTGTCTTGAAGCTGAAAGAAACGAGATTGTTGACAACTCACTGAAAAGGGACCAATCCATCAACGAATATACTGACGCCATATCCGATATTCAACGAGAAAACGTGATATCGAAAGACAAGTGAACAAACCAAAGCACCATCGATTCACGAACTTCAGCGAGTCATACAAAGCAGAAGCCTGTCCCTATTGAGGGCAGCCTTGTTATTGTTATGCGCTACAACTAGCCAATATGCATTCACCATAACCGCCCATATGCACTCACAACATCTAGTATGCATTCCTTTATGCTTTATGCTTTGTGTATGTTGTTGTGTGCACCTGTAAGTGCTCGTTGTTAGTAGTATGCACTCCCAATATCTTTCATAAATCTCACTCGTGCCTCATAGGCTTGTCATATGTCCATGTATGTGCTCCAGGTTAGCAGTATGCGCTTGTATGCATTTGTGTTTGCTTGTATGCGCTACAGACCTCTAGTATGCGCCTAGATAGGTTACCCAGGGTTACTCATTATATATGGGTGGTTTAGTATTAGAGTGGTACATGCAATCATGTAAATAAATGTGTTAATTAGTCTAAGAGAGTTATATACATTGTCACATTAATGATACCTCATCTAACAAAGCCATCTACGTATATAAGGAGGTATGAGTTTGTATATATGAGTAAGAGTAAGAAATAGTTATAAATCCCATTGAATCCACATTACATTTATATGCTTCCACCCTTTTTTTTAAATAGAAAGGTTACAACAGTAAAATGTAATAAGAAGTAAAATATAATAGTATGCATAGCAAATACAAATATATAATGATCATGAAATATACCAAGTACATCATGTAGATGAAGTCTAAGTATGGTGTGATTGGAAATGTAGTGCATCCTCCAAGCGGCTATATAGGCATTTGTGGAGGAAAAAAGGCTATATGTCCACATCCATATACTCTCCTTGACATGTAGAGGAGGCTCCCGGAAACACTCTGCAAAAAGCTAGTGTGGATCTCCACTATAATCCCTAAGTCTGCCAGATGTCCACTCCTCTTCAAAAATGTAATAGCAGTGCTGATGGCTATAAATCTATCTAGTGGAGCTACCAAGCGGTCCAATGGCAAAATCTGTGATGACCTAGGTATATTAAGTGGAGTAAATCTAGGACAACGTATAGTACCATGGAGATCGTTCCTACAATATGGAAGTGTTGCACTATCAACTAACAATATATATTTGATGGATAGTCCTAGTGATGTGAATGTGGTATAAGGTCTAACAATAAACATCTATAATAATCAATGAACCCGTCTCTTTCTCCAAAGCGTCCCATGAGGCATGCTCTAGCGTGTATGGAATAAGGTAGTAAATCACAATCCCACATAGATTGTAGCAAGTGCTCTACATCCCTCCTAGCATCACTTGTCCATATGATCACCTCAAAGTGTGACACACAATACTGTACACACTCCTTAACTCCTATGGGATATACCAAAAATCTCTACTCACTATGACTCCTCCATCCAAGAGCATGTGTCTCCCAACTCCATTTCACACAAGGAGGAAGTCAAGTCCACCTAATATCTACTAGATAACCAATATCTTAGACTAGTATCTTCCTTATCCTATTTATATGGTAAAGGATACAAGGAATAAACTGTCTAGATAAGGCAATACTCTCTTGCAAATCTCTAAGTCTAGATACCTCATCTCACAAAGCCATCTTCATCTCCTAAAACCACCTAAACTCCTCAAGAGTTCCTATGAATCTGAGTGGCAATGAGATCATCTGAAACCATGGTTCTCCAAGGAAAAATATCTCTATCACATGTCCACACACATGGTTTCTCCCTAGGCCATCCAATGAAAGTCAAAATGGTCTTTGAAGTCTGAGTACATGTGTGCATCATGGGAATCTGAGTCTAAGTCCTAAGTGCCCTAGTATGAGTCCTAATGAGTATGAGTGTGGGTCCTAGGAGTCTAAGCCCTAGGTACATGTGAAGACTCAATAGTATGAGTATGTACCTAAGGACCCTCTAGGATATCCTCTGATGTTTTCATCTCAACCTCATGCATCATATGGGACAAGGTTTTTTTAAGTCCCTTCCTCAGACTGGGTCCCAATATGAATAAAAGTAGTGAATCTCTATGTCTTATCCCTAAGGAAGGTCTTGATATTGTCATAAGCTGCCTCTAGCTCAGTCCTCACTAAATCTAGATTCATATGTGCCTCTACTAACTGATCATGTGTCCTCTTTATAGTCTCCGTACTAATCCAAAACTCATATAAGTAAAAGCTCTTGTGACACCTATAACTCTCTGCCATAATTTATGTATACATCCTATCACCATGTAACTCAACTAATCTTTTTGCTCTAGCATCATCCTCATCTTTGTAATGCCTCTCCATCTGTATCACTAGCCTATCTAACTTAGCTAATCTCTCACCTCTCAAACTCCCTTTATTCCTAAAATGCATCTCCTTCTCTACCACTAGCTTATCTAGCTCAGCTAATCTCTCAACTCTCAAACTTTCCTTGGTTCTAAAATACATCTCTTTCTCTATCACTAGCCTATCCAAGTCAGCCAATCTCTCAACTCTATAATTCTCTTGGGTCCTAAATTGCATCTCTTGCTCTAATATTGAATGCTCTCTCCTACTAAGAAGATCCTCACTCTCTTCACTAGTACAAGACTCATGAGAATGCATGTCATAGTGAGATGGTATCTCCTCACCATGAGATCTCACAACTCCACAATTTGAGGCTAATATATCTAAAGGTCATTATGGAGGCTCATTACTCCATCACATGGAGTTTCAATAATTGGATGCTTTCATGTGCACAAGGATTTGTAAACATTATTCAATGGATAAATAATTGCACAAAATCATCTACAAAAAGGATTATATAAATATAAATATATATAAATATATGCATAAACCTCCAAGAGAAAACCTTAGAAAGTAACCAAACCTTAATGAAATATAAACAAAAGTGCTCAAAATAAACACATAACACATGAGGTGGATATGGATGCTAAACATGTTTAAAAAAAAATTTGCATGTATGAAGAGAAGTCTACAACAAGTCTAGGTATGTGGGCATAAAATGCTATATGTTGATAGAAATGCTAGTAAATGTTGGTAAAAAATGTTTGCATATGGATATGTGCCCACCTATGTTTGTATATCTCAAAGGCTACACAAATATGCCGATATGCATTGATATGTGCCTATAGTCTGGCTACTAAACGGGATCTGCCATGGTATCCATTGGTATGTGCTAGGGTTTAAGGTTCAGCTAGCACGTCTGCATCTATATATGCTAGTATGTGTTGTGGACATAGTAAAAGAATAGTTCCAATCTAGCAAAAGTAAGTACATTCATATGCAACAAGCAAATTCAATCAAGCCTGAAGCAAGCATATGAAATCAAACTTGAATTTGGTGAAACATATACACCTTATGCATTGTAATCTAGATTCTATAGATTCATGTTGTGTCACATAGAATGAATCAGGGAATGTATAGCTATCAAAGACTATAACACAACAAAAAGTATCTTATTAACAAATGAATTTATGATATATATACCACTATAATCGATATTCTTATTGTGAGTCATATATAATGTTACACGAAATGTACAAGTATCAAAGATTGTAACAAAAAATAAGTATCTTATTAGTGAATATACTTATCAACAAATGTATAACTAACCAATAACTGATGGTAAATGTGGAAGAATCTATAAAATGCATAAGTATTAGCAAATGATTGTGTAAGTAACAAAAGGTAACATGGAAGAGTGGAAAAGTATTGCTTACATGTTGATGCAAATGTTCCATGCCAATTGCAATTTTCAGACCCATTGTATCTATTACCTATACCTATACCCATTATAAGTCTATCTCCCAAATCTCTTAGACCGGCTCCCTGATCTGGTGTTTATCCATCCAATACCAATTGATGAATTTTTGTCTATCTTGGAGAATGTGGAAACTTATTAACCAATCTCCCTCATGGAAACATTCCATATTCTCTTCATCCATCACTTGTGGGTAAGGGAAAACCACTATCATCATTGATTTCAAAACTGTTTTGAAACTTCTGAAAAGAAAATCTTATTGCTTGCTGAACAGGTTTGTAGTCCCTAAATATGCTCAATTGCCTCTCTCTACTCTCTTACATCAGCTATCTTTGAGACTTTGTATCACTTTGATCTCTTTATTACTCTTTCAATTGGGAAGAATTCCTTAAGACTCTTCCTCTCTCTCAATTGTCTTCAAGACTCTCTAAGTTGGGACAAATTCTTCAAGACTCTACCTCTCTCTAGTCTCTTTCAGACTCTCTCAATTGGGAAATTCTTCCTTGAAATCTCCCAATCCCTATAGATACACACTCTCTCTCAAATCTTTCTCAATCAAGTAATTCTTCTATTACAAACTCTCTTAGTTGGGTAATTCTTTGATTGTAGATTCTCTCTAGACTTTGATTATAGATTCTCTCCAAAATCTCTTTGTTAATCAAGAAATTCTTTGAGTCTTTCCTCCTTGTGATGACACACCTCTACTTACAAAGAGTTTCTTTATAATGTTTTGCAGAATCTAGCTAAGAGAAGTACAAGGATAGTTAATTAGTAAACAAACAGGAGAAAAACAGTCAACTATGACAATCTTGTATAAGGAAGCCCTCCGCCCTAGAAGGTCTTTGCCTTGAAATTAGCCCTTCATCCTAGGAAGACCTTTGGCTTGAAGTAACCTGCATAAAGATGGTGCAAACAGATCAAGATTTATTATGTGGACCATTAGATTGGGCTAACTACTCTAATGTGTGGGTAGTGATGGCTCACCAAAGGATGCACTTACCAAAAGGTTATAATAGTTGAACAAATAGGATAAATATTCATCTAGACCTTGGAATCTCTTCATTTTTTCAGAATTCATCTTAGCTAGATCAGCCATGCTACCTTCTCCCTTGGCAAGAAATCCCTACTTGGACTTGTGCATTTCAAGATGAAGGATATTGCATGAAGGGATTAGAAAGGGCAAACAAGAGTAGGGAAGATGAGAGGACAGAAAGGAAAGGAAGTGGCTACCCTATTTGCACTACAAAAGATGTGTATAGTTTCAAATTTCCTCGTTAAGTCCTTAGGTCTAGTCAACCAGGATTTTTATTATAGAGAGGATTTAGTTTGCATTAAGAAACTATGTAACAAGGAATTGAGCAATCATGTTATGTTGCATGAAATTTGGGACAACCAAGATCCTGAGTTGATTAAATTGAGATAAATATTTTTAATGGATAGAAGAGCATTGGCAAAAAGTATCAATGTCAATTAACTCACTCCTTTGCTCAACCTAGATCTCTAATCCTAACGTACCACTAATGGCACATTGAACTGTGCAAACGGTGCACATGATGGTCGGTTGCACCATATGATCAATAGCCCTAATATGAAATTAGACCACCAACAAGTAATCCATGAATATTTACCAAAATACCTATGACTACCAACACTTCTACTCCAATGTCCAAGCAAACTAACTTTGACATTACAAATGTTATGATAGTTGTCATGCATATATACATTGCTATACAACATACATCATTGTCAACATCATACACTATAGAAAAAAAACTCACACATAAGTCATACATGAACTCTAGATTATCACAATTGCCTCCCTAGTTGGCGGTTAGGTCTCTCTAAGTCTAGATAGCCATCTACTCAAAAATTTTGATATGCCCTTGGTATGCAAAGATCAAGAGGTTAGGTGCTATCTAACCTCATTGGTAATTGCATGTATGCAATCATATATCATATAAAAGGTGAACTAGCTATAGATCAAGTACATCTAGGACATAACCACTATCCTTGAGGAACCACCATGAGGAGAGAAGTCAAGCATGCCATTTTCCATCTTCTCAAATAGCTATCACGCACCAATATAGTACATACATACATTGCCACATAACATACACCGCAAACTTGCATGTACAAGTGCCAAGCTTGGATCCATAATGCCATCAATGTTTGGGAGGTAGTATGGCACACAATTGCACACGTGATCCTCCCAAAAAATACCATAATGTCCTTCCAACACAAGGACTCTAAAAGGCAAACCTTGCAAACTTTAGTGCTAGTAACATCAAGTGTCATTGGTGTAGTTTGATGTAGATAGACATAGTCACTTGGATGAAATTGATGGATCAAGGGTCTATAACCTCTTCCTTGAATAGTAACATAGCATAAGGTATCCCTATGTTGAGCAATCATTAAGTTCTAAAAGGCCATCAGCATCACTCTCCAAAATATCTATGTCCATTGAGAACATGCACTCACCCATACATATAAATCATCCAAGTCCAAAACTACATTAGCATCATGAGAAATGGTTATAGGTAAATTTGGATCTCATCTATAGAGTAGAGAGTAAGGACAGAAGGATTATAAGAAGGCTTGCCAGTTGAACCAATAGCCCATGGCCAACCATGGTAATTGGAGATCACAATCTCCTAGGTGGCCTCTTTGCAAACCATACTTACAATATCATTTCTTCACCATCTGAATCACTTTCTCTACTAAGGCATCTACCTCAAGGTAATCTTGGGAGGTAGTATGATGATCAATCAATGCCTTATCACACAAGACCTGAAACTCCTCCAAGAACTTTGTAACCTAAGTCTAAACCTCAATTGGCACACCAAAATGACTAAGAACCCAATCCAAGAACAAGAAAGTCATCCCTTCACTAGAATTTTCTGGAAGTACCACCAACTCAATCCACTTGGAGAAGTGCTCCACCATAACCAAAATATACCAATTATGTCTCACAATCAATGGTAAAGGTCCACCAAAGTCCAAACTCCAACGGTAACCCAATCTCATGATAGGTAATGGATGTAATTGTTGCATAGGAGCCTTAAATGATGCTCTAACTTGGTCACAAACCATTACATCTAGCAAAAAACTAATGTGCATTGGTCTGTATACTGGGCCACCAATAAGGACTCTCAAGTAAGCTATATGTATGCTTTACTCCAATATGTCCTAGCTCCTCATGAGCATGATGTACCAACTATGTTATTTAAGATGGAAGTAATACTACTCGCACTCTACCATCCTCCCACATACAAAGAAGGTGTATGCCCTCCAATCTAAACAGCCTAGCTTTTTGAAGAACATGGTCTCTCTCCTTGGCACCAACTGTGCCACCCATAACACCAATGCAAATATAATCCATGACTAAGATATCCTTATGAATGTCTCACTAACCTATACCAACTTCTCCACCCTTTGGATCTATGACCTCAACAACTCCTCCTATATGTGCTAAAAGAGATACCACCAAGGCCTTAGAAAATATACATAGAAAGGTAGATGCATGCCAACCTAACACCATCTCCTTATCTGTCTTTCCATGCCAACATGCTTTGGTCTGATCCTACTAGCTGGGACATGGGTCTCTACTCAACCTATCTGCATCATGGTTCACCACTCTAGGTTTGTGAATAACCATGAAATCATACTCTTATAAAATTAGAGTCCATTGTGCAAGCTTCCACAAAGCTTGTTGGACTCCATCACTTTGATTGCATCCAACAACACAACAAGTGTAAAAGACCAAGACCAAGGAGAGAAATAGGAGAATGGAAGATCACATTGGGATACTTGAGTGTGGGAAACTACAAATGCCTAGCATGAGTTTTGGTTTTGATATTTATAGGAAGTATAAAAGGCTCTTGAGAAGCTTCTCAAGAAGCTTCTTGGAGCCGCTTTCTTGGAGTACAAGCCAAGTTATCCAGGAAGCTTCTCAAGAAGCTTCCTTCTAGAAATTGTCTACTTGGCTAGTTGGAAGCTTCTAGAAGCTACCTATTTGGGGTGCAAGCTAAGCTAGCCCGGAAGTTTCCCAAGAAGCTTCCTAGATACTTCTAGAATATTCTAGGTTAATTTGACCTATTTGCTACTTTGTTAGCCCTAACTAAATTCATCATTAAACTCCATATTGTTATAGGAAGTCTCATCCAAGAATGGACCTGATGTGTAATCGCCAACACCATGTGCAAGAATCATAATCAAAGGGATATTCTACAAAATGTAGGCTAGAAAAATGTACTTATGAGCTTAGAGATGTCATGGTATATGTAACATCTCCCAAAACACACCAAAATGGGGATCTTGGAGACCCTAACCTCGGCTAGCATATGTATATCCCTAACATGGCTATCTAAAAGTCACCAAATGAATAGTACCATGTCTCTCCAAATCCAACCCCCCTCCCTCCAACAAATAAATATCTATTGGTAACCCTTGACTATTGACATCAATAATAACTCAAGATATTGATAGGCCAATTATACCACATGATATAGAGAAACTCACTAGCAATCTCATCTCTCTCTACATACAAGTACCTTTATACTCATATACCTACTTGTAGTATTGTAGCTAGTCTAGTGCTAATCTCACCAAACAACTCCAATAGACATACTCTCTCGATTGAATATTGCTAAGTTATGAGTGTGGTATCCAAAGGTAGCAAGATAATAGACTTTGAAGGCTCATCTTCACACTAGTCTCTGGGTGGTACAAAGGCTCCACTCTAAGCCTATTTTACTTATTGATCCACATGTTATTGCATCGTCTCCCCATAACTCCACAAGGAAACATCCAAGGTGGATAGAATAATCCCACTTGTACTCCAAATCCGAGTAATCTACTCTAGTATTAGATTATCTTCCACATGAGCATTCCCCTCCAATAAGTCACTTGGTGAAGTAACAAAACCACAAAAACTGAAATTGATGCCATGGTCCTTAATGAGTTAACACTATCATTGCTAAAGTGTACCAAAAAGCAACCTATCCATCCTTCACCTGAATACCAACTTGGCCTATAGGAAGTTATCTCCTCCCAATAATCAATACTAAAACCTATGGAGTATAATGCTACCTCACCAACTCGCATGTCATATCACTTTGTTATTATTGCAATGGCTTGAGTTCTCACCATAAAGCTATCAATTGGATGACCATGTTAAATCTAGACAATGAGCTCTCCACATGTGATGTGATATACTATGTAAAACCACCCCCTAGAGATATCTAGATATGAAATAGACACCTCTTCACAATGGTCTTCTATAGCTCAAGACCAACAATTCCAAACTTCTCCAACATAAAGGGCTATGTACCAAAGTCTAATAAGATCCTCTATGGTGTATAGACCTTCCTTGAAGGTCACATCAAATAGAAAATCCACCTTTGGTTATCCAATAGGATAACTCCAAGTGTGAACCAAGCTCGCTCAAAGGTAGGTCTAGTTGGTAACTCCTCCAAGCTAGCTACTACTACATGCAATAAACCATTGATTGTTGAGTTGATCCCATGCTCCTCAACCAAGTTAGCTCCACTATCAACCATGTCTTCTCTAGAAGTAGGAACCACATCATCCCTACTCTCACAAAGTGTGGTAGCCAACTAGAAGATTGGAGTTGGTTCAACTTCCAATGTAAACATGTCATTGGTTATGAACAAAAAGAAGTGCATAATCAATTGAGCCGCTCCAAACATAGTGCTAGACTCAATCTGCATAGTAGTAGATGGTTGACTAGCAATTGGTGCATCATGCACTCCATCACCATGTACCACACTTGCACTAGGATGTTTAGGAGCCATGGATGTAAACTATAGTGCCTCAAAGAATGTGAAAGATTAGGGAAGTTTGATCTGTCTACCAACCTCTCTTCTTTGTGGGTCTAACTCCATTGATGCTCCTTTAGGCTCTAGAGCACATATTGCATTCCTAATCACTACAAAATATATATCTACCTATGTTACTCCACATATAAATTCCAATATGTCTCTATCACCAACATAAGAGGTGGAAGCCTCAGCACTTGAATCTGATCTCCTCTAAGCTATAGCCATCCTAGCCAATCTTTGCTCCAACTGCTCAATTTGAGTAGCCATGGTTGTATTAGAAGCAAGAGTAGGTACCACACCCCTACCAAGTGTAGGTCTTGTAACACCCATTTGTGCATGTGTGTGGTATTGTGATATTTAGTTTGGTATTACAAGTACTTAAGAGATATTATTTATATAGAGATAAAGGATGGTTCTATATGAGTCATGGTTAGCTAAAGTTAGTCATAGCTAAGATAGAGGGGACCTTACTTTAGAGGAAGTAGAAAAGATGAGCACCACTATTTTGGATTTTAGTGTGTTGACTTGGTATTTTTCCTAGGTATTTGGCTTTGAAGAAAGAGTTGAGAACTCTTGGGCCCGCAAGCCTTTTTGTTTTGGATTCTTCTTTAGTCCAAGGATAGCCCATGTGAAGGAATCCTTGACTTAGTGGTTGGGTCAAGATAAGACCACATGCTTAGGGGAATATGCCCATGTGAATGGATATTCCTTTCTACTTTTTGACTTTACTTGACTTTTAGTCTAGTAACTTGAGTTACAACGGTAATTAGTAACTTTGGTACGTAACTATTTCACAAGTATATAAACAAGAGGTGAGGAGGTACTCATCATCATTTCATTTGCAACTATCTCTCTCTCATTGAGTTCTCTAGTCAGCAATGTCTTGAGTCTTGGAGTGTTAGCCTTGGAGGAGTATGATGGAGTTTGGGTTCCTTGCCTTCTTAGTCCATGGTGCGCTACTATAATAGCCATCAGAGGTTCATCCTGAGTGAGAGACAGGCCGGCTCACAGTCCTCTACCACCACATCTACTGCCTTGACTTCCCATGACCTAGAGCTCCTCTACCACTTGCCATAGCAGCCTCATCACTCCATAATTCTAGATGAAGGTCAAAGCATCGATCACTAGTATGACCAAATTGTGCCAATGGTCACATTATCTTTGTGCTAGTTATGACGCACCAAAGGTTTCATGTCCATTGCCTTGAGTGCACTCTCTCTTGTGGTCAGGTCACCACAAGTCCAACAAGCAACACCACCACTCATTGGCTACTATTGACCTAAAAATGAAAGTAAGGGTCTAGTTGCACTAGGTCCTCCACTCACTCCATAAGATCTAGGCTATCCAATCTACCCTTGGAAGCTGTGGTGCCCACATTTTTTGTTTTTTTTTTCAAAATAAAGAAGAAGAAGTATATAGAGAAGTCGGATTGCGCCTCTATGGCCAAAGAAGGTGAAGAAAAGAGTCTTTGGGATAAGGCGGAGTACTTGGAAATGCCCTGTCAGCATACAATCGGAAGTAAGGAGTCTTCGTATCGGGGGGGAGCTCAACCCAAGGCGAAGTCTGTCTAACAACCTTTCGTCGGGGTGAGAAATTCAAGAAGGGATTGTTCAAAACCGGCGGCCCATACGCGCGAAGTATGATTGATAGTGAAAGGTGCATGCAAGAGGTGTGATTTCTCAGTAGAAACTTGAATTGAAGAGAGACAAAGAAAGCGCGACTCTATAAAAATTGAGCTTGTGACAAAGCAATGTCAAGCAATTTTCCTTCGCCATTGAGAAGTTGTCCTACAGGTGATCGTGGGAAGGGAAATAGAGTTGGAGACGCATTAGTGTGTAAGGGAGAAGTCACAAGAGTGAAATTGAGAGATAGTGAGAAATCAGGAGAGATGGGAGGAGGAAAGAAGAACTCTAAATTTGCCGTGAGGAATCATGCAATTCGGAGGTTGGATATAATCGCAAGAATCAAAGTCTTGAGCCAACTTTGGATTACATTCTTGGCATAGAACTGGAATGTTAGTTTTCTAGGTTTCATGACTGAGATCATTGAGAGCAAGTGTCTCAATGGACCCGAGGAAGAAGGGAAGAGAGGAAATCTGGCTTGCTGGACAGAGTCGGATTGGAAATTAATACTTGGGAAGGAAGCAGGCACGGAGCAGGGTGCCACATTCTTTGGGAAGGGAGAGATAGCGGAGGAAACCCAAGAAGTGAGGGATGCATTCTTGTCAAAGCAGACGCAGAATGGGTACAAAGTCGAGAGCTACAAAGATCCTATCAAGAGGGGAATTGTGAGTGCTCTGATGGCAATCCTGAAGCCAGAGAGAACAACCTATGTGAGGAAACACCAAGCGGTGTTCTTTCATAAATTGTTTGCATGAGAACCAATTAATTGGGCAAGGTGTTTCCATGGGAGAACGTAACAAATGGTGTGGAATCTACGGGATAAGTCACCTCCACATTACATCGTGCCATTTATAGCCCATTTCTACCTTGGGTTGAATTTGCTGAACTTGGCGGAGCAAAGTAGGATGGTGTTGCATTTCCATCCTGATTTGAGAAGGGAAGTAGACATAGAGGAGCAGCAGTACATCTTACAAATCAGAAGCACCGACAAGAACTACAAGAAGACAGGGAAGAATGTGGAGATAGAAGTGAGTACTCCAAAATCAAAGAAGCAAAGTTGGTAGGGTGAAGCCAAAGACAAAACAAAACCTCAGAAGACAAGAAAAGGAAACCCGAGGCGAGGCATGGTGGTGTTCAAGTCAGAAGATGAAGACTCGGAAGGTGAAGCCGAGCGCAAGACCGAAGACTCGGAACACGAGGAGGAGCCCAAGCTAACGCTACAGAGTGGAGACACAAGTAGCGACAGCGATGAAGGAGGAGAAATGACATCGGTGCCAGTTGCTGCAGAGGAGGAAGAAGAAGTGCAGGCAAAGACCGAGGCCAAGGACAACATGAAGTTGGAAGATGAGGTACCGGAGGCCGAAGAGAAGAAGATCGTAGTTCAGAGGGGAGTCCGCTTGAGATGCAAGGCAAAGTGTGATGCAGGTCCAAGTAACATGAAAGAAGAAATAAACAAAAGCTCGGGAAGCGAGGCATCCGTTCCGATACGAAGACTGCAGAGAAGAAGGCGAGTATCGGATGAACACAAAGTACAAAGGGAATTTGCTACGCAAGAGGAGGTAGTAGCAAGCGATGGAGTTGAGTATCTGTGGGAGGTGGTGTGTCCTCTGTTGGTGAAGTTAGAACACAAGAAGAAGGAGATGCAATCAAAGTGTCCGGAGATGAAGACTGAGTTGCAAGTCTTAGCATGGTTAGAAGAAGAGAACTCGGAGTTGAAGAAATTCATAACCCGAGGAAATGAGGAAAGTGAAGTACTGTGAGCAGAGGCAAGAGTGAAGACTCAAGTAATTGAAGACCTGAAAAGAGAAGTGAGATATCAAGAAGAGTTTGTTAAGAAGAGT
Source organism: Lunularia cruciata (assembly GCA_948567375.1). NCBI lineage: Eukaryota > Viridiplantae > Streptophyta > Marchantiopsida > Lunulariales > Lunulariaceae > Lunularia > Lunularia cruciata. The sequence goes on along the minus strand of OX419762.1, from coordinate 53,413,198 downwards.
GATATAGCAAGGAAAAGGCAAGTAGCAAAATATGAGATCTTGAAGCAGCAGTTTGCTGATTCAAGAGTAGAACTTATCCATGCTATGGTGAGAGTAGCAGCAAAGGATCAAGAGCTCGATAGGGTGATGGAGAGTATAGAAGAGAAGAAGCAACTCTGGCAAAGAGAGTTAGCAACACGATATAGGGAAGAAGAGAGATTACGAGAGTTACTTCGTAATTAGGAGGAGAATGTTGTACATAAGGAGAAGGAGAAGGAAACGGTGAAAGCCGAGTTTAAAGCAGAGTTGGCAATGTATAGGGAGGATTGGCTTGCAGATCGAGAGCGAGAAAGAAAAATGTGATTGGAGCCATTGAAGGAGATAGTCCTCAAGATGAATGCAATGCTAAGAATAAAGGCCAATGTTCGAATTGAAGAGACAAGGCTACACGAGTTGAAATTGTTGGTGCAGGAGACGAGGCAAACATGCAAAAGATATAGATTTGAATGCGCTGCTGATAAGTCTCAGGACTCGTGTAGATAGGAAGATCATAGAGGTAGAAGACAATATTGCGATTAGATTAGACTTAGTGAAATTGGAGATAGAAAAACTTTGGAAAGATGTCAGAGCAAAACCTGAAGTAGATAACATAGGAGTGCAGATGTCTTTGGAGTTACCATTGGAGACGTTAGTGAAGAGTAGGTCAAGAGATGAAGGTTTAGAAGGGTTACCCACTAGTGGAATTTCAGATCAAGAAAGGGAATTGCTGGATCTGGTAGAAGAAGTAGAAAACATGAAACTCGAGGACAGAGTAGTAGGAAGCAAGATTACTTTGGGTTCGGGTTTGAAAGCCGATGATGAAGTAGACATCGGATCGGATTAGTAACAGATTTGAGATTTGAAGAGGAAGATATGAAGAGGTGCATTGACATTTTGGATCTGCAGGTTAGAAAAGTTGTTGTAGAACGGTATAGTTGTTAGAATTGTCGATTTGTTCACTACTTAAGAGTGGCATTCGTAGTATCGTGTTGTTCAGTGCTCATAGTTTTTGAGAATAGATAAAGAGAAGTGCTGTTAAATAGTGCTCGTTGCTTGAGCTTGATTCTGAGTATCAACTTTGTGTTTGTGGTTGTGAGTGTGTGAAGAAATTTGAAGTGCAAGTCAGTGTGCCGGTTGGATGTTGGATTCCATAGCCTTGATCTTCATTCTGTATGTTTGATCCTGAGTGAAGTGCAATCAAAGCAATGCCTTGACAGATCTGAGAGGAATTGTAGTGTTGGTAGTATTTTGCATTTGTGAGTGCATTGTGAGGTTGATGTGAAGCAATTTTGATTGAGGAAGTTGTACCTTCAGTGGAGGGATGGAACAAAATTTTGAGGTGAAGTCATTTTGCAGTGAAGTGCCGTTTTTGGGAGAGCCTAAATCATCACAATCAAGATTGTTTGGAAAGATTTGATGGAGTTGTGATTATGGAGTGTTAATTTGTGACACAATCAAGATTGTTTGGAAAGATTTGATGGAGTTGTGATTATGGAGTGTTAATTTGTGACAAGACTGTGAATCAGTGCTTGTGACTCTCTTCTGGGTGTGGTTTCTACCTGAGAGATTAAAGATGCAACCAAGAAGAACTACATGTTATTGTTTGACTTTGTATTTGGACATTTCTGACTCGCATCTCTACGAGAACAAACTTTACTGACCCGATTACTGCAAAAGTGATATTTGTCGGGTTGTCACAAAAGCCAACACAGTGTGGTGCACTCTAGAAGAAGTAGCAATCTTTGGATGAGGTCTCCCTACCAAATCCAAATGTCACCACTAAAGACCACCGCCAAAGTAGGTGAAATAGCTTGTAACAACATAGCATCATGTACTCTATATTGCAACTCCCTATCCAAGATCCCATACCAAAATTGGACTGCTTGGGCCTTAGTAATTCCATGAGTGAAATTGATCTATAACACCCATTTGTGTATGTGTGTGGTATTATGATATTTAGCTTAGTATTATAAATACTTGAGAGATATTATTTATATAGAGATAAAGAATGGTTCTACATTAGCCATGATTAGCTAAAGTAAGTCATAGCTATGATAGAGGGGACCTTACTTTAGAGGAAGTGGAAAAGATGAACACCACTACTATGGATTCTAGTGTGTTGACTTGGTATTATTCCTAGATGTTTGGCTTTAATGAAAGAGTTGATAACTCTTGGGCCCGCAAGCCTTTTTTTCCAAGGATAGCCCATGTGAAGGAATCCTTGACTTAATAGTTGGGTCAAGATAAGATTGTATGTTTAGTGGAATATGCCCATGTGGATGGATGTTCCTTTATACTTTTTGACTTTACTTGACTTTTAACCTAGTTACGTGAATTATTGTAGTAAATAGTAACTTTGTGCATAATTATTTCACAAGTATATAAACTAGGGGTGAGGAGGTACTCATCATCCTTTCATTTGCAACTATCTCTCTCATTGAGTTCTCTAGTGAGCAATGTCTTGAGTCTTGGGGTGTTAGCCTTGGAAGAGTATGATGGAGTTGGGGTTCTTTTCCTTCTTAGTACTTGGTGCACTACCATTATAGCCATCAAAGGTTCATCCTAAGTGAGAGATAGGCTAGCTCACATTTTTGGTTTTGTTGCCGAGACCTCTCTAGAAGGCAAGATAATGTTCCGCGTATAATTCTATATTAGACTGTAGAAGGGTATAAGAGAGAAAACATTAGGAGAGGAGAAGAGTGAACTATGTTAGACAACTTGGGCCCATTTTTATACCTTTTATGATGTCTTTGAGGTGATTTTGTATATCTTGTACTCATGAGAGGATTTGGAGAGATTGTGTGAGGTGGATTGCAGATTTTGGGGATTAAGGTGATTTTGGGCAAAATCTCAAGTTTGAGATCTTGACTTGAAATTTCTACACATGACACCTTGGGTTATATTTTAGTTAGAACACTTGAAATTATTGTGAGAGCTACTATGCGCATTGGGCTAGAATTTTTGAAAGTTGATAGGGTAAATTGCTCCTACAATTGCATTCTCTTTGGAAAAATTATACAAAGTCTGCCATGTGTTCAATTTTTTGTGGATTGTTTTGAAAATTTCCAAGAAAATGAAGTGCATTTTATCCTACCTATTTTACCACATAGAGTTATGAGTTTTTAAAATGAGAGGGGTTGTTTTTAGACCAAATCTGAAATATGTGTGATGAATAGAAAGATGTCTAGGCCAAATAGCTTGATGAAAAGATCTGGAATTTTGTGAGTGACATTCTAGAGATCTGAAATTTTGTAGGGAGTGACATTCTAGAAATTTTGTAGGGAGTGATACTGTTCATGTGACTAACACCACCAACACTTCACATTAAGATACACCATCTTTTGATTATTGGGAATCAGATTTAGAAGAATAAACTTCAAGTGTGGACACAAGCATGGAGGAAGAGACTTCTACAGAGGAGGGTGAATCTGAATCTGATTAAGATGTGTATCCCTTGTGTGCTATGGATTTTGCACCTAAGCCAAATGTTTTAAAGGACCCAGATAAATCACCATTGACACTTGAGGAGATAAAAAGGAGGTTATCTATTCTCAAGTATGGTCCAAATGTTACCAAGGAGGAGAATGTGAGATTTGAGGAGATTTTTTGCAAGTTCATCCATGTGTTTGCTTTCAATTACAAGGATCTAAAGGAAGTCACCTTGGAGGAGCACAAGATTGAGGTGGAGTCACATGCAAGACCAGTCCGCCAAAAGCAGTATCGCATTAGCCCACCAATATCTTTGGTGGCGAAGGAGGAGATTGATAAGTTCTAGGAGGCTGGATTTATCTTTGAGATGGAGAATTTGGAATGGGTGTCTCCTATTGTGATTGTGAAGAAAAAGAATGGCAAGCTTTGGGTATGTGTGGATTACAAGAAGCTTAATGTTGGTACTAAGAAGGACTATTACCCTTTACCATACATTGATGAGATCTTGGAGGAGATTGCAAGTCATGAGAGGTAAAATATTGGAGATGGTTATAGTGGGTATAACCAAAACAAGATTGCACCGGAGCATCAACAACTTACCACATTTACCACAACTTGTGGAACTCAAGCTTTCAAGGTCATGCCTTTTGGGCTTTGCAATGCTCTAGCCACATTCCAATGGTTCATGAACAAGATATTTGAACCTTTCATTGGGAAATTTGTGAGAGATTTCATTCATGACTTTTGTGTTTACGGGAGCAAGGAGGAGCACTTTGAGCACCTAATCAAGGTCTTGCAATGCTTGGATGAGGCAAATGCATCACTAAACCCAGAGAAGTGTATTTTTGGATGTGACGAAGGTCTACTTTTGGGGCACATAATCTCCAAGGATGGAATAGCAATTGATCTTGAGAAGGTGAGGAAAATATTAGACCTTCCATTCCCTTCAAGCTTGACAAAGTTACGCCAATTCTTGGGGATGGTTGGGTACTATAGGAGGTTCATCTTCTAATTTTCCAACAAGGCTAATGCATTGACCATCTAAATGAAGAAGGGTGTAGATTACATGGTGATTTTGGAGGACAAGGAAGCTCTCAAAGCTTTTGAGGAGCTCAAGCAATCTCTTGTTGTAGCTCCAATTCTTGCTAAATCTGATTGGAGTAAGCCTTTCATCCTCTACACTGATACTTCTAATGTAGTTATAGGACACACTCTTAGTCAACTAGACCAAGATGTGCATGATCATCCAATAGCTTATGCTAGTAAGCAGATGGTTTTAGTAGAAAAGAACTACTTTGTCACGGAGAGAGAAGGGTTGGCAGTGATCTTTGGTCTCAAGAAGTTTAGACACTACTTGATTGGAAGGAAAGCCATCATTGTCACAGATCAGAAGGCTTTGAAGTACATCTTCAACAAGCCTAATGTGGAAGGGAGGCTAGCAAGGTGGATGATACTCTTGTCTGAGTATGACTACACCATTGAAGATAGGCCAGGAAAGAAACATGCAAATGTTGATCTGTTATTTAGGGCATATGATCATGATGAAGATGAGCCTATGGATGATTCCTTCCTAGATGAGGAGCTCATGACAATCTCAATCACTCAAGAGGTTCCAATGGAGTATAAGGAGATTGTGGATTTTGTCACAAGAGATAACTATCCAGAAGCGATGTATGCTAGGGAGAGGAAGGCCTTTGTAGCAAGATCTAGACCTTACACAATGGTGGAGGAAATTCTTTTTTACCAAGAAGCAGATGGTCTACTTTGAAGAGCAGTGGGTAAGGAAGAGTCTACCTACTCATCAAGGAGTTTCATGAAAGTTTAGTGTGTGGAGGACACTTTGCAGGAAAGGTGATTGTTTCAAGATTTTATATGCAAGTTACTATTAGAGAGGAATTTTCAAGGATTTTCTTGATTATAGCAAAACTTGTCATGTTTTTCAAGCTTTTGCTAGAAATTCTACATCCACTCTATCACTTAGATTGATTCCATTGCTAGGACCTTTTGAGAAGTGGGGAATTGATTTTGTAGGTCCTCTCAATAGAACCCCAAGGAACAATCGGTACATTGTGGTAGTTACTGATTACCTTACCAAGTGGGTTGAGGCTAGACCATTGAAGGACAAGAATGAAGATGAAGTTAGTAGATTTCTTTATGAATGCATATCACTAGGTTTGGATGCCCTTTGGAGTTGGTTTTTGATAGAGGAGAAGAGTTTACAGGAAGCATCACTATAGCCATGCTACAACATTTCTTTATCATACATGGAGTAACTACATGCTATAAGCCAAATTCCAATGGTTTGGCAGAGAGAACCAATCAGACCTTGTGCATGATGTTGGCCAAAGATGTAGAAATGGAGTGGGTTAAACATCATTGGGACAAGAGGATTCATGCAATTTTGTGGGAGTATAGGACAACCATGAAGACTTCCATTGGATATTCTCCATTTCAATTGGTATATGGTATTGAGTCTACCTTACCTATTCACTTTGATCTTCCTACCTTCCAAAGAATTCTTAGGAGATTGAAGAAAGCACAAGGAAGTGATGCATAAAAGTCAAGGAAGGATCAACTTATGGAATTGGAAGAGGCAAGAGCAGTTGCTATTGTTCAAGTGGAGCAAGCCCAAAGGAAACAAAAGGAGAGCTATGACAAGAGGCAAGGCAAGAAGAAGGTAATTGGGTAATGTTATTTGATTCTATTTGATTCAAGAGAGTGCAAAAAAAGTTTTTGCCTAAGTACTTTGGACCTGTCATAGTGGAGAAGGTGTGGTGCAATTACACCTATGATCTCAAGGAGTTGGGAGGAAGACACTTTGATAGGATTAACCATGATAAGTTGAAGATATATCATAGAAGGTAGAGAGACCTTCACTTTGAGGACAAAGTGAAAATTTAGTCCGGGAGTAAATGTAACACCCATTTATGCATATATGTGGTATTATGATATTTAGCTTAGTATTATAAATACTTGAGAGATATTATTTATATAGAGATAAAGAATGGTTCTACATTAATCATGATTAGCTAAACTTAGTCAAAATTAAGATAGTGGGACCTTACTTTAGAGAAAGTGGAAAAGATGAGCACCACTATTTTGGATTTGAGTGTATTTACTTGGTATTATTCCTAGGTGTTTGGCTTTGAGGAAAGAGTTGAGAACTCTTGGGCCCACAAGCCTTTTTGTTTTGGATTTTTCTCTAGACCAAGAATAGCCCATATGAAAGAATCCTTGATTTAGTAGTTGGGTCAAGATAAAATCACATGCTTAGTGGAATATGCCCATGTGAATGGATATTCATTTATACTTTTTTGACTTTACTTGACTTTTAGCCTAGTTACTTGAGTTACTATGGTAAATAATAACTTTGGTGCGTAACTATTTCACAAGTATATAAACGGATGCCTGATAGTAGCTTAATGCGCTAAGTAGGCAACTATGAACAAGGGGTGAGGAGGTACTCATCATCCTTTCATTTGCAACTATCTCTCTCATTGAGTTCTCTAGTGAGAAATGTCTTGAGTCTTGGAGTGTTAGCCTTGGAGGAGTATGATGGAGTTGGGGTTCTTTGCCTTCTTAGTCCATGGTGCACTACCATAATAGCCATCAGAGGTTCATCCTGAGTTAGAGACAGGCCGGCTCATAGGTCATGTGAGTGTATGGCTTTTGTAGGCTCTCTCTAGCCTTCAACTATAACTCCTACAAGCTCCTCAGCTTGTCAATCCACACTCCTTGCTATTTCTACCTCAAGCATTAGAAGAATGTTACCATGGAGTTAAACCTCAGCACTGCACCACCTCCTATAGCAAGTACCTCCACGTAGTAGCACCATCTTCAACTAGTGCATCTCCGTTGGATACACCAATGCTACTGGAGCTAGAACTCATAAGTAGTGCCAATCTACCTCTAGCAACCAAGCTTGAGGTGATGGAGATCTAGTTTGGAGACCAATACTATCTCCATAGTTTTATTTCCTCCAAGTGAGCTCTCTTGAACTCATAGTAGTCATCCATTGGTAGACCCTCCAAGTGCTGAAACAACCTTTTTTATGCCATGAAGGGTATAAAAAAAAGTTAGGTTTCACATCTACTATAGATCACAACCAACTATCAAACTCCTAGAAGAAGTCATCTAACTCAATGGTACCCACTATACTAGAGTAGCACTTGGGGCCTTTGGAGATCTCATAAATCTCATCCAGATCTTATAACAATAGTGCAGACACACCATGTGCAATCTCAACTGAATCAACTCTTGTATCAAACTCCAAATCAAAGTCAATCTACTCCCTCATTTGGACCTAAGATATAGACTGATACTTAGCACCACTCTCTGTAAACCCACTATGTATTGTAATGATACCTCCTTTAGAATCCCCAAAGAATTCCATTGTGATAATGTAACTCAAACCACAACCATAACCACCAAAAGTACCACACCAAGTGCCACTACCAACTAAAAACCACTTATTTATGTAGCTCTAACTACAAGAAATACAGTAGAGGAAAAGGCAACATGTAACCTACCATCACAAAATGCACTCTTATGATTTTTAGGTCACCACTTCCTACTTTAAAAAAGTGAAACATAGGTAGTTTGATTGGTCATTACTCCAACCTCACTATAGAGAGCACACCTGAGCACCAATGTTCTAAATTCAAGGCACCTCATACAAACATGGTGCAAAAACAAGAAGTAGAGAATGGAGGGAGTCCAATCATAAGAAGTCCAAACAAAACCTTCTATCTCATAGATCAACATTGGATTGACTCTACCACCATTTATCATTTGATCTATCTAAGAGTGTCTACCTACTCCTAATGTAACAGTATGGAGTTTAGTGACATAGTTAGTAAGGCTAATGAGGTAGAGAATAAGCTATATTAGCCTAGAATATGTCACGCCATTTGTAGTTCCGCATCTAGATGCTCGGACACTGGAGTTCCAGTGATGGTAGTTAGATTTATTCTAGCTGTTTCTCAGGGACTACTTTCCGATGGTTAGATTTCATGTTCGGGGTACTGACTTCACGGTGGGGCCCACCGTCACTTTGCACCATTTGCACCGTCGAGTGTGCCGTCAGCGGGACCGTTAGGGTTTCAGGGCTAGCTCAAGTCCAGGGGGTATAGTTTCGAAGTGAGCTCCAGAGAGCTCACTTCTCTGATGTTGAGCCTTCGAGTTCCTGGCTATGGTGGACAGAGGCCGGCGAGCGTCACCTGGATTCTCTATGCTTGAGTGGGTGTGGCTTGACTGTAATCAGTGCCCAGTTGTTGGCAGTTTATAGAGTGACAGATCAAGTACTGATCTGAGTTGAGTTGAGTTGAGAATGTTAAGCAATCTGATTACATCAAAGAAGTGAAGTCAGGGGGAAATCGGGTGCAGGAACGTTGAGTGTTGGTGGTATCTCCAAGCTCGGTGGATCGTGGTAGCTCGATTCAGGTTCTGTGTTTCCCTAGTGTGCAGAACTCGTGTAGTTGATGCAAATTTGGCAGTTAGGCGGACGGTGTGCGGAAGCGCTGGCCAAATTTCGAGCAAAGAAGAAGCAATTTTCGAGTAGTGTTGTGATTTTGAGCTCAGGAGGTGAAGGCAGGACCAATTTGCTGCGAGTTGGGCTCAAAAAGTGAAATTGAAGGTGGAGTGGGAAAGCTCTTCTCATGAAATTGTGATTTGGAAAAACCCGTTTTGTCAATTTGGCTCGAGTGGAAAGTTAGCGGGGGATTTGGTGGACATCCATCTTTAGGGTTTACGTCAGATTTACGTCAGATTTTGGGCCAGAATTGGAGGAGTTTCGCTGTTTGGCCAGATTTGGAAAACTTTCGCTAGTTTGGAGGAGTTTCGCAAATTTGGAGAAGTTTCGCCAATTTTGGAGGAGGTTCAAAGTGGCAACAAGAAAGGCCTCATTTGGCTGAATTTCGGCATTTCGAGGCTTCGAGGCATAGGGCTGTGGGCTATGAGAGGCTATGAAGGCCTAGAAGGGCCAGAAGGGCCAGCAAGCCAGCTTGCTGGCGTGAGGCTAGCTAGTTTAATGTAGATCTTGGTCATTGGTTGGCAAAATCTGCCTTTCTTGCTAGATTGTGCGCAACAGGGTTTGACCCCTAGATCTCTTGTTCCTAGACTGGTGCCCTAGCCAACTGGTCCACCCTCACTTGTTGTCATAGTGACTGTGCCACTGTTATCTATACACATGTAGCTTTGGCTAGGAGAGGCAGTTTGATCCCATTCTTGGTGATCCTGGTAGCTTAGGACTTAGATACGAACTACTCTTATGTCAAATGCCAAATGGTGGCAGAGTCAGTCCCGTGTTGTGTTATGAGATGGAGGGTTTTCGTTTAGATTTCTTGTGATTGGATCCCCTCCATTCTCTGCTTCCTGTTTGTGCACCACGTTTGTGTGAGGTGCCTTGACTTTTGAGCGTTGGTGCTCTGGTGTGCTCTCGGTGGTGAGGCTGTAGTGATGACCAGTCAGACTACCTTTGTTTCTCTCCGGTGAGGCAGGAAGTGATGACCTGCAGACCGTGAGAGTGCGTGTTATGATGGCAGGTTACAAGTTGCCCTTCCCCTAGTGTAGTTATCTTGGTTAGAGTTACATTAGTGGGTGGTGTTTTAGTTGGTGTTGGCACGCGGTGGTGTTGGCACTTGGTGGGGCACTTGCGGTTGCGACTTGCTGTTGCAGTTGGTGGTTCGGGTTTGTTGGTGTGGTTACTTTGTCACGACGGAGTTCTTTGGAGATTCCAGAGGAGTTAGCCCTGTAGTACGCAGTGGGTTTACTTGGAGTGGTGCTCGGTATTAGCCTGTATCTCAGGTCCCAGTGAGGGAGGAGATTGACTCTGAGTTGGAGTTCGACACAGGAGCTGATTCAGTTGAGAGTGCACTTGGTGTGTCCGCACCGTTGTTGTGGGACATGGACGAGATTTATGGGGCCTCCAAAGGCCCTAGGCGTTACTCTGGTATAGTGGGTACCATTGAGTTGGATGACTTCATCCAGGAGTTTGATAGTTGGTGTGATCTGCAGCAGATGTGGAACTCGACTTTGTTCACACCCTTCATGGCATGGAAGGGGTTGTTTCAGCACTTGGAGGGTCCACCGATGGACGACTACCATGAGTTCAGGAGAGCTCATTTGGAGGAGATTGAGTTATGGAGACAATATTGGTCTCCACACTATGTCTCCATCACTTCAGGTTCGGTGGCCAGGAGTAGGTCGGCTGTACCTACGAGTTCTAGCTCAAGTAGTGTTGGTGGAGCTAGTGGAGGTGCACTAGCTGGAGATAGTGCTACTACGAGTGGAGGTACCGCTGCAGGAGGTGGTGTGGTACCGGGGTTTAACCCCATGGTTGAGTTCTTCCTATGTTTGAGGCAGAACTACCAGGGAGTGCGGACTGACAAGTTGAGGAGCTTGCAAGAGTTCCAGCGGAAGGTTGGAGAGAGCCTACGCGAGGCATACACTCGCATGAGGCGGCTGATCAGTTTCACTCAGGGAGTTACTGAGGCCCAGGCAGTCCAGTTTTGGTATGGGATACTGGACAGGGAGTTGCGACGTAGAGTTCGTGATGCTACGTTGTTGCAGGCTACTTCGCCCACTTTGGCAGTAGTCTTTGGTTTGGCTGAGCGTATTGAGCTCAACATGGTGGAGGAGAGAGTGGTGACATCTGGATTTGGTAGAGAGACCTCATCCACGGTTGTGACTTCTTCTAGAGTGTAGCAGAGTGCACCACGCCCAGTTGGTTTTCGAGGACAGGGTGGACAGCCCAGATCCTATGGAGCGAGTGGAGGGCCTAGTGGAGTTAGACCCTTACCCTCATTTTCGGGTCAGCAGCAGCCAGTGAGTGGTGGTGTTGCTTGTTGGACTTGTGGTGGACCTCACCATAGGAGAGAGTGTACTCAGGGCAGCGGACCTGATACCTCTGGTGCATCACAGCCAGCACAGAGGCAGTGTGAGCACTGCCATAGATTTGGTCATACTAGTGACCGGTGTTTTGACCTACACCCGGAGTTACGGAGTGGTAGGGCTGCTATGGCAGGTAGTAGAGGAGCTCCAGTTCATGGAGGACGAGGTGGTAGAGGTGGTGGTAGAGGATCTACACCTAGTAGGGGTGCAGTACCTGCCCTTACTTCTGACACAGCTATGGCTACTCGGATTGAGCAGTTGGAGCAGAGATTGGCTAGTATGGCTATTGCTCATAGGAGATCAGATTCGGGTGCTGAGGCTTCCACCTCATATGCTGGTGATAGAGATGCTTTGGACTTCATGTGCGGAGCAGCACAGGTGGATGCATCTGCAGCAGTGACTAGGAGTGCAGTACGTGCTCCAGAGCCTAGAGGAGCATCAGTGGAGTTGGACCCACAGAGAGGAGAGGTTGGGAGACAGGTCAGACTTCCCCAATCTTTCACATTATCTGAGGCATTGCAGACGACATCCATGGTTCCTAGACGTCCCAGTGCAAGTGTGGTAGGTGGTGATGGAGTACTTGATGGAGTACCTGCTAGTCAGCCACCTGCTACTACACAGATTGAGTCTAGCATGATGTTGGGGGCGGCTCAGCTGATTATGCGGCATCCTTTATTTTCAGCCAGTGACATGTTTACATTGGGAGTGGACCCAGCCCCAGTGTTCCGGTTGGCTGCCACGTTGTGTGAGAGTAGGGATGGTGCAGTTCCTACTACTAGAGCAGAGGTGGTTGGTAGTAGAGCTGACTTGGTTGAGGAGCATGGGATCCGTTCAGCGACCAGTGGTTTATGGCAGGCAGCAGCGGCTAGACTGGAGGAGTTGCCAGCTAGACCGGCCTTTGAGAGAGCGCGGTTTACACCTGGTGTTGTCCTATTGGATAACCAGAGGGGGATCTTTTGTTTGGTAGGACCTTCAGGGAAGGTCTATACACCACAGAGAGTCTTGTTAGACTCTGGTGCGCAGCCCCTTATGTTGGGGAAGGCTGCAGTTGTTGGTCTGGAGTTACGGAAGACCGATGTGGAGAGGTGTCCATTTCAGATCCAGACATCTCTTGGTGGTGGTTTGACACAGTACATCACACGTGGAGAGCTTGTTGTCCAGGTTCAGCCTGGTCATCCGACTGATAGCTCGGTGGTGAGAGCTCAGGCTATTGCGACGATAGCTGAGTCCTATGATGTGCTAGTTGGGGGAGCAGTGTTATACCCTATGGGTTTCAGTATTGACTATTGGGAGGAGACAGCCTCTTATAGACCTGGTTGGCAGTCTGGTGAGGGACGGGTATGTCGCCTACCAGTACGCTTCAGTAGTGGCAGTCTTGGCTCACTACAGTCCGGGACCATGGCAGCATCAGTTTTGGCTTTCAGCGGTGCAGTTACTTGGCCTGGTGACTTGTTGGAGGGGAACGCCCATGCAGAGGATACTCCAATACCAGAGGAGATCACTCGGCTATGGAGTACGAGTGGGATTGTTCCATCCACCTTGGATGTTCCATTGTGGAGTTCAGAGGAGGCATTGCAGCAGCATGCAAATCAGTTGGTGCAGCAGGCTTGGAGTGGAGCCTTCGTACCATCAGGGGATGAGTGTGAGGATGAGCCTCCAGAGGCGATTGCTTTGACACCTCTGGATACCACACTCATTGCTTGGCAGTATCCAGTAGAGGGGATATGCCTATTGGAGTTGTTTGGTGGGATCAGCACCGGACTAGCTGCGGTATTACAGGCGGGTATCCGAGTACAGAGGTACTTGTATGTAGAGAGAGATGAGACTGCTAGGCGAGTCTCTCTACATCATGTGGCACACTTGGCCTATCGGTATCCGGAGTTATTACCGATGTCAGCAGTCAGAGGTTACCAGAAGGCCTTACCAGGAGACATTTCCTTACTAGGGGCGCATGACCTAGAGAGACATGGGCCTGTTCACTTGGTGATTTCTGGATGGCCATGTCAGGGACATACACGTGCGGGCCGCGGTTTGGGTCTTTAGGATCCTCGTTCTGGTGTGTTTTGGGAGATGTTACGGATACTACGACATCTCCAGGTTCATCAGTCTGTTTCTCCAGCTTACCTTTTGGAGAACGTTCCATTGATGGGTGATTCTCGCACTAGAGTGGTGGCGAGTACACATCAGGTCCATTCATGGATGGGACCTACTGTATTGTTAGATGCAGCCAGAGTGGGATCACGGGCTCATCGTCTTCGTCTTTGGTGGACAAACCTCTTACCCAGAGAGGTTCTACAGCGTGCTTATGATGGGATTCAGCGACTGGACCACATTCTTGTTGATGATATCTTGGATGTTGGGCGTCAGTCTCAGACAGTGGTAGTGGCTGATAGGTCACCCATGGCAGTGGTGAACCTAGTTGGACAGCCTAGAGCTGCATTTCCCACACTCATGAGTTTCCCAGGCTCTCATGCTTTTTGAGAGGGAGGACCTGGACTTGTTTGGGACTCACAGTTACAACAGTTGGTGGAGCCCAATGCTGATGAGAGAGAGCGGGCGATGGGTTTTCGCACCGGTATTACCACTGTTCCAGCAGTGTCAGAGGCATCCAGGCGTCAAGTGTTAGGTCAGGCTATGGACCTGAACTGTTTGACCTGGATTGTGAGCCTTGGTTTGGCAGAGCAGCGTAGGATGCGCTTGATAGGCATCACCACTCGGACACTTGTGAGCCCTGTGCCTATCGAGACAATTCAGGCACATGCTGGGGGCGATGGACCGAGTGGACATGGTATTCTTGGGACACATCCAGTAGCTACTAGGGAGAGTGGTCTACTTGGAGTCCATCCAGGTGAGCGTGGGCTACTTGGATTACACCCTTGGTCCACATGGGATGCAGCCAGAGGACGTATGGAGCTTGCAACCAGAGTGGAGGGAGTTTTTCACACAGAGGTTGGGACCTCTAGTGGTCGGGAGCATGACACCATTGCTCCCAAGGGCCTAGTATAGCAGCCAGTCAGTACGTCTTCCACTCCTACTACAGTTACAGAGGATACTTGGGAGCCAGATCTTGGACCCAAGCTTACTGGAGAGGAAAGACGGAGGGTTTGGAGGTTCTTGAGGAGTCACACGAGTTGTTTTGCCTTCAGTATGAAGGATTTGGGTGCTCTGAAGGGACCTGGTATACGGATTGAGCTGACTAGCGACACACCTGTTTTCCGACGTCCTTATCGATATAGTGAGATGGAGAGGACATTGATTCAGAGCCGGAGTAGTGACCTTTTTGAGGCTGGTTTGGTGGAGATTTCACATGGAGAGTATGCATCAGCGACAGTGATGCCAGCCAAGAAGGATATGCATGGCAACTATACAGATAGGCGGATGTGTGGAGATTACCGTCCTATCAACCGACAGACCAGGGCTGATCGGTATGCCATGCCTACACCGGAGGAGATTTTTGATGCGATTGGGCATGCAAAGGTCTTCAGTACTTTGGATCTTCGAGCGGGATATCATCAGTTGCCGATCAGGGAGGAAGATAAGTCCAAGACAGCATTTTGGGCTATTGATCCTCACGGCAAGGATGTGTTATATCAGTGGAGATTCTTACCATTTGGGTTGAAGAATGCTCCTGCTGAGTTCCAGAGGGTCATGGATAGGATCCTAGCTGGACTGGATTTTGCTCGGTGCTATATTGATGACATTTTGGTGTATAGCACTACTGTGGAGGAGCATGAGAGACAGTTGTTGGAGGTGTTTGAGAGGTTGAGATCTCATGGACTCAAATTACATCCTGGGAAGTGTAGGTTCTTCCATGAGCAGGTTGAGTATTTGGGTCACACTATCTACCCCGGAGGACTTGGTGTTCAGCAGACCAAGGTGGAGGCTATTGCACGTATTCCTCGGCCTACGGATGTGAGCAGAGTGCGAGCATTCCTTGGGTTGGCAAACTTCTATCGCCGCTATGTTAGAGGATTTAGTGCCATTGCCAAGGCCTTGACGAAGCTGACCAAGCTTACACAGGAGTGGTGTTGGGGAGATGAGCAGGAGAGAGCTTTTGTAGAGCTCAAGGAGAGGTTGACATCTACTCCTATTTTGAGGAGACCGATCAGGGGACGACCATTTCAGGTTCACACTGATTGGAGTATGTTGGGGCTTGGAGCGGTGCTCACCCAGCATGATGATGAGGAGAAGGAGTTTGTGGTGGCCTATGCTAGTCGCTCCAACAATTCAGCGGAGGCGAAGTATAGTTCATATGAGGGAGAGTGCTTGGCAGCAGTTTGGGCAGTAGCACATTTCCGATGTTACCTATTTGGTAACCCCTTCACTCTCATCACTGATCATCAGCCGCTGAAGTGGTTGATGGAGTCCGACAAGCTTTCAGGGAAGCTTGCATGATGGGCTCTGATTTTACAGGAGTATGATTTCACGGTTGTTCACAGACCTGGAGTGGTGAACCGTGATGCAGATGGGTTGAGTAGAAACCCATGTCCCAGCCAGCAGGATCAGACCGGAGCACGTTGGCATGGTGAGACAGATGAGGAGATGGTGCCAGGTTGGCATGCATCGGCCTTTCTGTGTATATTTGCAGAGACTTTGGTGGTATCTCTCTCAGCGCATACAGGAGGAGTTATTGAGGTCACAGATCCAGAGAGTGAAGATATTGGTACAGTTCAGCGAGACATTCATGATGATGTCTTAGTGATGGACTATCTTCACACTGGTGTTGTGGGTGGCACAGTTGGGGCCAAGGAGAGAGACCGTGTTCTTCAGCGGGCCAGACAGTTCAGATTGGAGGGTAGACACCTTTTGCGTGTATGGGAGGATGGTAGAGTGCGAGTAGTACCACTTCCATCACAGAGACCACAGTTGGTCCGTCATGCTCATGAGGAGCTAGGACATTTTGGAGTAAAGCGTACATATAGCTTACTCCAGAGTCATTATTGGTGGCGCGGTATGCAGACCGAGGTACAACAGTTTGTTGCCAGATGTGTGGTTTGTGACCGAGTTAGAGCATCATTCAATGCTCCTACGCCATAGTTACACCCATTACCTATCATGGGATTGGGTTACCGTTGGAGTTTGGACTTCGCCAGACCTTTACCGCTGACTGTGAGACATCATCGGTATGTTTTGGTGATGGTGGAGCACTTCTCCAAGTGGATTGAGTTGTGGCACTTCCTGACAAGTCTAGTGAAGGGACATCTTACTCGTTCCTGGATCGAGTTCTTAGTCATTTTGGTGCACCAGCTGAGGTTTTGACTGATCAGGGTACAGAGTTCTTGGGAGAGTTTCAGGTCTTGTGTGACAAGGCTTTGATTGATCATCGTACTACATCCCGAGATCACCCTGAGGCAGATGGCTTAGCAGAGAGAGTGGTTCAGACGGTGAAGAGAGGATTGCGAAAGTATGGTTTGCAGAGAGGCCACTTGGGAGATTGGGATCTCCAGTTACCTTGGTTGGCCATGGGCTATCGGTTCAGCCGGCAAGCCTCCTTAGCATCCTTCTCTCCATACTTTCTACTCTATGGACGAGATCCAGATTTACCTGCAGCCATTCGTCGAGATGCTACTGTAGTTTTGGACTTGGATGACCCTGATGTATGGATGAGCGCATGTTCTCAGCGGGCAGAGATCTTTCAGAGAGTGATGCCGATGGCCTTCGAGAACTTGGCGATTGCTCAGCATAGAGATACTTTACGCTATGCTACCATTTGAGGAGGAGGTTATAGACCCTCGATCTGTCGATTTCATCCAGGCGACTATGTATATCTACAGCAGACAGCACCGACGACACTTGATGTTTCTACAGGCCGCACTATCTTGAGAGTGCGCGAGGTTTTGCCATCTGGAGTCCTTGTGTTAGAAGGACGTGATGGTGTTGTTTGGAAGGATCATGTGCGCAATTGTGCGCCATGCCACCTTCCAAACATTGATGGTACTATGGACCCAAGCATGGCACTTGTACGTGCAGGCTTGAGGTGTATGTTATGTGGCTCTTCTGGTGGAGCTGCTACTATGTTAGTGTGTGATAGCTGTTCGAGAGGATGGCATATGGCATGTATGACTCCTCCCCTCACGGTGGTTCCTCAGGGACAGTGGTTATGTCCTAGATGTACTTGACCTATAGCTAGTTCATTCTTTATATGGTATAGATTGCAGACAGGCGACTAACGATGGGGCTCCATAGCACCCGGCCTCCTGATCTTTGCCCATTAGAAGGTATACCATATACTTAGAGTAGATGGCTATCTGGAGTTAGAGGGACCTAACCGCCAGCTAGGGGGGCAATTGTGGCACTTTAGAGTCTATGTATGACTTATGTGTGAGTTGTGCTTTTATAGTGTATGATGTTGACAGCGATGTATGTTGTGTAGCGATGTATATACGCACGACAACTGTCACGCCATTTGTAGTTCCGCATCTAGATGCTTGGACACTGGAGTTCCAGTGATGGTAGTTAGAGTTATTCTACCTGTTTCTCAGGGACTACTTTCCGATGGTTAGATTTTGTGTTCGGGGTACTGACTTCACGGTGGGGCCCACCGTCACTTTGCACCGTTTGCACCGTCGAGTGTGCCGTCAGCGGGACCGTTAGGGTTTCAGGGCTAGCTCGAGTCCAGGGGGTATAGTTTCGAAGTGAGCTCCAGAGAGCTCACTTCTCTGATGTTGAGCCTTCGAGTTCCTGGCTATGGTGGACAGAGGCCGGCGAGCGTCACCTGGATTCTCTATGCTTGAGTGGGTATGGCTTGACTGTAATCAGTGCCCAGTTGTTGGCAGTTTATAGAGTGACAGATCAAGTACTGATCTGAGTTGAGTTGAGTTGAGAATGTTAAGCAATCTGATTATTGTGGCACTTTAGAGTCTATGTATGACTTATGTGTGAGTTGTGCTTTTATAGTGTATGATGTTGACAGCGATGTATGTTGTGTAGCGATGTATATACGCACAACAAATATTCCAGAATCATCTAGGAAGCTTCTTGGGAACCTTCCAGACTAGTTAACTTGCGCTCCAAGTAGGGAGCTTCTAGAAGCTTCTAACTAGCTTAGCTTGCACACCAAGTAGGCAG
Source organism: Lunularia cruciata (assembly GCA_948567375.1). Classification (NCBI taxonomy): domain Eukaryota; kingdom Viridiplantae; phylum Streptophyta; class Marchantiopsida; order Lunulariales; family Lunulariaceae; genus Lunularia; species Lunularia cruciata. The sequence goes on along the minus strand of OX419762.1, from coordinate 53,394,793 downwards.
CTTCTAGAAGGTTGCTTCTTGAGAAACTTCCTAGTTAACTTGGCTTGCACTCTAAGAAAGCGGTTCAAGGAAGCTTCTTGAGAAGATTCTCAAGGGCCTTGTATGCTACTTATATATACCAAAGCCGAAGCTCATGCTAGGCATTTGGAGTTTTCCCTCATTCAAGTGTCCCAATGTGAATTTCCATTCTCTTATTTCTCTCCTTAGTCTTGGTCTTTTACATTGGTATCAGAGCAGGAATGGGATGGATGAAATTTATGGACCACCAAATCCACTTCTGCCAAACCATTGGGATTTTCCTGTCCAATTATTATCCAAGCATCATTTCACACAATTCATCACCTTGCGCTTTGGGCAAGATTTTCTAGATATGATCACGTGTCTAAGGAACCCTTGATACTTCCGATTGTAACTTATGGAGAACGGTGGACATGTTGCATCTATATGTTAATTAATTAGATAAAGTGGGAGTAGTGGGATAGAGTAATAGTTATGGCGGCAATACCGGACGTCATCCTTGCGATGCAGCAACAAATTGAGCACCTTACTCGATTGCTGGATGGACCAGATCATTAACAACAAGAACATATAGAGAGAGTGCCAATTTGAGATGGAGAAGATCACATTCAATTTCCAAAATCCAAGGTGTTTGAAGGCAAGAATCTCCCGTGCACAGTGGAGAATTTTGTGTTTGACTACAAATGTTACTTTGAAGTCACCAATCTTCAAGATTAACAAAAATAGATTCTCTTGGCCTCTAGCCAATTAGATGGTGTGGCAAAACTTTGGTGGTGATTTTGAGTGGAGCTAGCTAAATGACAGATTGTTGCACCAATTTTGACATAGGCAGAGTTTGAGGATGCAATATTGGGTCACTTCAAACTATAAATGCCACCTGCGCCTCACGAGATAAATTGGCAAAGTTGAAGCAAGTTGGCTCAATAAGGAGCCACATCACATAATTTCAAAACATCATCATGCAAATTCTAGATATACAAGAAGGTGAAGTTCTAGATCAATTTGTGCGGAGATTGAAGTCACAAACCAAATTGGAGGTGACCATGAAGGAACCACAAAATGTAGAAGAAGCCATGCAATTGGCTGAGCACTTTGATTCCTTGGTTGCAACAACTTGGTCTTGCCCTTGACCTACACAAGGTCTACTAGTACACCATGCACGGGTGGAAGAACTAACACCAATAGAGATTGATGCTATCCAACGGAGACCACTTAATACAATGGATAGAGAAAGATTGCAAGAAAATGGAGGTTGTTTTTATTGTTGCCAACTTGGACATCACATTGCTGAATGCCCACTTAGGAATGTGCAACCTTGACAAGTTGCCCTGATGAAGATTGTGGAACAGAATGATCAAGGAAACAAGGAATCCTAGGAGATTTTGAGCAACCTACTAGGAGCTTGATTAGTTCCAATGGGATTGAAGGCTCAACTTATGCAAGTTTGTTTCACTTGCAAGGTACAATATCTAATCAGGGTTGTAGGATTTTGGTTGATTTTAGAAGTTCAAAGAATTGTATGTCTATGCAAGAAGCAAAGGAATTGGGTATTCCTATCAAGCCAGTGATAAGAAGTAGTTTGATGATGGCGGATGGTAGAAAGGGTTATGCATTCTGCACCTCACATCCTATTACCTTCAAGATTGGGAAGGAGTATTTGGAGTGTATGAGGTTTGTAGTGGCACCTCTACACTATGATATCATTTTGGGTCTACCTTGGCTTAAACGTCATCAGGTTTAATTTGATTGGACCGATGACAAATTCAAGTACAACACCAAGGCAGGAATTTCAGATTAGGTTATCTGGCACCTCTAAGTAAGACACCTAAGAATAGTCAGTCCCAAGATGGAAGTTTGTCAAGAAGATAGCCATAGAGAAAATTTGGAAGTGAGATGAGTCCCAAGATGGGAAGTTGCCAAGAAGCCAACCATGGAGCAAGCTTGGAAGAGAGATGAGTCCTTGGAAAGGAAGTTTGTTAGTAAAGCAGCAATAAAGCAAGCTTTGGAGGAAGATAAGTCTGTATTCACAATGTGGATCAAGCCAATTGCACAAGAACAATCCAAGGAGGGCCAAGAGCCTCATCAAGCAATGGTTGATTGGATAGTTCAAGAGTTTGCAAACGTGTTTCCGGATGATCTGCCAAAAGGATTACCCTCCAATTGAGGTATGCCCTTCAAGATTGATTTATTGCCAAGGAGTACTCCAGTGAGTAGACCGATCTATTGGTTCCCACCAAAGGAGTTGGAGGAGTTGCGAACAACACTTACAGAGTTGTTGGAGAAGGATTTCATATGACATAGCACCTCTTCTTGGGGAGCATTGGTACTATTTGTTCCAAAGAAAGATGGAGGACTTCATTTCTATATTGATTACGTGGACTCAATAAGCAAACCGTAAAAAATGCATATCCTTTGCCTTGGATTGATGACCTACTTGATCAACTAACTGGAGCATGCTACTTTTCCAAGCTGGATCTCCATAGCGGCTATTGGCAAATTCCTATTGAAAGAGAGGATGTGCAAAAGATTACCTTTTGCAGAAGGTATGGGCATTCCGAGTGGAGAATTCTATGGATTGGCCAGTTTTTACCACCGGTTCATCCATTATTATGCTCATGTGGCTGCGCTATTGACTGACCTCTTGGGAAAGAAATCAAGTTTCCAGTGGATCACCAAGCATGAAGAAGCATTCTTGAAGTTAAAGCATATGGTGTCTTCAAGACCCATTCTTCAACCATATAATCCTCAACTACCTTGTGTGGTTGATTTTGATACTTCTAACTTTGATTTTGATACTTCTAGCTGTGTTGCAACAAGAATTCCTAGATGGACTACATCCCATTGCCTTTGTGTCTTGCCGACTAAATATAGCTAAAAGAAATTACTCTGCTTGAGATCACAAACAACTTGCAATGGTATATGACACCAAGGTATGGAGGCATTACCTCTTGGGGAAACAAGTGGTCATGCAAACTAATCATAAGCCATTGTTGCAGACCTTACACTTAGAACACATGAAGAGTCAACATCATCAATGGGAAGAGCAATTCCAATTGTTTGACATCAAACTTGAGTACAAACCAGGTCAGTTCCATGTCATCCTTGATGCTCTATCACGATGACCTGATTTCAAGTCTCTTCCTCTCATCATGGTGGCAATTACAACGGTGTTAATTGACCCCAAGGTCCATAACAAGTTTTGGTCAGCTCTACAACAAGATCACTTTTTCCAAATGGTACATGGTCATTTGACAATAGGCGACAAGGAGTACAACACCTTCTTCTTAAAGGAAGGTCCTCTATTCCATACAGACCGGATCTATGTTCCAGCCAAAGGTGATCTCTAACTTGTGCGTCTTCAAGAAGCCCATGATTTACCAATAGCTAGTCACATGGGGATCAACAAGACCTTGGATACCCTCCAATGCCAATGGTGGTGGCCCAACATGACGCAAGATGTTCAGGAGTTTGTCCGATCGTGTGAGAGTTATCAATGCAACAAGGCTAGTAACCAGAAGCCGAGTGGACTCCTTTAGCCACTTCTCATTCCAACTACTCGTTGGGAACATGTGAGCTTAGATCTCATCACCTCCTTGCCCAAGACACAACAAGGTCACACAATAATTGTAAAAGTATGGAGTTTAGCGATGTAGCTAGTAAGGCTAACAAAGTAGGGAATAAGCTAAATTAGCCTAGAATATTCCAAAAGCATCTAGTTAACTTACACTCCAAGCAGGTAGCTTCTAGTTAACTTACACTCCAAGTAGGTAGCTTCTAGAAGGAAGCTTCTAAAGCTTCTAACTAGCTTAGCTTGCATGCCAAGTAGACGGCTTCTAGAAGGAAGCTTCTTGAGAAGCTTCCTAGTTAACTTGGCTTGCACTCTATGAAAGTGGCTCAAGGAAGCTTCTTGAAAAGCTTGTCAAGAGCCTTGTATGCTACCTATAAATACCAAAGCCAAAGCTCATGCTAGGCATTTGGAGTTTTCTCTTATTCAAGGGTCCTTATGTGAGTTTCAATTCTCTTATTTCTCTCCTCGGATTTGGTCTTTTACATTGGTATCAGAGTAGGAATGTGTGACAACCCGGCAAATATCACTTTTGCGGTAATTGGGTAAGTAAAGTTCGTTCCCGTAGAGATACGAGTCAGAATTGGTCAAATACAAAGTCAAATAGTAACATGTAGTTCTTCTTGGTTGCATCTTTAATCTCTTAAGTAGAAACTACACCCAGAAGAGAGTAACAAGCACTAATTCGCAATCTTGTCACAAATTCATACTCCTTAATCACAACTCCATCAAATCTTTCCAAACAATCTTGATTGTGATGATTCAGGCTCTCCCAAAAATGGCACTTCACTGCAAAACAACTTTGACTCAGAATTGTGTTCCACCCTTCTACTAAAGGCACAACTTCCTCGATTGAAATTGCTTCACATCAACTTCGCACTGCACTCACAAATGTAGAATACTACCAACACTTCAATTCCTCTCAGATCTGTCAAGGCATTGCTTTGGTTGCACTTCACTCAAGATCAAACACACTGAATGAAGATCAAGGCTATGGAATCCAACATCCAACAAGCACTCTGACTTGCACTTCAAATTTCTCCAAACACTCACAAACATAGACACAAAGTTGATACTTGGAATCAAGCTCAAGCAACGAGCACTACTTCACAACACTTTGCTTTATCTATTCTCAAAAATTATGAGCACTGAACAACAATTGATTGCAAATGCCACTCTTAAATAGTGAATCAATCGACAGTTCTAACAACTATATCGTTCTACAACAACTCTTCTAACTTGCAAATCCAAAATGACAATGCACCTCTTCATATTTGCCTCTTCAAATCTCAAATTTGTTACTAATCCGATCCGATGTCTACTTCTTCCTCGGCTTTCAAACCCAAACCCGAAGTAACTTTACTTCCTAATATTCTTTCCTCGAGTTTCACAACTTCTAATTCTTCTACCAGATCCAACAATTCTCTTTCCTGATCTGCATAATTAAACCTTCTAAATCTCTATCTCCCAACCCACTCTTCTCTAAAGTGTCAAATGTCAAATCCAAAGACACCTGCACTCCTATCTCTCTTACTTTGAGTTTAACTACTATCAATTCCTTTACTAATTCTATTGTGTCATTATCAAGAGTTGTAATTAAAAACATGAATACACTATCTACACCTTCAATTTGTAACACACTTTCCTCTAATCACTCATGTTACTGACCCGAAGACACTTATAGTCTGATCCTGCACTTTGGGTTTATTCACTACTGCTACTTCTCCTTCAATTTCTATTACATCTTCAACCTTAAAATTGAAGTCATGGGTATCCTAACTATCTTCTTTCTCTACTCTAACTTCCTCAAATCCCTCTTGCAAAACTCTCGAAGTCACCTTCACTGCACTCCGAGGTCCAACTTCCTCGAGTTGAATCATATTTTTCTTGAGGAAAAGTCTCATGGCCCAAAGTCATGTAAACTCTAAGTCCGAAGTACAAAGTCTGAAGTCCAAAGTCACATTGACCCAAAGACACTTAGACCCAAAGTACATCTACTCCAAAAACTTCAAATGCTTGTTACTTCTTCTACAGACCTCCAAACATTGCGATTTTGGTGGCAATAGAAAGCTCTGGCCGAGACGCTTCCAATGAAATATAGTTCGCTTGATTTGGACTTGTCTTCACTCAGATATAGCGCCGGCAAGAATCCTGACCTGCAACTTCTATTTCTTCTTCGGGTTTGCCCTCCTTCAACGTCTGATCCAAGTTTTTCCCTCCTCTGACACGAAGTAAGCTTCTTTGGATTTGATCCAGTCCGAGTCCTTCTTCCTCTTACACAAAGTAGACTCCATCGGGTCTGATCAAAACACAAGTTTGCACTCATTTCTTCTCCATTTGGTTTCAATTTGGTTTCAGCAAGGCATTTCTTCTTCAAAACTCGTCCAAAAAGAAAAATGTGGGTACCACAGAATGGGATGGATGGAATTTATGGACCACCAAATCCACTTCCATCAAACCATTGGGATTTTTGTGTTCAAGTACTACCCAAGCATTGTTTCACACAATTCATCACCTCGCACTTTGGATAAGATTTTTTGCATATGATCACCATATCTAAGGAACTCTTGGTGCTTCCGATTGCAACTTATGGAGAACAATGGACTTGTTGTTTCTATGTGTTTATAAATGAGATAGATTGGGAGTGGTGTGATAGAGTAGCAACCATGGAGGCAATACCCGATGTTATCCTTGCTATGCAGCAGTAAATCAAGCACCTTACTCAATTGTTGGATGAACGAGATCTTTGACGACAAGAGCAGGTGGAGAGAGTACCAATTTGAGAAGGATAATATCGGATCAGATTCCCTAAACCCAAGGTGTTTGAAGGCAAGAATCTTCTAAGTGGAGTGGAGAATTTTGTGTTTGATTGTGAATATTATTTTGAAGCTACCAATCTACAAGACGAGCAAAAACAGATTCTCTTGGCTTCTAGCGAATTGGATGGAGTAGCAAAGCTATGGTGGAGATTCCAGGTAGAGCAAGCTGAACAAAAAATTGTTACACCAATCTTGACATGGGTAGAATTCAAGAGCGCAATAATTAGTCAATTCCAAGCTATAAATGTCACACAAGCTGCACTAGATAAGTTGGCAAAGTTGAAACAGATTGGCTCCGTAAGAAGTTACATCACTCAATTCCACAGCACCATCATGCAAATTCCAAATATATGGGAAGCTCTAAATCGATTTATGAGGAGCTTGAAGGCAAGAACCAAATTAGAGGAAACCATGCAAGAGCCACAACACTTGGAAGAAGCCATGCGGTTTGCCTAACATTTTGATTCCTTGGTGGCAACAACTTGGTCTTGACCTCGACCTCCATAGAGCCTACCAATACACTACACACAAGTGAAGGAGCCAATACCAATGGAGATTGATGCCATTCAACGTAGACCACTTGGCATGGCAAATAGAGAGAAATTGCAACAAAATGGTGGTTGTTTTTATTGTCACCAATTGAGGCATTGCATTGCTGAATGTCCACTCAAGAATGGACAACCTCGACAAGTTGCCCATGTGGAGGTTGTGGAGCGGAATGATCAAGGAAACAAGGAATCCCAGTAGGAGATTTTCAGTTGCCTACTGGGAGCTTGATTAGTTCCAATGGGATTGAAGGCTCGACCTATGCAAGTTTACTTCACTTGCAAGGTACAATATCTGATCGGGGTTGTAGGATTTTGGTTGATTCTAGAAGTTCAAAGAATTGCATGTTCTATGCAAGTAGCAAAGGAATTGGGTATTCCTATCAAGCCAATGATTGGAAGTAGTTTGATGATGGCGGATGGTAGAAAGGGTTATACATTCTGCACATCCCATCCTATTACCTTCAAGATTGGGAAGGAGTATTTGGAGTGAATGAGGTTTGTAATGGCACCTCTACACAATGATATCATTCTAGGGTCTACCTGGGCTTGAACATCATAAGGTTCAATTTGATTCGACCCGACGCCAAATTCAAGTACAACACCAAGGTAAGAATTTCCAATTAGGTTGTGTGGCACCTCTGAGTAAGACACCTAAGAATAGTCAATCCCATGATGGGAAGTTTGTTGAGAAGGTAGCCATAAAGCAAACTTGGAAGGGAGATGAGTCCCAAGATGGGAAGTTTCCAAGAAGGCAACCAAGGAGTACGCTTGGAAGAGAGATGAGTCCTTTGAAGAGAATTTTGTTAGTAAAGCAGCCATAGAGCAAGCTTTGGAGGAAGATAAGTCTGTATTCACGGTTTGCATCAAGCCGATTGCACAAGAACAATCTGCGGAGGGCCAAGAGCCTCATCAAGCAATGGTAGTTGATGATCGGATGGCTAAGGAATTTGTGGATGTGTTTTTGGATGATTTGCCAAAGGGATCACCCTTCGATTGAGGTATGCCCTTCAAGATCAAGTTATTGCCAAGGAGTACTCCAGTGAGTAGACCGATCTATCGGCTCTCACCAAAGGAGTTGGAGGAGTTACAAACAACACTTACAAAGTTGTTGGAGAAGGACTTCATATGACATAGTACCTCCTTTTGGGGAGCACCGGTACTATTTGTTTCAAAGAAGGATGGAGGACTTTGTTTTTGTATTCATTATCATGAGCTCAATAAGCAAACCATGAAGAATGCATATTCCTTGCCTCGGATTGATGACTTGCTTGATCAACTAAGTGGAGCACGCTTCTTTTCCAAGTTGGATCTTTGTAGCAACTATTGGCAAATTCCTATTGAAAGAGAGGATGTGCAAAAGATTGCCTTTTGCACCAAGGTATGGGCATTTTGAGTGGAGAGTTCTACCTTTTGGACTCACTAATGCTCTAGTAGTCTTCATGGATCAGATGCATTGGGTGTTGGATGGACTATTGGATTGGTCCATGGTAGTGTTCTTGGATGATATCTTAATCTATAGCAAGACAAAGGCAAAACACATGAATCATGTGCAAGAAGTCCTAAGATGACTACGGCAATGGAAATTTTACTGTAAGAAGTCAAAGTGTGCCTTTTGGCAGAAGGAGGTTACCTTCTTGGGTCATAAGATCTCATTAGAGGGGATCAAGACCAAAGAAGAGAACATCAAGGCCATTATTGATTGGCCTACTCCAAAAGATGCTACAAAAGTACAAGCATTCAATGGATTAAAAAGTTTTTACCCACGGTCCATCCACTATTATGCTCATGTGGCTGACCATTGACTGACCTCTTAGGAAAGAACTTGAGCTTCTAGTGGACCACCAAGCATGAAGAAGCATTCCAAAATTTAAAGCATACGGTGTCTTCAAGACCCATTCTTCAACCATATGATCCTCAACTACCTTGTGTGGTTGATTTTGATGCTTCTAACTTTGCAATTGGAGATGTGATGCAACAAGAATTCCCAGATGTACTACATCCCATTGTCTTTGTGTCTTGCCAACTAAATACAGCTGAAAGAAATTACTTTGCTTAAGATCATGAACAACTTGCAATGGTATATGCCACCAAGGTATGGAGGCATTATCTCTTGGGGAAACAAATGATCATGCAAACTGACCACAAGCCATTATTATAGACCCTACACTTGGAGCACATGAAGAGTTGACATCATTGATAGGAAGAGCAACTCCAATTGTCTGACATCAAACTTGAGTACAAACCAGGTTGGTTCCACATCATCCCTGATGCTCTATCATAATGACCTGATTTGAAGGCTCTTTCTCTCATAACGGTGGCAATTATGACGGTGTCAATTGGCCTTAAGGTCCATAATGAGTCTTGATTAGCTCTACAACAAGATCCCTTCTTCCAAATGGTACATGGTCATTTGACAACATGCAACAAGGAGTACAACACCTTCTCCTTCAAGGAAGGCCTTCTATTCTATGCGGACCAGATCGATGTTCCAGCCAAAGGTGATCTTCAACTTGTGTGCCTTCAAGAAGCCCATGATTTACAAATAGCTAGCCACATGGGAGTGTGCAAGACCTTGTGCACCCTCCAACGTCAATGGTGGTGGCCCAACATCACACAAGATGTTCGGGACTTTCTTTGATCGTGTGAGAGTTGTCAACGTCACAAGGCCAGTAACCAAAAGCCAAGTGAACTCCTTCAACCACTTCCCATTCCAACTACCCATTGGGAACATGTAAGCTTAGATCTCATCACCTCCTTACCCAAGACACAAGGTCAGCAAGGTCACGCAGCAATTGTGGTGTTTGTGGATAAGCTTAGTAAGCAAATCCATTTAGCACCAATGGTTGATATTATGGATGCTCCAACCTTGGCGCAACTCTACTTTGATAATGTCTTCAAATATTATGGGATGCCATGTGTACTCATCTCCAATCGTGATCCTCACTTCACCAAAAAGTTTTAGCAAACACTCTTCCAGATACTTTGCACCAAGCTTGCTTTGTCCATAGCCTATCATCCTCAAACTGATGGAAAAACTGAACGTGCAAATCGCACCTTGAAAGATATGCTTCGTGCCTTCGTCAACATTCACCATACCAATTGGGATCAATATCTTGCAGTTGTGAAGTTTGCATACAATAATTCTAAACAGGCAAGTATTGGATTCTCTCCTATCTTTCTCAGTTTTGGCCAAGATCTGCTTGTCCCAGATTCTCTTCTTGCTCCTCCTTTGCCTCAAGTCCCCCATACTTTAACCTTCTTGACCATCATCTCCAAATCTCTCCAACAAGCCAAATCTCACCTCCTTGTTGCTCAGAATCGTCAAAAAAAATATGTAGACCATCATCACCATCATCGTTGTGATCTCACCTTTGAAGTTGGTGATAAAGTTATGTTATCCTCTAGTAATCTACCCCTCCCACTTTATACCCAAGTTTGTAAACTTGCCTCTGATTGGAAATGACCTTTGATGTCACTCAAATTGTTTCTCTTGTTGCTTATTGACTTGCTTTGCCTCCTCATATGCGCATCCATCCTGTCTTTCATTTTTCTAAGTTGAAACCCTTTTTTCATAAACCCTCTTCTTTCTCCTCTCAAGTCCAACCTCCTCCTCCCCCTATCCCTATCAATGATCATGAGGAGTACAAAGTTGATCGTATCCTTGCACGTCACCACATCCAACAAGGATGCCGCCAACATATGGAGTACAAGGTCCTTTGGAAAGTGTATCCTCTTCATGATGCCACATGGGAACCTCTTTCTCACCTCCAGAATGCACAAACGGCCATCTAGGAGTTTGAAGCTTCAATGGCAATGAGGACATCATCAACTGGCGGTGGGAGAATATGTAACAATATGGAGTTTAGCGATGTAGCTAGTAAGGCTAACAAAGTAGAGAATAAGCTAAATTAGCCTAGAATATTCCAAAAGCATCTAGGAAGCTTCTTGGGAACCTTCCCAACTAGTTAACTTGCGTCCCAAGCAGGTAGCTTCTAGAAGGAAGCTTCTAGAAACTTCTAACTAGCTTAGCTTGCATGCCAAGTAGGCCGCTTCTAGAAGGAAGCTTCTCAAGAAGCTCCCTAGTTAACTTGGCTTGCACTCTAAGAAAGTGGCTCAAGGAAGCTTCTTGAGAAGCTTCTCAAGGGCCTTGTATGCTACCTATAAATATCAAAGCCAAAGCTCATGCTAGGCATTCGGAGTTTTTCCTCATTCAAGGGTCCCAATGTGAGTTTCTATTCTCCTATTTCTCTCCTCAGATTCAGTCTTTTATAGCAATTGTGGTGTTTGTGGATAAGCTTAGTAAGAAAATTCATTTAGCACCAACGGTTAATACTATGGATGCTCCAACCTTGACGCAACTCTACTTCAATAGTGTATTCAAACATCATCGGATGCCACGTGTACTCATCTCTAATTGTGATCCTTGTTTCCTCAGAAAGTTTTGGCAAGCGTTCTTCCAGATACTTGGCACCAAGCTTGCTTTGTCCACGGCCTATCATCCTCAAACTGATGGACAAACTAAATGTGCAAATCGCACCTTGAAAGATATGCTTTGTGCCTTTGTCAACATTCACCATACCAATTGGGATCAATATCTTGTAGCTACGGAGTTTGCATACAACAATTCTAAACAAGCAAGCACTGGATTCTCTCCTTTCTTTCTTAATTTTGGCCAAGATCCACTTGTCCCAAATTCTCTTCTTGCTCCTCTTCCGTCTCAAGTTCCTCATACTTCAACCTTCTTGACCACCATATTTGAATCTCTCCAACAAGCCAAATCTCACCTCCTTGTAGCTCAGAATCGTCAAAAACAATATGCGGACCACCATCGTCGTGATCTCACCTTTGAAATCGGTGATAAAGTTATGCTATCCTCTAGTAATCTACCCCCCACACTTGATACCCAAGTTTGTAAACTTGCCTTTAATTGGATATGACCTTTTGATGTCACCTAAATTGTTTCTCTTGTTGCTTATCGACTTGCCTTGCCTTGTCATATGCGCATCCACCTTGTCTTTCATGTTTCCAAGTTGAAACCTTTTGTTCCTAACCCCTCTTCTTCCTCCTCTTGAGTCCAACCTTCTCCTCCCCGTATCCCTATCAATGATCATGAGGAGTACAAAGTTGATCATATCCTTGCACGTTGCCACATCCAACAAGGACGCCGCCAACATATGGGGTACAAGGTCCTTTGGAAAAGGTATCCCCTTCATGAATGCCACATAGGAACCTCTTTCTCACCTCCAGAATGCACAAATAGCCATCTAGGAGTTTGAAGCTTCAATGGTGCCGAGGACATCACCAACTAGCGATGGGGGAAAATATGTAACAATATGGAGTTCAACGACATAGTTAGTAAGGCTAACAAGATAGAGAATAAGCCAAATTAGCCTAGAATATTCCAAAAGCATCTAGGAAGCTTCTTGGGAAGCTTCCCGACTAGTTAACTTGCACTCCAAGCAGGTAGCTTCTAGAAGCTTCTAACTAGCTTAGCTTGCACACCAAGTAGGCGGCTTCTAGAAGGAAGCTTCTAGAAGGAAGCTTCTTGAGAAGCTTCCTAGTTAACTTAGCTTGCACTCTAAGAAAGTGGCTCAAGGAAGCTTCTTGAGAAGCTTCTCAAGGGCCTTGTATGCTATCTATAAGTACCAAAGCCAAAGCTCATGCTAGGCATTTGGAGTTTTCCCTCATTCAAGTGTCCCAATGTGAGTTTCCATTCTCCTATTTCTCTCCTTGGTCTTGGTCTTGGTCTTTTACACTAAACTACAAAGATCACTAAGGGTAGGATCAAATTGCCTCTCCTAGCCAAAGCTACATGTGTATAGATATCAATCAACCAATCACTATAACAACAATTGAAGACGGACCAATTGGCTAGGGCACCAATCTAGGAACCAAAGACCCAAGGTTCAAACCTTATGATGCTTTACCAACCTGAGTGATAGCTAGGGCAATTTGAGCAACCTCTAACTCTGGACAACCTCTACCAGCTAAACCTCCAAATCTAGACAACTTCTATGTAATACTTCGAGGACAAGAGAAGAGAGAAAATAAAATTTTCACACTCAATCATTGGATCTTCCAAAGGAGCACATTCTCTTTATTATATAGACAAAGAGGATCTCCTCCAAGGAAGCTCCACCATAGGATTAGGCACATAGATAGGTGACATGTCAAAAAGCTCCACCCTTGGATGGGTGACATGTTGGTCTTTTCCTATCTGGTTAGTCAAACAAGCTTTGACCAAAGGGAATATTTTAGGGAATCTTCATGTATGAATTTCATAATCACATGAATGAGGTACCATTGGAAAGTTCCTGACAAGACAAATCAAGGGGGAGAGAAGGCTTGAAAAGACAAATTAGGGGGGAGGGAAGGCTAGTCTTTTCTTTATTGGGGGGAATTTGCACATATTTGAAGCCTAATTCATCTGTTTAGGCCTTCAAAATTGCCTTCAAAGATTTCAAGCATATTTTGATTTCTACCCTATTAGTAGAAGTAATTTTTTGGTGATACTTCTATCTAATCTATTTTTTCCATCATGTATAACATCATTCTAGATGTTACCAAACCAAATTTCACATCAAAATCATATGGCTAGCTCTTGGTGTTACAAACCTTCCTCCTTTTAAGACGCAATGTCCTCGTTATGCAACTATTGCTCAAACACTTGTACCAACACCAATGCATGTGTCAAATTGGCAATATGCTCCCAGGTGGCCTCATAGAGGGGGTAACCTTTCCACTATACTAGATAGTCCACTTGTGGATGCGAATACCACGCGTGCATTTTTGGACAATAAGCTCTACTTCATATTCCTCTGTACCATCAATGAGTGTTAGACAAGGTCAAAGGTCTTGTGTGGAATGAAAATGGCCCGATCGGGGAGCATATTTGCATAGTAGGGAAACATGGAACACTAGTTGAATCTTCATGTGTGGTGGTAGCTCAAGGTGATAGGCCACAGCACCGACTCGACAAAGAATAAAAAAAGGTCCAATAAAACAAGGTCTGAGCTTACGAGGGCTAACTAATGTGAGGTTGGTTGTAGACAACCACACCTGATCTCCAACATTGAACTCCATGTGCCTATGGTGTGCATCGGCATACTTCTTTTGTTGATTTTGTGCAATCTGCAATTTGTGCATGGTGCTCTCTACACCTTGTTGCATTCTAGAAACAAATGTGTTGACTACATTGACCTTGGTAGCCACCGGACGGATCTTCATCAAGCTAGAAGGTGCAAAGGCATGCTCACCATATATGAGGAAGAACAAAGTGACATGGGTGGATGCATTCACCAAATTATTGTAAGTGAATTCCACCAAGGGAAGTAGGGTGTCCCACCTCTCGTGTTGTAAAAGATCCAGACCGAGGAGAGAAATAGGAGAATGGAAACTCACATTGGGACACTTGAATGAGGGAAAACTCCAAATGCCCAGCATGAGCTTTGGCTTTGGTATTTATAGGTAGCATACAAGGTCATTGAGAAGCTTCTCAAGAAGCTTCTCAAGAAGCTTCCTTGAGCCGCTTTCTTAGAGTGCAAGCCAAGTTAACTAGGAAGCTTCTCAAGAAGCTTCCTTCTAGAAGCCGCCTACTTGGCATGCAAGCTAAGCTAGTTAGAAGCTTCTAGAAGCTACTTGCTTGGAGTGCAAGTTAACTAGTCAAGAAGCTTCCCAAGAAGCTTCTTAGATGCTTTTGGAATATTCTAGGCTAATTTGGCTTATTATCTACTTTGTTAGCCTTACTAACTACGTCACTAAACTCCATACTCTTACATATTCCTCCATCTCTAGTTAGTGACGTCCTTGTCGCCATTGAAGCTTCAAACTCCTGGATGGCTGTTTGTGCATTTTAGAGGTGAAAAAGAGGTTCCCAAGTGGAATTATGAAGGGGATACCCTTTCCAAAGGACCTTATATTCCGTAAATTGGCGGTGTCCTTGGTGGATGTGGCGACGTGCAAGGATACGATCAACTTTGTACTCCTCATGATCATTAATAGGGATAGGAGGAGGTTGGATTCAAGAGGAGAAAGAAGAGGGGTTAGGAACAAAGGGTTTCAACTTGGAAACATGAAAGACAGGATAGATGAGCATATGACAAGGCAAGGCAAGTCAATAAGCAACAAGAGAAACAATTTGGGTGACATCAAAAGGTCCTATCCAATTAGGGGCAAGTTTACAAACTTGGGTATCAAGTAGGAAGGGTAGATTATTAGAGGATATCATAACTTAACCACCAACTTCAAAGGTGAGATCACGACAATGGTGGTCCGCATATTGTTTTTGACGATTTTGAGCAACAAGGAGGTGAGATTTGGCTTGTTGGAGACATTCAGATATGGTGGTCAGAAGGTTGAAGTATGAGGGACTTGAGATGGAGGAGGAGCAAGAAGAGAATCTAAGACAAGTGGATCTTGGCCAAAATTGAGAAAGAAAGGAGAGAATACAGTGCTTGCTTGTTTAGAACTGTTGTATGCAAACTCCGCAGCTGCAAGACATTCATCCCAATTGGTATGGTGAACGTTGACAAAGGCATGAAGCATATCTTCCAAGGTGTGATTTGCACATTCAATTTGTCCATCAGTTTGAGGATGATAGGCTATGGAAAAAGTAAGCTTGGTGCCCAATATTTGGAAGAGCTTGCCAAAACTTGACAATGAAGCAAGGATCACGGTCGGAGATGAGTACATGTGGCATCCCATGATATTTGAAGACATTATTGAAGTAGAGTTGCGCCAAGGTTGGAGCATCCACCGTATCAACCATTGGTGCTAAATGGATTTGCTTATTAAGCTTATCAACAAACAACACAATTGTTGTATGACCTTGCTGTGTCTTGGGCAAGGAGGTGATGAGATCTAAGCTCACATGTTCCCAACGAGTAGTTGGAATGGAAAGTGGCTAAAGGAGTCCACTCGGCTTCTGGTTATTGGCTTTGTTGTGTTGACAACTCTCACACAATTGGACAAACTCCCAAACATATTGTGTCATGTTGGGCCACCACCATTGGCGTTGGAGGGTACCCAAGATCTTGTCCATCCCCATGTGACCAGCTATTAGAAAATCATGTGCTTTTTGAAGGCGCACAAGTCAGAGATCACCTTTGGCTAGAACATAGATCTGGTCCGCATGGAATAGAAGGCCTTCCTTGAAGGAGAAGGTGTTGTACTCCTTGTTGCTTGCTATCAGACGATCATGTACCATTTGGAAGAATGGATCTTGTTGTAGACCAAAACTCGTTATGGACCTTGGAGTCAATTGACACCATTATAATTGCCGCCGTGATGAGAGGAAGAGACTTCAAATCAGATCGTCATGATAGAGCATCAGGAACGACATGGAACCAACCTGGTTTGTACTCAAGTTTGATGTTGGAGTTTTAATTGGAGTTGCTCTTCCCATCGATGATGTCGACTCTTCATGTGTTCCAAGTGTAAGGTCTGTAACAATGGCTTGTGATCAGTTCACATGACCACTTGTTTCCCCAAGAGGTAATGCCTCCATACCTTGGTGGCATATACCATTGCAATTTGTTCCTGATCTTGAGCAGAGCAAGTTCTTTTAGTTGTATTTAGTTGGTGAGACACAAAGGCAATGGGATGTAGTCCATTTGGGAATTCTTGTTGCAACACAGCGCCAATTGCAAAGTTAGAAGCATCAAAATCAACCATACAAGGTAGTTGAGGATCATCTGGTTGAAGAATAGATCTTGAAGACACCATATGCTTTAACTTCTAGAATGCTTCTTCATGCTTGGTGGTCCGCTAGAAACTCAAGTTCTTTCCCAAGAGGTCAGTCAACGGTGCAGCAACATGAGCATAATAATGGATGAGTTGTCCATAAAAATTGTCCAATCCATTGAATGCCTATACTTTTGTAGCATCCTTTGGGGTAGGCCAATTAGTAATGGCCTTGATCTTCTCTTCTTCCGTCTTGATCCCATCTGATGAGATCTTATGATCCAAGAAGGTAACCTCCTTCTGCCAAAAGGCACACTATAACTTCTTGCAGTAAAATTTCCATTGTCGTAGTTGTCTTAGGACTTCTTGCACATGATTCACGTGTTCTATCTCTATCTTGTTATAGATTAAAATATCATCTAAGAACACCACCATGGACCAATCCAATAGTCGATCCAACACCTGATGCATCTGATCCATGAAGATTGCTGGAGCATTAGTGAGTCCAAAAGGTAGAAGTCTCCACTCAAAATGCCCATACCTTGTGCAAAAGGTAGTCTTTTGCACGTCCTCTCCTTCAATAGGATTTTCCAATAGCCACTGCAAAGATCCAACTTGGAAAGGTAGTGTGTTCCACTTAGTTGATCAAGCAGGTCATTGATTGGAGGCAAGGGATATGCATTCTTCACGGTTTGCTTATTGAGCCCACGATAATCAATACAGAAATGAAGTCCTCCATCCTTCTTTGGAACATCCATCCTTCTTTGGAAGGGTTTAGGTGCTCCCTAGGGAGAAGTACTATGTCATATGAAATCCTTCTCTAACAACTTTGTAAGTGTTGTTTGCAACTCCTCCAACTCTTTTAGTGAGAGCTGATAGATCGTCTACTCACTAGAGTTCTCCCTAGCAATAACTCAATCTTGAAAGACATACCTCAATTGGACGGTAATCCCTTTGGTAGATCATCCAGAAACATGTCCGCAAACTCTTGAACTATTCAATCAACCATTGTTTGATGATGCTCTTGGCCCTCCTCAAATTGTTCTTGTGCAATTGGCTTGATCCACATCACAAATATAGACTTATCTTCCTCCAAAGCTTGCTCTATGGCTGCTTCATTAACAAACTTCCCTTCCAAGGACTCATCTCTCTTCCAAGCTTGCTCTATGGTTGCCTTTTTGGCAAAATTCCCATCTTGGGACTCATCTCCCTTCTAGATTTTCTCTATGGCTACCTTCTTGACAAACTTCCCATAGTTAGTCCCATCTTGGGACTAACTATTCTTAGGTGTCTTACCTAATTAGAAATTCATACCTTGGTGTTGTACTTGATTTTTTTGTCAAATCCAATCAAATTGAACCTTATGACGTTCAAGCCAAGGTAGACCCAGAATGATATCATTGTGTAGAGGTGCCACAACAAACCTCTTACACTCCAAATACTCTTTCCTAATCTTGAAGGTAACAGGATGTGAGGTGCGGAATGCAGAACCCTTTCTACTATCCGCCATGATCAAACTACTTCCAAACACTGGCTTGATAGGAATACCCAATTCTTTTGCTACTTGCATAGATATGCAATTCTTTGAACTTCTAGAATCAACCAAAATCCTATAACCCCAATTAGATATCGTACCTTGCAAGTGAAGCAAACTTGTATAGGTCAAGCCTTCAATCCTATTGGAACTAATCAAGCTCCCAATAGACGGCTTGAAATCTCCTATTGGGATTCTTTGTTTCCTTGATCATTCTATTCCACAAACTCCATCTGGGTAACTTGTCAAGGTCGCACATTCCTAAGTGGACATTCAGCAATGTGATGTCCAACTTGGCGACAATAAAAACAACCTCCATTTTGTTGCAATCTTTCTCTATCCATTGTATTAAGTGGTCTCTGTTGGATAGCATCAATCTCCATTGGTGCTGGTTCTTCCACCCGTGCATAGTGTACTAGTAGGCCTTGTGTAGGTCAAGGGCAAGACCAAGTTATTGCAACCAAGGAATCAAAGTGCTCAGCCAATTGCATGGCTTCTTCTACATTTTGTGGTTCCCGCATGGTCACCTCCAATTTGGTTGGTGACTTCAATCCTTGCACAAATCAATCTAGAACTTCACCTTCTCAGATATCTGTGTGACAACCCGGCAAATATCACTTTAGCGGTAATTGGGTAAGTAAAGTTTGTTCCCGCAGAGATACAAGTCAGAATTGGTCAAAGTAACAATTTAGTTCTTCTTGAGTTCTTCTTTAGTCTCTCAGGTAGAAACCACACCCAGAAGAGAGTAACAAGCACTAACTCGCAGACTTGTCACAAATTCACACTCCTTAATCACAACTCCATCAAATCTTTCCAAACAATCTTGATTGTGATGATTCAGGCTCTCCCGAAAACGGCACTTCACTGCAAAACGACTTTGCCTCAAAATTGTGTTACACCCCTCCACTGAAGGCACAACTTCCTTGATTGAAATTGCTTCACATCAACTTCACACTGCACTCACAAATGCAAAATACTACCAACACTACAATTCCTCTCAGATTTGTCAAGGCATTGCTCCGATTGCACTTCACTCAAGATCAAACACACAGAATGAAGATCATTGCTGTGGAATCCAACATCCAACAAACACACTGACTTGCACTTCGAATTTCTTCACACACTCACAAACACAAGTACAAAGTTGATACTCGGAATCAAGCTCAAGCAATGAGCACTACTTCACAGCACTTTGCTTTATCTATTCTCAAAAATTATGAGCACTGAACAACATGATACTGCAAATGCCACTCTTAAATAGTGAATCAATCGACAGTTCTAACAACTATACCGTTCTACAACAACTCTTCTAACCTGCAGATCCAAAATGACAATGCACCTCTTCATATTTGCCCCTTCAAATCTCAAAATTGTTACTACTCCGATCCGATGTCTACTTCATCCTCGGCTTTCAATCCCTAACCCAAAGTAAATTTACTTTGTACTATTCTTTCCTCGTGTTTCATATCTTCTACTTCATCTACCAGCTCCAGCAATTCTCTTTCCTGATCTGAAATTCCACTAGTGGGTAATCTATCTAATTCCTTATCTCCCGACCCACTCTTCTCTAATGTCTCCAGTGGTAACTCCGAAGACATTTGTACTCCTATGTTATCTACTTTGGGTTTTGCTCTAACATCCTTCCAAAGCTTTTCTATCTTTATTTTCACTAAGTCTAATCTAATTGAAATGTTGTCTTCTACTTCTAATATCTTCCTGTCTACACAAGTTCTTAACTTAATCAACAAGGCATTCAAATCAATGTCCTTTGCCTGTCTTCGCCTTGGCTCCTGCACCAACAACTTCAATTTGTGCAGCCTCGTTTCTTCAATTCGAACGCTGGCCTCTGTACTCAACATCACGTTCATCCTGAGGACAATCTCCTTCAACGGCTCCAATCTCATCTTTTTCTCTTGTTCGCAATCTGCAAGCCAATCCTCCCTGTACATTGCCAACTCCGCTTTGAACTCGGCTTCCACTGTCTCCTTTTCCTTCTCCTTCTGTACAACCTTCTCCTCTTGATTACGAAGTAACTCTTGTAATTGGTCTTCTTCTTGATATCGTGCCGCCAACTCTCTTTGCCAGAGTTGCTTCTTCTCCTTGACACTCTCCATCACTCTATCAAGCTCTTGATCCTTCGCTGCTACTCTCGCCATAGCATGGATTACTTCTACTCTTGAATTAGCAAATTGTTGCTTCAAGATTTCATACTCCGCTACTTGTCTCTCCCTTGCTATGTCACTCTTCCTCACAAGATCCTCTCGATAGCTAACTTCTCTCTTCAGGTCTTCAATTACCTGACTTCTCTCTACTGCATCCGCTCGCAGTACTTCCCTTTCCTCCTCACCTCGGGTTACACTCTTCTTCAACTCCAAGTTCTCTTCTTCTAATCACGCTAATACTTGCAACACAGTCGTCACCTCCGGACATGTCAACTGCATCTCCCTCTTCTTGTGCTCCAACTTCACCAACAATGGACATACAATTTCATGCAGGTACTCCACTCCATTTCTCCCAACTACTTCTTCTTGCATAGAAATCTCCTTCCTTACCCCTTCTTCACCTGATACTCGCCTTCTCCTTTGTAGTCTTTGTATCGGAATTGATGCCTCGCTTCCCGAGCTTTCTCCTACCTCTTCTTTTGCTTTACTCGGCCCCGCTTCACACTTTGCTTTACGTCTTGAGCGAACTCCTTGCTGTACTGCAATTTTCTTTTCTTTGGGCACAGTTACTTTGTCTTCCAACTGTGTGTTGTCTTTGGCTTCCATCTTGGCTTGCACTTCTTCTTCTTTGTATTCGTCAGCCGCTGGTACCGATGTCATCTCTCTCCCTTCATCACTATTGCTGCTTGTATCTCTGCTCTGCAGCGTTAGCTCAGGCTCCTCCTCGTGTTTTGAGTCTTCAATTTTGAGCTCAGCATCTCCTTCTAAGTCTTCATCCTCTGACTCAATTACCACCATACCTCACCTCGGGTTGCCTCTCCGCATCTTCCAAGGTTTCTTGATGTCTTTGGCTTCACCTTGCCGACCCCTCTTCTTCGTTGTTGGAGTACTCGCTTCTATCTCCATGCTCTTACCCATCTTCGTGTAGTAATCATCCGTGCTTCGGATTTGGAGAATGTACCGCCGTTCCTCCACGTCGACTTCTCTTCTCAAGTCGGGATGGAAGTGAGACACCATTCTGTTTCGCTCTGCCAAATTGAGAAAATTCAACCCAAGGTAGAAATGTGTTGCAAACGGCACGAAGTAGTGTGGAGGCGACTTATCCCACAAATTCCACACCATCTGTCTTGTCCTCCGATGGAAGCACCTTGCCCAATTAATAGGTTCTCCTGCAAACAATTTATGGAAGAACACCGCTTGGTGTTTCATCACATAAGTTGTTCTCTCCGGCTTCAAGATTGCCATGAGAGCACTCACAATCCTTCTCTTCACTGGATCCTTGTAACTCTCAACCTTATACCCATTCTTTGTTCTCTTCAAAGAGAAAGCATCTCTCACCTCCTGAGTCTATTGAGCTATCTCTCCCTTCCCCAAGAATGTGGCTCCTTGCTCCGAGCCTGCCTCCTTCCCGAGTACAAGTCTCCAATCCGACTCTGTCCAACGAGCCGGATTTCCTCTTTTCCCTTCTTCCTCGGGTCCATCGAGACACTTACTCTCGATGATTTCTGTCATGAATCCTGGAAAGCTTACATTCCAGTTCCATGCCAGAAATGTGATCCAAAGTCGGCTCAAGACTTCGATCCTTGCTATTATGTCTAACCTCCAAATTGCATGATTTCTCACTACAAATTTGGAGTTCTTCTTTCCTCCTCCCATCTCTTCTATTTTCTCACTTCGTTGCCGAACAAGAATGTTGTCGGGATGCCCCAATACATTAGGTGCATCCCGACAACTATATAGGGCGACCGGTCTAGATCCCGCACGATAAAAAGCACAAGTCCATTTCTGTGCAAAGGCGTTGCACTCTCTCTTGATTTCACTCTTGCGACTTCTCCCTTGCACACTAACACAATTCCAACTCTATTTCCCTTCCCCCGATCACCTACAAGACGACTTCTCAACGGCAAAGGAAAATTACTTGACATTTCGTTGTTGCAAGTTTGATTTTTATAGAGTTGCGCTTCTTTGTCTTCCGTCACTTTGAGTTTCTACCAAGAAATCACACCTCCGGCATGCACCTATCACTGTCAATCAACCTTTGCGCATATGGGCCGCCAGTTTTTAAACGGCCCCTTCTTGAATTTCTTGCCCCGACAAAAGGTTGTTAGACTGTCTTCGCCTCGGGTTGAGCTCCCCTCGATACGAAGACAATTTACTTTGGGTTGTATGCTGACAAGGCATTTCCAAGTACTTTGCCTTATGACTCGAAGTCACTTTACTTCGGGTTTCATCCCGAAGACTCTTTTCTTTGCCTTCTTTGGCCATACAGGCACAATCCGACTTCTCTATACACTTCTTCTCCTTTATTTTGGAAAAAAGAAAAAATGTGGGCACCACAATCTGGAATTTGCATGATGATGTTTTGAGATTGTGTGATGTAGCTTCTTATTTAGCCAATCTGCTTCAACTCTACCAATTTATCTTGTGCGGCTCGAGTTGCATTTATAGTTTGAAATTGACCAAGTATTGCATCCTTGAATTCTGCCCATGTCAAAATAGGTGCAACAATCTATCGTTCAGCTCTCTCTACTCAGAATTGTCACCAAAGTTTTGCCATGCCATCCAATTGGCTAGAAGCCAAGAGAATTTTTTTCGCTCATCTTGAAGATTGGTGGCTTCAAAGTAACATTTGCAGTCAACCACAAAATTCTCCACCGTGCCTAGAAGAGTCTTGCCTTCAAACACCTTGGATTTCGGAAATTGAATGCAATCTTCTCCATCTCAAACTGGCGCTCTATCTATATGTTCTTGTTGTTGTTGGTCTCATTCATCCAAAAATTGAGTAAGATGCTTGATTTGTTGTTGCATTGAAAGGATAACACCCGGTATTGCTACCATCGCTACTACTCTATTCCACTATCCTCAATTTATCTAATTGATTAACACATAGAAACAACACGTCCACCGTTCTCTATAAGTTACAACTAGAAGTATCAAGGGTTCCTCAAACATGGTGATCATATGTAGAAAATCTTGCCCCCAAAGTGCAGGGTGATGAATTGTGTGAAACAATGTTTTGGTAATATTTGGACATGAAAATCCCAATGGTTTGGCGGAAGTGGATTTGGTGGTCCATAAATTCCATCCATCCTATTCCTACTCTAATACCAATGTAAAAGACCCAGACCAAAGAGAGAAATAGGAGAATGGAAACTCACATTGGGACACTTGAATGAGTGAAAACTCCAAATGCCTAGTAGGAGCTTTGGCTTTAGTATTTATAAGTAGCATACAAGGCCCTTGAGAAGCTTCTCAAGAAGCTTTCTTGAGCCGCTTTCTTAGAGTGCAAGCCAAGTTAACTAGGAAGCTTCTCAAAAAGCTTCCTTCTAGAAGCCGCCTACTTGGCATGCAAGCTAAGCTAGTTAGAAGCTTCTAGAAGCTTCCTTCTAGAAGCAACCTACTTGAAGAGCAAGTTAACTAGTTGGGAAGCTTCCCAAGAAGCTTCCTAGATGCTTTTGGAATATTCTAGGCTAATTTGGCTTATTCTCTACTTCTTTAGCCTTACTAACTACATTGCTAAATTTTTACTGTTACACTTGCTCTTTCAAGGTGAAGCCGCACAACATGTCTTCAATAGTGCAATTAGCCTGCTCTATTTGTCCATTTATTTGTGGATGATAAGCTATGGACATGGCCAACTTGGTTTTGAAGAAACCAAAAAGTGTTTGCCAAAACAAATTGGTGAATTGAGTGCCCCTATCGGTGATGAGTACTCGAGACAAGCCATGGTGAGAGAATATTACATCTAAGTATAATTAAGCTAGTTGCGGAGTGGTCAAATCCTTGGTGGTAGGGTGTACATGAATCATTTTTGTTGAGTTGGTCCACAAAGACCATGATGGAGTCAAACCCTGCGGTGGTCTTGGGTAATTCATAGACAAGATCCATACTCACTTGTTCCCAACGTTGTGTAGGAGTAGGGAGAGGTTGAAGGAGCCCTATATGAGCTTGATTAGAAGCTTTGTTTTGTTGATAGAGTAGGTAGTTGTGTACATAGTCCATCACATCATTGCTCACCTTGGGCCAATAGTAATGGCATTGGACTGCTTCCAAGGTCTTGTCCACTCCGACATGACCTACAATGGCCAAATCATGACATTCTGCTAGAGTGGTGGTGCATAATTTTGGGACATTTGGGATCCATAATCTATTACAAAAGGTGAGTCCTTGGGTGTTGGTGACGCCTTTGGATGATTGTGATCTTATGATCTATGGATCAGTTTTTGTAGTAGCCAAAATCTTTGGCCAGACTTCAAGGTTAATCTTAACCTTTGCCACCAAATTGTTTGCCATTGGCATGCAGATGAATGCATATGCAAATTGCTTCTTACCTTCCACATAGGTGATTGTCATGTTAAAGCATTATTTCCACTTTGCCCACCAAATTTGGTGACAAGATAGATCTTTTTGTGTCTCCAAGTAGACTAGAGATTTGTGGTCTATCTCTACTACAAATGCTTTCTTTCCCAAAGAGTGCTTCCAATGCTTGGTTACAAGGACAATGGCCAACTCTTCTTGTTCTATGGTGTGATAGTTGCACTCTACTAGTAACAACTTTTGAGAGAAATATGTAATTGAATGCCATCCGTCATGCCACTCTTGTTGCATGACTGCTACCATTGCTACACCTGATGCATCTATAGCCAACTTGATTGGACATCTTGGATCATACTACTTCAAGATTGGTGCATGTAGCAAGGTGGCTTTCAATTCTTGAAAGGCCAATTCTTGTGTGGTTCTACATGTCCACTTCTTCCCCTCGCCAAGTAGTGCCATTAAAGGTTGTGCAACCTTGGAGAAGTTCTTGACAAATCAACAATAAAATCCCATCAACTCCAAGAAGCTCTTGAGTTGAGTTTGATCTTCTGGAGCACTCCATTTTTGAATGACCTCTATTTTATCTATCAATACTTGAATGCCCTCTGTACTTACTCTATGCTCCAAGTAGTCTACTTTAGACTTGCCAAACTTGCACTTTGAGATTTTGGCGCACAATCAAATTTTTTTTACAATCTAGAGGACTTCTTGTAGATGTTATTTGTGTTCCATCATTGTGCTATTGAATACTAAGATGTCTTCCAGGAAGATGATAACAAACTTATCCAAGTATGGACAAAATATGTCATTCACTAGACTCATGAAAGTGGAAGGTGGATTGGTGAGGCCAAAAGGCATCACAAGATACTAGATATGGCCATACTTGGTTTGAAAGGCAATTTTGTACACATCCTCCTCTACAATTTGGATGTGATTGTCACCGCTCCACAAGTCTAGTTTGGTGAAGTATCTTGCTCTATGGAGTTGATCAAACAGGTCATCCATGCAAGGTAAGGGGTATTTTTTCTTCATTGTTTGCTAATTAAGACCCCAATAGTCAATGCACATGCGCATTATACCATCCTTATTTTTCACAAACAAGACAAGAGCCCTATATGGTGATATGTTGGGTTAAATGAACCCTTTCTCCTCAATTTGAGTCTTAAACTCCTCCAACTCATGAGGTGATAGGCGATATAGGGCCTTACAAGGAGGTGTCTTCCTTGGGTGGGAATGTCTCAATGTTATGACCTACTCTCCTTTTTGGTGGTAATCCTAAGGGTAGATCATCAGGAAAGATATCTTGAAACTCATCCACCACATCCTTCAATTTCTCCAGAATTTGTCCATCAAGTTGTGCCCTTTGGACTTCTCTTATTAGACCCATGAAACATTTATCGGTCTTACAAATAGTTGTTGTTCCTATGACATAGAGAGGAAGTTCTTGCTTATGTGATTTTTCTTTAACCTTGATGATCAACCATTGGTGGGTTCTCACTACTTTTTCCTCCAATCTACCATAGGGTTGTAACGCTCCATCCATGGCATGCCTAAGATTGCATTATAACAAGCTAATTGTATCACTCACCACTCAATTCTCCTTCTTGATATTCTCCTATAGAGAGTGGTACACGTCTAGGTAATGATTCAATCCTCTTTGTTTGCCCATCTAGGTAATGATTCAATCCTCTTTGTTTGCCCGTTAGGTAACTCTACTTTTTTGCTTTCATTTCTCTCTAGATCCATTCCCAATCTTATTGCAACAGAGCAAGACAAGAAATTCTTTGTTGCTCTTGGATCTATTTATACTCTCACTTGATTACTTTCTAGGACTCCATTCATGACAATCAATTATGAGGTTGCCTTTTGGGACCTTTGCACACTCGTCTTCTTCCTTCCCTTGCTTCTCTACTTCCTTATTGAGCCAGTAAGGCCACGAGGTACATTTACTTGCGATCTTTGTTTTCCAAAGTGATTTCTACCTCCTCCTCTTTAGTGCATCTCTCCATGTTGTTCAAAGATCGTATGTATAAAGGCCAAGGGCCTCTAGGGAGATGAGCATAACAATTGGTAGATATGTGCACAATACGGCCACAATTGTAACAATGGTATTGTTCTCCTTGATTTCCTTCTACTCGTAGGACTCCATCTCTCTGTTCTTCTACCCATCCATGCTCTTTTTGAAGCGGTTGTGCTCCTTGGTCTCAAAACCAAAGGTTGCCTAGTTCCATCGGTACTAGTCCATCCATGTGTGGCATTTTTGCCCAATAATGTTGAGGTGTAACTAATCCTTCACCTCCACCCAATGCCTCTGCTATTCTCTATGCACAAGCAATGGCTTCAAATACCATGCAAGGATTTTGCACCATGACTGCTTGATGAATCTTCTCCTTCAACTCTCGTTTGAAATTGTCAAGAGCCTCTACTTGACTCATGTCGGTTATTACAACTTGTAGATCCAAAAATGCATCCACATACTCTTGTATGTTGTTCTTCTATCTCAATCTCCATAGTCGGATTTGGGCCATCTGCACAGAATCTACCAATTGGAAATTCTTTAGCAAACCTTCTTGCATTGCTGTCCACGTGACCTCCCTTCTCTCTACCAACATGGATTGTTCCCAAGCATTGTATCATGTGAGGACTTTATCAGTCAAGTACCCACATGCAAACTCAGTGATCTCTATTGAGAACAATCAAAAATATCAATTCATTCTTGAGATCCAAATTTCCACTACTCCCATCATATGATGCTCCTTGTAAGGCTCAATTTTGCAAATCTTCTTCATCTAGAGTAGCAATGTGGCTTCATTGTTGACCGGATTCAAAAGCATGGGTGCCTCTCCAATTACTTTAGAAGAAGGTATTGGGTTTTGAGATGGCTCTTCTTCTTGCATTGCTTGATCATTCCTAAGAATCTGCACTTGACTTTTGTAATGCTTCCATGGTCATCTTAATCTCTTGAAATACATTCAACATCCCCTCTATTCCTTGAACCAACTCTAGCAACTATGGATCCATGGTTCCTGCAATACTCAATCGCTATTGTCTACTTCAATAGAAAGTTAATATGATCACACTAGAAGGCGCATGAACTATCGGGACTACCATTTGGGACCTCAAAAGCTATCACTCGTTGATAATACTCCTCATCAAAATTTCTAACCACAAAATCTCTAAACATTGCTTTTGATCTCACTACATAAAGAATTTATACTTGGTGTTGAAAGTGAGAGGATTTGGGACATTCATATCCATAACATCATAATAGAATGTAGATTGTCAAATCCTACTCTCTGTCGTATACCACCACAAGTAGAATCATCGGGTTTGGTGAGTTCATCACTCTATCCATGAATTCTACTCCAAAGTGATAAACTAGCAATATTCTCATTTGCTCATGTTTAATGTACATAACCTTGATGTGGAATGGGTTCAAGAATAGGAAGCTAGGTGCGGGAAATTATCTCCCGGTGCATCCATCCCATCTACTCTCTAAAGCCTTTCCCAAGTCTAGCAATTACTCTATGTTCTCCACCTCGAATTACTTGGTTTCAATAGTTTGTGCTCTCCCAAGAAGGATGATCCACTCTCTAGGACTAAAACACTCACTTTGATACCATTTTAATACTCTCAAGACAAGAGAAGAGAGAAAACACAAATTTCATACTCAATCATCCAATGCCCCAAAGGAGCACCTTCTCTTTATTTTATAGACAAAGAAGATCTCCTCCAAGGAAGCTCCACCATAGGATTAGGCACATAGATAGATGATATGTCAGCAAGCTCCTCCCTTTGGTTACTTACTTGGATGGGTGATATGTTGGTCTTGATCCTATTTGGTTGGTCAAACAAGCTTTGATTGAGAGAATCTTTTAGGGAATCTTCATGTCAGAATCTTAGAATATGTGGATGAAGTACCATTCGAAAGCTCTCAACAATACAAATCAAGGGGAAGGGAAGGCCAACCTTTCCTTCATTAAAGGGGAGTCTGCACATTTTCAAGGCCTAATTCATCCATTTAGGCCTCTAAAATTGCCTTCAAAGATTTCAAGTATATTTTGATTTCTACCCTATTAGTAGAAGTACTCTTTTTGTGATACTTCTATCTGATCTATTTTTTCCATCATGTATAACATCATTCTAGATGTTACCAAACTAAATTTCATATCAAGATCATATGGCTAGCTCTTGGTGTTACACTTTACCAATCTTGTGCACTTATTCTATAGTTGACAAATCCTTTGCTAACTCTCACCTTGAGCCAAATTGAGAGGATGAGGATCTTTGAACTCTTAATTTGAAGGGATGGGTTCCCAAATCCACCTCCAATTTTGCACTTTGTGCTCAATTTGCATAAAATCTACCCTGATTTCACCTCTTAGGCTCAAATCTAGCACCTAGTATCTCAAATTGACTCAATTTTCATAAATTTGGCCAGCGCTTCCTCACAATGTCTACCCCACCACCAAATCTACATCAACTCAAACAAAGCTTCTACACATGATCACTCTCAAGGAAATCAAGGACCACGATCAAATGTACCAATGATCAACCAAGCTTGGAGATACCACCAATGCCCTCAATTCTTGCACCCAATTTCTCCTTGACTCTCACTTGTTTGATATAATCAATTTACTCTTCCACTCAAATCACACTCAAATCAAATTTGTACTTGATCTTTCACTCAACAATATGTTAACAATCAAGCATTGATTACAATCCACTCTAGCTAAGAGACTTTAGGTGATGCTTGTTGCTCGTCGGCTTCTATCCATCATAGCCAAGAACTCAAAGGCTCAACATCAAAGAAGTAAGCTCTTTGGAGCTGCACTTCAAAAGTATACCCCTTTGCTTGACCTAGGTCTCTAGCCCTAACGGCACCATTGATGGTACATCCAACGGTGTGAATGGTGTAAGTGATAGTGGGTTCCACCATGTGATCAAAAGGCCTAATATGAAATCAGACCACCAACAAGTAGTCCATGAGTAACTACCAAAATACCTATGACTACCAACACTACCACTCCAACATCCAAGCAAACTAGCTTCGGTGCTACAAATGTTGTGACATTGGGCCTACTATCTATAGAAGAGATGGTACTTATATCATTTTTGGATTGTTGTACATTATTGGTATCTTTACTTTCCTATTTTTTGGTTGTTGATAGGCCAATCTTGGAGATGTATGTAATTGAGGTGGAAAAGAATCTCTTTTTCTCCATGTAATATTTAAGTAGATGAGAGATGGCTTGTTCTCATAGACACAAGATAGCTTTCTATCTTTGTCTCTTTGCTTTCTAATTGAACCAAATGTTTGCCATCTTCTTAGATGTACCAACAACAACAAGCCTCTCCTAGTTGATAGATCTATTCCTTGTGCTCTTATGGTACATCTTTAGTCTTGCACATTACCTAGTTCTGCTATATATAGAGCATTCTAACTTGTACCTGCTACTTTCTAATAATAGTGAAATCTTGCATGTGTTTGGTCCACACATCTATATCTTCATTACTCAATTATGAGTGTGGTACTACCTTAAATGCAATAAGGATTCATGTGCCTTGTCTTTCTAAAAGACAAAGGATAACTACCAATGATGCCATCAAAGATATAATGTTCTCCATGGTATAGGTGAAGGATATCTCACTTGGAAGAAGTGTTGTCTTTTTAGAAATACAAAGGATAACTACCTATGATACTATCAAAGATATAATTTTTACCATGGCAGAGGTGAGTGTATACCTCACTTGGAAGGAATGTTGTCCTTTTAAAAGACAAAGGATAGTTTTCAAACATGGCATAAAATTTTTACCATGGTATTGATGAGTGGCTATATCATTTGGAGGAAGTATTGGTGTGCTCTACAAATGACATGAGTCAGTGCAAACTTGTATTTGGTCCAAGATATTTAGTTGACAATAGCAAATGTTATAATTATAGATCACATACACACTGTAGTTTTAGAGAGAGTGATTAACCACCTTCTTGGATGGGTGGTAAGTAGGGCAACAGCATTAGCAACAACCAAGGTCTTTAATTGTAGGAGTATGTATGAGGTCACCTATTTTTTCTTCTAGCTTTGGAGTAACATAGAGTAATTGATACTATGTCCAAAACATTTATCAAGCATTGCTTGAGGACCTATTTCACTTTCCTATTTTTTAGATTCCTTTAGATAAGATGTGTCTATTGATTAATAAAGAGCACTATCTGGTACAATCTATAGGAGAGAAATCACATTATTTGATACTTATTTAGATTGGGAGTTTATCCTTATATGGCTTGAGAGTATCTTCCTATCCTTCTTGCATTCCTATGTGAGTTTGAACTTTCTTCCTTAGTGAAAGAAACTTTATTTGGGTTTTGAAGTGTTTAGTGTATGATTCTAAAAGTTTAGCGTGTAGGTCTAGTGAGTTAGATGACAAATCATCTTAGTATATAGGCTTGATTTTGGCTCCTTCTGCTTGGAGTACATGTTTAAGAGTCTTCTTAGATCATTTATAGTCATGCATATCAAAATTTGTAAGCATAATCTTTTCAATTTTTTATTCTATTTATAGGTTTGGAATTTTTTGTGAACTTATGTGTTTACTTTACTTTAGTGTGAACTTATGATTGAGAAGGTTTTGATGCTTAAGTATACAAATTTGTATTTTTTAAATGTAAAATAGATACTTAAGGAAAGATGTTTATTCTTAGTTTCTCCAAATTTTTATGATATTTCAATTTTTATGATTTTATTCCTACCAGAAGTAAATTTAAAAAGCTTTCCAATGCTACCATAAATGCTAGCAAATGACTCTATGAGTCATTTTCTAGCATTAGCATTTTCTAGCATTTTTTTCTATGGACATAGAAAATTTATTGAAGTTTTTTTCCTCTTTATTATTCTCTCATCTATAGACTTGAATTTCAAATAATATGCTTAGATCCCAAAAATTTTATTGGGCTAGCTTTGATGCTTGAGGCTACAGATTTAGATTCAATAATCATAAAATAGATATACAATGAGATTTCCATTTTAATTCTTTATAGTATACCTATATTGACTTTTTTCTATGAATTTAATCTTATTGACATAAAATATACCCAACTTTGAAATACCACTACAAATACTAGCTATGGATGCATTATAAACACATTATCCAAAGTCTACAGTTTGAATCTTCACTATCATTCTATTTTAAATAGATTTGGACTCCAATTATTACCAGGCAAATCTTGAGTCTATAATTTTGGACTCAACGATCATAAAATGGATGCATAAGAAAAACTGTATATTCCCATAACTTGTATATCATTGACTTGATTTTCTTTTTTTAAGTGTATATGAACTTCATTGAAAATCCATTCCTTGTTTGAAATTATATTTCATATTCCTCAAAAGAAAGAATAATATATATTAAATAATAATTTAGACAAGTCATTAAACCAGTCGACAAAGTCCAATCCACTTATACTCTACTCTACTTTCTACATATATTAAATAAGAGTAAAAGTGAATTGGATTTTAACAAATCTACTTTTGGGGATAAAACCTACTATTTGAGGACATTAATTTTTTGTCCCCAAAGTCTCACTTTGATGATTTTAATGATACATTAATTTTTTAACTTTACAAGACAAAATTTGTCAAAAAAATTTATATAATTTTCTTATTTCTTTTTAAATATCATGATCAAGCAATATTTTTCTCATTTTCATACATTGATAGTTATTCTTGTTAAGGGATATGGGCACCTCATTGAAAATAGAAACATGGAATTTTTTATTTTATTGAAATATAGGTCAAAGGGCTTTTCTGTCACTTTAGAATTGATCGTTTAGAAGAGACTTGTAGTGCCACAATGGTACAAACTGAGGCTAAAGTAGTCTCAAGTAATATGTTTTAAGCAGACTAGTTGAAACCATATTTATGGTTTATATGGTGATATATAATGATAATATTATTATTACTACCTTATTTTCATGGATCCCCAAGCATCTCCGGATAACAATTATTATTCTTGATAAAAACATTACATCATAACTTAAACAGCGGATTTAAAGGAAATTAACTATCTTAGATGTCGTTCAAATAATATTAAGTTCTATGTTTTAATTACACTGTCATTTTTTCAACTCTTCTACATAAATTCCTTCCCATTGTACTTGTAATATATCAATGTATTAGATTACCAAGGCTTATAAACCGCTAGAAGTAAAACCCTCATTGAGATTACATAATGTTCACGCATGAACTCTTGTAGGTAAGAATTATAGTGTAATGACTCAGAAATTTCAGAATGTTTAAATATTTCTTATTTGGAATTTTACTCGGTTTTTTGTTCCCTTGATAAGAAAGAGAATTGAATTAAGATTGGATTCCTCTCTTTAATTACTATGCCCCGGGTTTACATTGATTTCTGTACAAGCACAAGAATTTCAGGAATTCAAAACTATATATAGTGTTTACAACGTATCAAATTTATCAATAATCGATAGATTTATCACTTGGATCGAATTGTAACTCGGGACCCAATCTGTAATTGAATAAATATAATAATCAAAATTGCCCTAGATGGGACGAAAGTTAAACGTATATAACGAACTTTTCGTTCGAACCTACAGCGAGGTTGACGAGGAGTTGGCTGGGGAGAGCTGGAGACGTGGTAGATGGGAACGAGAAGATTGCGGAAGCGTCCACCTCTCATGTGTTCACGGTGCAGTAGTAGTAGCTTACGTAGTAGCATCGAGCTCTAGAGCCAATCCGGTGATGGGGGACGGGGTTTTGATGGTCACAATGAAGATGTCAATAGGCAGAAGGTCGATATGAACGGTCATAGTACAATGTCTCGTGGCAAACGAAGATTGGTCAGATGATGAAACCCAAGCGCTGCTTCTCTTGCAACCCATTTTAGCGACCGTTCTTCTCTCCCGTCTGGTCTCGCTACGTGGAGAGGAATGAATTGATCGCCTTGTTTTACAAATCCCTGTCGATCCTCGCGGAAGATAAGAACGAAAGACGGATTAGGCCGTCGTGTGCCAGTTCCATGTTGTTCACAATCTTGGCACTGAATCGATGGAATGAAATACATTACGCCTATAAACGTTGTGAGGAGACGAAGAACTCGACGAGGTCGCCTGCTGCCCGGTGCGGTGATCGGGGTTACTGAAGAGTTGAGACCCCGCGCTCAACTGGGTGCAAAGAAAAGAGTGTAGAATGATGATTGTGATGGTCACAGCGCCCGGTTATTCGTTCTCTTGCGTGGACGCGTTAAGAAATTTTACCACCCACGAGGAGATTAACTCCCCGTCAAACTCCTGACGCTGTGTCCATGATTGGGTTTATGGACCGGGTGAAATTACTACATGTCCAGGCGGCCTGAATACGAAACTTTCACCTTCCCGCTCCGTAAGCCATGCTTTTCCTGTCCCACCCACATATCATTCTTGAATCAGACATCCTTTTAACTCTCAACCTTTCAATAGAAACAGGCTCGCTTAAACTTCTGCTAGGTTGTAAAGATATTTAAAAAAGCGTTAAACTTTTAATGATGAAATTTGTTCTGGATTCTAGAGTCTTGAGTTAGGTGTTTGAATACGAACATATTACTACTATGAGAGCAATTTAGAAGCACCAGGTGCGGCTCTTCGCCTTCACATTGTCCAGAATTGCCTATTCATACTTAACATTAATTCAAGTATAACTATCGCCTTGAGCATCCTTCTTTCCCTTGGAGGATTATCTTGTATCCTGCCTTACAAGGAGTATGTTCGTGCCAAAGAGAGGGCGTTGAATTGCTATGTTTGTTTTTCTACTGTAGCAGCACCTGAACAAGATTCGATTTCGTAACTTCCTTCCCGTGCAACCAAGCTTTTATACTCACCAACTGGTTTCTTCACATTTAGTCATGTATGGCATGAATCATATCCCTAGACATAGAGATGATCACCCATTCTTGCCTATAATGGTTCCAGGTCTTCTAAAATTCCGTTGCACCCGGCATTACCGGTTGAAAATGGTGTAAAATTCTGTTATGAAAGTTCGAACGAGGCGAAGTACCAGGTGCAGGCCATTGTGTAGTCCATCTTGAACGAATGCACATTTATGACAATTGGTCATCGTCTTTTACACAAGGCCAGCTGAACTGCAGTGAACAAGGTGTCCCGTCGAACAGTCATCACTCACTCGTTGCACTTCTGTAGAATTTATCGCATTCGGTTATTGCGTTTGGATCCACAGCTGATCAAACATCCGGTACCGATCCAACGCAACATCAACAAGAAGGAAGTCGCCAAGAAGGAGTCATCGAACTGGAGCCTCAGCAGCGCGAGAGTGACTCAAGCAGCGGCGACACCCCGCTTCTGATCGTTGAGCTGCCGACACCATTACCCGAGCTTGACATGAACAGTTCGCACAGCAACGATCAAAGGCCCGGGGACTCGTCGGCCATGGAATCCATGCCCATGGCCAACATGAGTCCCCAGCCGCCACCCAACACAACTCTTTCCATGTCCATTCCATTCCCGGGATTGAGTTCAACAAACTTAAATGGAGGAGGAGATCAAGGAATCATGACAACGCAAGGTCCTCCCCGTTGCCAAATCATGAGCCCATTCATGCAGACTCCTCCGCTAACTCCAATTGACGGCAGATTACAACAACAGCAACAGGCAGGATCGAGTCTACCCATGGGGCACATCGGGCAATTAATCCAGGACAATACTGTAGTTGGCAACGCTTTTGGTCAGGACCTGCGGCATCACAGGGGATATCCCAATGTAATGGGGCTGCCACCGGCGTTTTCAGTCCATCCCAATCTGCAGAGCCAAATCCAAGCCTTTCAACAGGACATGAATCAGCATGGGCATATGACCCAGCCCCCAGGGTTCCTGCAGGGATTCATCCCCACCGAAATGAACGTTGCTGCAGTGGTGCAGCAGCAGAATGAAAGTAGTAACGCTAGAACATCTCATCTTTTGCAGCCTCATGTGAGGCAGCGAGCAAGGAGACGATCACGAGCAAATAGAGCTATACAGCATCATGCTCATCATCATGCGAATGTGCAGCAGCATGAAGCAGGGGATACAGAAGGGGGAGGAGCACTGGGCCTAAGGTCCAGATCGATGTCCGAGGTTCCCACAGCTCGGATTTCAGTGATAGAAGCGGGAGGGGGTTTTGGTGACACGAGCATTGCTGCAGCAGGAGCAGGAGCAGTTGCAGCAAGGCTCGATGATTCAAAGCTCAAGGGGTTAGAGGAAAATTACAGTAGTATAGGGGAAAATTTTGAATGCAACATTTGCTTTCAGAAAGCAAATGAAGCTGTAGTCACTTGCTGTGGTCATTTGTTTTGCTGGCCGTGTCTTTACCGATGGTTGCACATTCACTCGTATCACAAGGAGTGCCCGGTTTGCAAAGGAGCGATTGATGAAAGCTCTATTACTCCCATATATGGCCGAGAAGGCAGTGCTTTACTCTCTGCTAGAGGAGGGTTGCCTGGTGGGTCAGCAGCTGATAGAATTCCACCGCGTCCTCCTGCTCGAAGGGTTGAGAGCGCGAGGCAGCTGAGGGAGAGAGAGGACAGAGGCCGTGAGAGGGAGCAAAGAGAAAGGGCTCTGGAACGAGAACGAGAAAGAGATCAGCAAGAGGCCAGAGGTCTTCCCGATTCTCAGGTTCTCGGGTCTGGCAATACTTTGCAGGTTGAGGAAGCGGTTTCTGGCCCCATGATGAGAGATAACTCTCATGAGCAGGTGGGTCAACCAACTGCAGCTGCTACAGGGGGTGAGATCGCGGGACTTGGACCCAGCGGCAATTCAAATCTAGAAGAAATTGATCAATCGGAGGGACCAGCACAAGAGAACACCGGTTCAGGTGGTGGAGGGGAAGGTGGTGGCACTCCTACACAGACACAGTTGGGGTCAACCGGTGTTAACAACAGCATGCACCAAGATAATCAACGTGGAGGGAATGGAAATAGGGCCAGCAGCACGGGGCCAGAATTTTTGCAACGTCGAATGTCTGAGAGGAGAGAGCAGCTGCGAGCAGCTCTGGCAGCATCTGCTCGAAGCGGAATAAATTCATCTTCCATGTCCAACTTGACAGACAGAGTGGACGAACGTCGGCAAATGATAGCGGCGGCTGCTTTACTGTCTCAAGAATGGGAGGACATTGTGAATATTAGTCGCATGGTAGGACCCGTGAACCCAGTGCAGGCAGCCGCCTGGATGTCTGCAGTGCAAGGACGCCTTGGGAGTATCGAAGGAACCATGACGTCGGACAATTCCGGCGCAGAAAATTTCTCCAGCAATAGTTCAGGTGGACCAGGAGTTGTGATTCAGACACCAAGTCGACCATCAAGGCAGCAGCACCATATGACTCAAATGCACATGCCTGTGGATGTAGGAATTTCTGGTGCAGGAGGAGGAGGGGATGATTCTTCGACCCTCAGCCGGCTCGTCACCATAAACCCCATGCAGGCTGGAGATTGGTTGGCGGCCATGCGCTCTCGCCTATCAAACGTGGAAAAGATTGTGGAGAACTTGGAGACCACTCCAGTTCAGGCTTTTCAACAGCCAGGTTCAACAGCTCTCATGCAAGTGGATCATTTTAGACCTACTCAGTCAACTTCTTTGTATTCCGGACCTCGGCTCTTTCAGACCGTGTTTACAGCAAGCACTTTATCTCACTCTGAACCGGTGGTAGAACCTGTTAGTCGCCTAGAGGAAGAGGTGGTTCCTCCTACCCAAGTTCCCTGTGCTTGTCCTTCAGCTGGTATAACGGAGCCACCGAGTTCAAGGGTTTTGGAAGAGCAAACTATCACCGCAATAACGCAACCTCATACGCTGAACTCTTTGTCTGAATCAAGCACAGGTACTACTAACATAGTAATTCCTCGTATCAATCACCTCAATAGATCGACAACCCAAGCAGACCTGAGATTACATTATCGTGAGGCTCCCATTTCAAGGCCCAGTGCT
The DNA here is from genome assembly GCA_948567375.1 of Lunularia cruciata. Taxonomy (NCBI): domain Eukaryota; kingdom Viridiplantae; phylum Streptophyta; class Marchantiopsida; order Lunulariales; family Lunulariaceae; genus Lunularia; species Lunularia cruciata. Next base: position 53,357,185 of record OX419762.1, on the reverse strand, counting down.
AGTAGACGAAGATCGTTGAGGATGGAAGAAATTACAAGTACTTCCGATACAACATCTATCGAAGGATCTGGATATACAGCTGGAGCAGTACAGGATATCATACGTAGCAGATCTAAAAGAAGGCGAATGGATTGAAAACTTTCATGATGAAGCTTTGTTCCTCACAAATATCTGTAACTATTATCATTATCAAAACCTCTAACTTTGTATGTATGTCACTTTAAGGAACGAGCTTTCATTCACATTGGAGAGAATCGAACATACTATAAGTACTTTCAGTTACCTTAACTACAGGTTGATCGAGTTGAGGCACTTTAATTTGGAGAGAGTTGAGTATCTTCATTATGTGGGAGGAGTGGATGAAGATATATAAAGATTTACGAATTTAAGTACTCTCCATTAGAGTACTCGTCAAGTTTGTCATCTGGCAAACTTGACAACGAGCAAGTGAACAGATTGACGGATCAATTCTTGCTGTTTCCAAACTTTATTCAAAAGAGGGAAACGTCCGTAGACAAGATAAATCTGAGTATGAATTCCTGAGTCATACTTGATAGCAAAATGGACAGAAGCTTCTTGAAGAATTCCATCAGGGTTATTAATCTTACAATGCAATCTTAGTAAGATAATGTTCAGATTAAAAGGAAATTGCTAAGTCTGGGACAATGGCAGAGAATCAGGCTTTATTCTGTATTTTCTATAGGAACAATAAATCTAATTTGGGATCAAGGAATGACTCTAGACTTAACTAAGCGTTATATTTCACAAAGCCAGGTAGAAAGTTGTGCACAAATAATTTATTTATCTTTAGAGCGATGCACATCTACATCCTTTCGTCTTTACTGAAACAGAGGACTGTAGATCTTGTAGAAAAAGCACTTCTGCGCTCTTATGGTATCATCGTCAGGAACCTTTAGTCCTCAAAAACTTCCTTGTTCGTCTACGACTCTTCAGGCCAGAGACATGCTCAAGAGAAGTCTGCAGCTTGTACATGAATTTTGTATATTCCTTTTCAGTAGTTCTTTATCTTATCTGGTGTGTGCTTCGCTTTCTGTTTCAAAAAGTAGAAAGTTAGTAGTTTATATTGCAGATTATTTTCTCTGTAGCTTGGGCTCATGGTTACTACCCAATGGTAACCCAGCGTTCATGTTGCCAAGTAAAATTGATTCCAGCATTTATTTACCATAATCCCTTCAATCACTACTTACCACACTGATCTGGGGTCTTCAAGCGACAGTTACGTTTTGTTCACCAAATACCTTGAATATTCAGGTCCATAACCTGAGTACATTTCCTTTTAAAAGTAATTGGCAAGAAACTTCAGGTACATAGCAAAGTAGTCCAGGTACATCAACTTTCTATCTTACCAAAATGCTTTGGATGTTCAGATCCATAACCTTGGTTCACTCTACTTTTTTAAGTAATGGGCAAGAAACTTCATAAGCGAATTGATAAGTTGGAACTCGTAATATGTCCATCGCGGTTAGTTTTGCGGATAATTCTTCTGTTCTATGGAGAGGTCTGTAGAATATAATCCCGTGCTTCAAAGTTTGCTCCTGTGACTTTGGTACCCTTTACGGCAAGTGGTGTAAATTACTGCTCCATAATGGTCGAAGGGATCTACCATATGAGATCTTGTGCATGTTTGTGTTTGTCCATTTGATTCTCTGTTTACTGTTTACTAGCTACCATATCGCCTCTCAATCGTGATCAAAGGGGACCCCTTTGATCGCGACCACATAGCATCTAGTGCGTGTTTGTATCTTTCTCTGACTACGTCCATTTGTTACTCTGTTTCGTGTTTCCTTGCTTTTCGTCTTAGGAGGGTATCGTGGGATTCAGAGACGGATTGATTGAAACCTGGCTTGACATATGCAAATTGACGGATAGATGTACAGGATTCGTTGCAAGTTTCTACTGCTGTTGGGTCTAAGAAGATGCCGATAAGCTCTTAATAGCTGACAGGACACCCGAAGCTGAACATGCCGAACTCGTGTGCTTCCACAAGAAGTTTCAGATCGTTATCTCCTAAGGGCAAGGGGGACCATTCTTCGTTTTCAATAAGCAGTTTCTTAACTTTGGGTATGGTCATCCGATGTCGATAACAGTGATCAGAATTTTGAACAAGGGTAAACTACTGGTGTCTGAACCAAATTGCCGATGGACTGCACCAGCCACCAGTAAACCAAAACGGGACAAGGCCCCGTCTGGTGGCAACTCCCACGCTACCCAAATCGCTAGCATTATGTAACCTTCTCTACAGTGGGATTCGTAAAATCAGACTCGATGGTAAAACTGAGGGTCTCATATGCAGGACGGCTAATAACACAAAGTGAACAGACCACAATATATTTTCAAGCAACTTACATACGAGCGTAAAAGAGTCAACTTACTAACGCCCTAGTCGAAGATTAGGGTCAAGAGATGAAAAAGTTTGGTAATCTCTAAACCCTTCACGAAGGATTTTCTGAGAATAACCTACATTTCATTATAACCAAGCGCATGATAAGATGGGAGCCCTATACGGAATTTGGTGAGCAAACTGACCAAAGCCCAGGGTCGGAAATTATCAACTACCACACAAAATCTTGAACCCAACCTGAGTTTTATGATGGTCACAATTAACGTTGGAGATCTCAAACCAGCTCAATCAACTAAGCCGTTGAGGTATTGCATGAAGTCAAAGACGGAGGCAAATATGCCGAGGTGGTCGTCAAAACAACGCCCAAAGCCATGGTAAAGAGAACCCGAATGTGGAAGACACGAGAACTTTCAATCCTACATATAGCTAGAACACAGGAATGTAGACAGACCGACAGTCCTTAGCATCATAACACGAAATGAAAATGACAAAAAACAAGAATGAATAGTTCGTTTGCAGAACAAGGAAGCAACTCGAGGACAGGTCATAGCCGGATCCGACGAAGTATGGCAAGCATTATGAAATAAACCTGAAGTTCCAAGTGTTCTAAATGATTCTATATCAAGACCGAGAGGTAGCTGCTAGCTGCTTCATCTACAACTGAAGACGAAGGATCATCGTGTGCAGTTCACTACACCCAGGGGAAAATAATTTTAAAAGTAAGATACCGACCTGGTGAAAACCTGGCACAAACAGCTCACCTTCCGTAGTTACTCCGTCATAGTCACTTCTTACTGAGGATATCTTAGAATCAAAATGTTAGTTTCAAATCGACAAGTCACAATTCAAGGCCTATCAGAGAAAGCTAAGCGAATAGGGCAACTACCTGGACATGAAGTTGAACGCCTACCGGGGCCATTTCTAATTGCGTGTTCCGTCAATGTTCTTTAGCGACTTCCGTCTCCTGCAATCAAGGCTTGTGAATTTCTGTACCTAAACCCAAAATACGGTAGGCAATTTGATAAATTCGACCCTGTCACAAAATGCGAAATATACAACGATCGTTATCTGTTCATTACTTTGAGATCCCAATGGTGAACACTCCGCAAACTGTGAACCCTAGGCCTTCAGAACAGTTCTCTCATCCCATACATAGGGTTTCAACGAGGTCGACGGACAGGAAAACCCACCCAACTGTATCCTCTGCATCTATCCCGGACCAAGCAAATCGTGCCCGGACATCAGAAACTGGCGCACAACAGGACTGTGTTGTAGCGCCATAGCTGCCTTGCATGCGACAGGAGCCAAAACCGCAAATGTGTGTGGGGAAGCGAAAACCCTAGCCGGCATTTGGGGTTTGGAAACGGAAGCGAAAGCCTGTGAACAAGGATAGGATTGGATACCCGTGATATAGAGCGGGTGGATCGGATTTGCGTCAGCGTTCTGTACATATTCCCGGCACCTGTTAACTTCCCCAGTAGTCTTTCCAAAGTGCGGATTTCAACTCGAACTTTCTAAACCTCGTTTCTAAACGCGTAGTATCGAATGCTTCGGAGGATATTACAAGATAGAACATGAGTATAAGACCGTATTAAGCCTCTCATTAGCTACCTTATGTAAAGCTAATTAAATGAATTGATCCACAGGTTTAGTAAAGAAGTCTAAACAATTGAAGTATAAGCAGTAGACACATAATAAACCTTGCACATAACAATTTCTTGTGATGCAGTCAATCCGAAGATATATATTGTATAGGTGCAGCCAGATTGCCATGCTAATACGACAATGCTAATTTGAAATCTAGTGCCATGGAGAAATTTTTCTGTTTGTTTCTCCACTTCCTCAACCTCAGCACTAGTTCAACACAATAAGAAAGAGCCCTTTAAATAAGATAGTTGAGAAGGTAAGAGTTCCCATCATCTTCTATGTGTTACCACTGCAGCAAGTAACTTGAAAAGGACACATGGAAAAGGCCAGTGGCATATAATAAAACAAGTTTATTATTTATTATTTATTTATATTGTATTTATATTTAATGTGTGATGCTTTGTGCAAAGGTCTTGGTAAAACTTAGAACGCATAGTATATTCATTTGCATTCAGAAAGGTACAGAAAAAGTAACTGCATTCACTTGTAGTAAAACAAACAGAAATCTGAACCGTATATGTATCTAATATATTCGTTGTCTTCTAGTACTTAGAAGAATTGTATCGTCTTTTGATATGTAACGACATATAGCCGGAAATCTGGAAGCCTCGCCGGAACGGAGAACACTATTACCGGATCGGTGGTTTGCGTTCTGGCTCCTAGGGAACCCGGCCCCTGTTTCGCCGCCGTTCATCCCTACCACCCTCAACTTGCAACAAGCGTGTACAGCATTGTCCATCCTTCCCCTGTTGCTCCCGCGTGAGCTGCTGCTTTCGCTTGGGTTTGGCTTGGCTCGCTTGAATCTTTCCCTTAACGTGCAGGCACGAGACTTGATCGACGACCTTGAAGTTGGGCTCGTGTATCAGCGGAAAAATCAGTGGAAGTTGCGAAATTCGGAGCGAAAGCGCGTAGTTTTGTAGGTAGTTGTAGCGGAAGGGCTTGCAATAAGTTGTAGATCGTAGGGTTCTTCCTTCGTGTCAAGCGTGCGAAGTAGAGGAGCAATTTTTAGTGGTGCACCGATAGCAATGTCAGACGAAGAGAACAAGGAGGAGAAGGAGCTCGACCTCACTTCTGCGGATGTCGTCACGAAGTATAAAAATGCAGCCGAAATTGTTAATAGTAAGTTGTGTTTCCCATAACCCTTGAGGTTTGGTAGCCGAGAAGAAAAGAAACTACTTCTATTGAATATGATCCATGGCGTAGGTTCGAGAGAGGTCGTAGAAGTTCATCCAAGGTAATGGCGTCAAATTAGAGGTTTTGGGATTCAGATGTAAGGTGAGATGTCCACGCATGTGAAAGAAAATTATGACGGGAATGGAATGCATTCGCGAATGGCAATGGGAAGGGCAGATGTGCCTTCGAAGCCGAGTGATGCGTTCACATTGCCCTTTCAAGGAGATTTTTCACCCAAATTCTCACTTGGTTCAGCGATGCGCGTCTACGGGTTTCGTTCTCTAGTCGTCATTTTAGGTCTAACGCTATCCTGTGATTCTGGAACTTTTTGATCTCAGAGGCTCTACAATTAGTAGTGGCCGAGTGCAAAGCTGGAGCCAAAGTGGTCGACTTATGTGAGAAGGGAGACTCTGTGATCAGAGAGTAAGTACCTCACAAGCTGTGTTGTCCACGGTCACCACTGTACGATGCGGTCAAGTTTTATACGTCATGAAGTTCTGCACCATCACACACAGCTTGTTAAATTCACTGCCCCCTTAATATCTACAATGGTTCTTGATTCTATGCTTTACTTACGTCACGGGTTTCTTCCTACTGGATTGAGTAGCCTGCGATTGTCGATCTCAACTCAACATACCTTTGGGATAGATAATGACACGAGGAAGGAGTTTTGTGATAATAGAAGTTACTATCTGCTCGTGAGGATCCTACACGGTGCCTCCTGGTTGAGGTGGCACTTCCATTAAGTCTCTTGTTTCCGAGCTAGTGCAGACTATCTCCAATGTTCAAGCCGTCTACTTACTGGAGTAGTGAGCTTGGTAATGTGCGTGCACGACGAGAGCAACTTGCATCTACATGACGTAAAATTGTTGGCATCATGAAACCTTACTCTTGCTCTACTTTCTCACGATTGCAGTCTCACCGCCAATATGTTCAAACACTCGAAGAAAAAAATCGAGAAGGGAGTTGCATTTCCGACTTGTGTATCACTCAACAACACTGTCTGCCACAACTCACCGTTGGCTAGTGATGAATCGACTGTCTCCGCCGGAGATATGGTGAAAATGTATGAATTTTTGTCAGTTCTATTGCCTCATCCTCTCAGCTAAGCATCTGTTCTTTGTTATCCCCAGTGTCATAAAGGAAGGCCCGTACCCTTCTTTGGTCACCATTTTCACCAAGTATGTCTTCTTCTGGAAGCAGTTTCTAAATTGCATTAAAACTAATTAAACTGCCCTATTCCGTTTAATGAAATGGTTGTCCAGGCTATGATACATATATGTACGTCTGTTTTGACAGCGATCTAGGCTGTCACATCGATGGCTTCGTGGCGGTTGTCGCTCACACTCACGTCATTCAAGACGGTCCATTAACTGGGAGAGCCGCTGATGTCATTGCTGCAGCTAATACTGCCGCTGAGGTTGCTCTCAGGCTGGTCAGGCCAGGAAAGAAGGTAGTTTATGAGCTTACAATTAACTTTACAATCGGGTTGCTTCATGTTTCTCCCATAGTGGTCATAATTAGATGTGAAGCTCTCTGTGTTTTTTTGCAAAGTACGATACACTCTGTAAGGATGCGTCATTGGCGTTTGCATGGAGCATGACAAGCGTATTTAGTCCGTTTCTTCACCGCATCGAATCTCTGCCTAATCAAACTCCCGTTTCCCCGTTTTCAGAACAAGGATGTAACAGAAGCCCTACAGAAGGTGGCTGCTGCTTACGATTGCAAGATTGCCGAAGGAGTACTTAGTCACCAGATGAAGCAATTTGTGATTGACGCCAATAAAGTGATTTTGAGCGCAGCAAACCCCGAAACTCGTGTTGATGATGCGGAGTTTGAAGAGAATGAAGTTTATGCTATTGATATTGTAACCAGCACCGGAGACGGAAAGGTGAGTGGCATATGAATTTCGTGCTACTTATCTTGCATGGGGCTTCTTGAAACATCCTAGAGCTCGCATAACGGTTGATAAAATGAGATGTTCATGTACTTTACGTGCTTACATCAAAGGCTTTGACAACCTTCCGTATAGCGGATCATACTTACGTAGATGTGCAAATCTTCATTCCTCGTTGAAGCTGGTTTGATTGTAATTATGAATCAATCTGCATGGTAGTTAGAGGAGGAACACCCAAGTCTTTCGCATAAGCTGGCCTGTTACAGAAGTTTACTGAGACGTAGTGCAACGCTTTGATGAACATACTTCGAGACGAGATCTAGTACATGGAAGCAGGCAGCCCTTCCTGTAGATACAAAACGCGGAGTGGGACATACGCGAAGCCCCTTGATCCTCTTGTGTACCATACGTGGAGTCCAGTTCACTTTCTTTTTAAAGCTTTATAGTTTCGAGTAGCCTCTAACTGGGAGCGTATACTTACAGCCGAAGCTTCTTGATGAGAAACAAACGACAGTCTACAAGCGGGCGGTAGACAAGAGTTACCATCTGAAGATGAAAGCGTCGAGGTTCATTTTCAGTGAGATTAACACCAAGTTTCCGATCATGCCCTTCACCGCAAGGTTCTCCTTCGAGCCTCTTCTCATTTGAATTCTTGTTACGGTTAACACAAAGTTTTGCATAGATGGGGAAACTCATAGTTAGTGGAATTTCACAACTTGCGAATATGATCACTGTTTCTCTCCTACATTTTTCTCCTCACGTTGGAACGGTTGGATCTGGTTATAGTGGGGTTGAAACTAAAATTTCTCAATGTTGAGCTGTTAACAGGGCTCTTGAGGAAAAGCGGGCCCGTCTTGGTCTTGTGGAATGTGTCAACCATGAATTGCTTCAGCCATACCCTGTCCTCCATGAGAAGCCAGGTACTACATCAGACGTGCTACCACACCAGTGGTAATGTCCACTTCGTATGTTCCATATTTGTGTAATGTGCAAGCTAATCAAATAGCTTGATATGTTTGCAGGGGATCTTGTGGCTCACATCAAATTCACCGTTCTGCTTATGCCGAATGGGTCTGATAGAATTACTGGACATGCTCTACAAGAGCTACAGCCATCTAAGCCACTTGAAGACGTCGAAATCAAAGGCTGGTTAGCTTTGGGTACTAAGGCTAAGAAGAAAGGTGGCGGCAAGAAAAAGAAAGGTGGGGTCTTATTTACGTTGTTCCTTTTATACCCTTACTTGTCCCTTGTCGAAAACTTGGTGTTGTCTGTCTCCCGGAAACTTCAAAAGCAATGCAATAAACTATTCGAGGATAATTACCCCTAATGTTTGTCGAACTTCCTCTTGGTTGAGGCCATCCTTATTGTCCCAAAAGAGCCCTCTAGCTCCTGCGCTAGATATCGTTCATCATCTGGATATTTGCATCTCATCTGTTGTACTGACAGTCCGGCTCCAACAATGTTGCTATTGTCCTGCAGGCAAGAAGGGAGATGGTCCAGAGGAGGCAGTTGAGGCAGAGGCTGGAGGTGAAGCGGAGAGCATGGACACCTCATAGATCCATATTCAAGATGTAAAAAGAGCATGCACATTGATGGTTCGTGTCGGCTTAGCAGTGTACATGTTCCTGATTAGGTTAGCCGCACAGCGTACCGCAAGCACTGGTAGGCTGGATGGTGCTTTTGCCTCGAGTAGGTTGTGTTGTAATGGTGAGTGTTTTGAAGAAATCAATCCTTCGCCTGAAATTTTGTTCTTATTCTCTTGTGAACCCGGACCTTTTCCTTAGAAAGTGAAATTTGTCTTCTTCACCAAGGAGACTTGTTCATGAAGAGTTGGTGAATCAAACATCTAGTCCGATCACTTGGGCCAAGGGTCCAGTGCTCGTAAGCTCTGTTTCGTAAGAAGCCGCGTATCAGCACTTAGCTCCACTTTTGAGTGTTGCAAAATAGATGCCTCTTGACATGTACACTTCTATAAACATATGACTTGGGAGATGAACTCTGATGATCTGAGCATTTGACTTCATTCGGGTTTGTCGGAGTCGCTCATAGCATTTGTTGCAAGCAGCGAAGGTGTATTTTCTGATTGCCTGTTGGCAAGAAACTAGCCCGCAATCTTAGATGGGTTTAGCAATACTAAGCACTTTGCTCCACTTGAGCTGGAAAAATAGATGCCTCCTGACTTGTACAGTTGTATAAACATATAACGTGGCAGGTGAACTGGGATGGTGTAATCATGTGACTGCAAACTTGTTTGTTGAAGTCGCTCAAAATTTGCTGCAAGCAGCGAAGGTGTATTTCTGGTTGCCACGACTGCAAGAAACAAGCCTCGCAATCTAAAACCTTATACGAACATGTTACAGCAAGGTCCAACAGTAGAGCAGTACTCGGCGTTCCGATTTCAGAGCTTAATTATAAACAGTGAATTCTGCTTTCACTGGCATCGAATTGGTGGAAGAGTACCCGCGGTTTCAAATTGTAGAACCATTTGCCTAAAGAGCATTCGCATTTCTTGGGGACTTGCCTGATGAGTTGCATGTCTGGAGCTGAGAACCACTACTTTATGAGGATTGCCCAGAAACTGACATAAGTACCCGACTCTTCCATGGGTTTTGCTACATATAAATTTCTCTCTGCCTTCGAGCGACACTTTGAGAGAGGAAAGACTTTCTGAATCACTCAATTCATGCCTAATCTAGCGCTGCATTCTATGCTGTGAAAGGTTTCCTCAAAAAGATTCAAGAACTTTGGAGTACATTTGGATCAATATCGCAACTCCCTCCCTTGAGGACCAATTTTGAAGTCGTTTGGTCTAGCTTTTAAGTAGCAGACCTTCTCTCGTGTGATTTGGAATACTAATTGTCACTCGACGTCTCCCCGAGTCCACCAAATTCCACGTCCAGGATGTGCGAGTCAGAAGTGAAATAAGAACCTCTATCAACAGTGAAATGGTGTATGGAGGGTTTAGGGGTAGGGAGGGGTTCACTGACTGACGTCAACAGCGATATACCTATATAAAAATATGAAAGGTGGTTGTCGAGCTCTTTACATTACTGTTTGTATCAACAGTATCACTCAGATTATATTTTCTTTTTTTCTTCTGTAGATTTTCCCAATAAGTCTCGTTCGTCGAACTTTATCATCACAAGAAAAAGTTCTACGCATCCGTCTGATTCGTACTCTTTTTCTCAAAAGAAAGAAAACTACTACTAACCCAAACACCGTATCTTAAAGGGAAGTACTATTTCCACCGCATTTAACCCAAGACTCGAGCACAGAGATTAGTTTAGAGGTGAGCAATTTACGGTGTTGTGGTGGAAATAGTACTTCCCATCTTAAAAACTGTCCATCTGTACCGGAGCAGTTTAGGGGGTCATTGTCGCTGATTCGGTTCCATCTGAGTGCTCAAATCCTCGATTCACTTCGCATTAGGTGTCAATATAGGGATTTATTTACTTATTTATTTCATACTCCTTTGAATGAGGTCCTAGTTAAATGAGGGGCTAGTTTTGACTTGCCCTTCCCCAGTTCATATCCTTCTGTACAAGGCGGCCGACTCGGATATTTCATGAATACATGCTTTATATCGCATTGCCGATTTTGATGGAGGGTTGTGCCTTAGATGAGGGCTTCAGATATAAACGTGACCGTGTCCATGCTAAACTTAATTTCCATCCTGACTCTATATATATATATATATATATTCAAAATATAGGCTGCAGACACTTAAGTTGGCTATAAAGCAATGTATCAAGCTAATTGCTACATGTAAATCTTGGAAATATGAGTTATTTATGTGAAGTTTAGACTCTACCATTCCCTTTAATGTTCTGATTATAACTTGGCTATAAGCTATTATCGAGAAACGTTATTAAACGAAAATTTTGATTTGGTGATACAGAAAGAATATACGAAAGATGGACGGTGTTAAACTTTTCTTGGTACTCTTACTCCTAATTTTATTTACTTTTGAGCATAATATCAACAAAGTTTATGGAGGAGTAGACATCGGTTAATTTTAATTCGTCACCTAAGAAGAGAAGTACTCCCCAATTTATTTATTTTTCCTCATCATGAATGTGATTTGTGGATTATTTCAGATTTTATGGGAATTTATTTCTTCACGTCTTGATAGCGAAAGAATAAAAAGAGTGATAGATATAGGTATGTAGGTTGGTTCATAGTACCAGCCAATAGTAGTAAACAGTGTAGTTCATATTTCAAGTCTTGAAGGAGAATTGTTAAACTATAAAATCAAGGCAGTTTGTTGACTTGTTCGAGACCGAAATGATGATCAAGAGGGAGCAAAGGCTATAGTTCCTTCTATCTTATTAACACAATATTTTGGAATAATACAGCTGATAAGATTTAAGGAACTATAGCCTTTGCTCCATCTTTATCATCCTTTCTATCTCAAATAATTGAATTTTCTATATCTTCCCCACCTTGCATATATTTAAGCTTATAATAGAAATAGAAAGAAATTTACCATAGTAATTTTATATAAATTTTGTGTACAAATTTTAGTAACTTTTATAAGATATAAGAAAAGGTACTTAGTAAATTTCATAAACAAATATGCAAATTGTACCTAACAACTTTCATTCGGTTGAGTAGGCTTGTAAAGTACTCATGAACCTTTCATACATATGTAACCTGTCTAGATATAGGGTTGTAAGGTATTGAGAACATTCTTAAATATTGAGCAACTTGGTCAGAAATTTAACAGCTAACTTCAGCAAGATGAAAGCTTGCACTTACCACAAGTATAAATAATAAACCCTCCTGCAATCGTCAAGAAGTAAGCTTTTACCCAGCTTAATTACATATAACAAGACCTTGGGCTAATTCAAAATATATTTTGAAAATTTTGCTCTATCTCTACTCTTTTATCTTCCTTATCATTCTCTTCTTCCTAAACGGTTGGTCTATTTTCATAGCAGAAAAGCAAAGCTTGCATACAGTAACTGAGAATCTTAGCATTATTTTGCACCAAACAAAGCAAAAACTTGTCATTCTAACACTTTAACTCTACTTGTTGGGGGCCAATACTTTTCAATCCCAATAACTCCTATGTTGTCATTGGACTAGGCTTAACAGCTTCTTCCAACATGAGCAAGTCAATTGACTTAGGACATATTTTCTTTGTCCCATTTAAGTCTAGAGTACTTGTACATTGGATCACCAATTTCTTTTATGCCATTGACTATACTTAAATCAAAATAGCACCACAACTTAGTACTAGATATAGTGATAAGATCAAGGTTAAGGCATGGTCTCTTTTGTACTCTTATTATACCATAGGTTAGTAGGTAGAACATTGACCCTAAAATCCATCTCATGTCCTTGGATCAACTTTAAAGTTGAAAAAGTTGGGTTTGGGATTCCAAGCCAATCTTAAAGACACTCCAACTTGTGTACAATTCAACATCATTCAAGATAATTTTGTCTTTTTGTCCTCTACAATTATACTCCAATAAAACAAAAAAACTTAAGTTCTTATTCATTCCATCCATAACTTTAGGTCAACCTTGATTGTGTTAGAAAGCTCTTATCAAGTGCTTTCCAATAATGCCAAGATATCTTTTTCAATACAAAGTGCTATAGTTATGATCCAAAAATATCATTATTTCATTTTGAAGCCATGGGAACTCAAGTTTCAATTTTAAAACACCAAGACTTAGTTTGGGCACCTAACCACCTAACTTCTAATTGCTTATGCATTTTGACTGATCTTGGGTTTCTTTGAAACATCTTGCAAAGAGCTTTTAATTGATACCAAGATCAAGCCATGTGCACACTTATTCTAGGAGATACATCCTTAAGCATGAGCTCACCTTCCTGAATTTAAGAGTTTCTCCTTTGATCACGTGGTAACAATAGCCATAACTATATGGTTACTCAAGCACCTAAATAACCAAGGAGTATACTACTTCAAGAGGATACTCAACCCAAAAAAATGCAAAGAATTAAGAGGTTTGACTTTCTTGTCTTTTAACACTCATGTATCCATAATATCTACAAGTCATGAAAGCTTATTATACATAAAAGAATAAAGCAATTATATGGAGATTTATGTTATGTAGCACAAATTATTTATTGATAGTGTTTAAAAAACAAAAATATCATGATAGATGATGCTTCTATTTTAGACAACTTGAACATTGTATTGTAGATTATTTTAGTTGTGAAGACAAAGTTGAGTAGTTATAATATAAAAGACCAAGGAGAGAAATATAATGATGGAAGACCGGAGTGGTAAGATCACATTGGGACTCTCAAATGAGAGAAATTCCAAATCTTAGTATAAACTTGGGCTTTGGTATTTATAGAAAACATACAAGGCTCTTGAGAAGTTCCTAAAGAAGCTTCCTACTAGAAGTTACCTTCTTGATGTGCAAGCTAAGCCAACTAGGAAGCTTCCTCTTATGAGCCACCTACTTGGATGCAAGCTAAGCTAGCCGTGAAGCTTCCTCATATAAGCTATCTATTTAGCATACATATTACTCAATATTTGAAGGTAACAAGAAGTTTCCTATAGTTCTACAATATTCTTAGATTGCTTGGCTAATTTGGCCTATTTTCTAACTCATTAGACTCTACTAACTCGTCTACTAACTCCATATTGTTACATACACAACCATATAATTTCTTAATAAAATGCTAATGTGAAGTATTACATTTGAGTAGCTAATAGTACTAAGTTTTGTTTCAAAAGGATCAAGCAATTATAATTCATAGTAAGATTAAGAGCTCAATATGTAGAAATTCATTTTATTTTTACAATATGATTTTTAATCATCCTTGTAAGATTTTAGTAGATTGTAATTTAAAAAAATCTATATCAATAAAATTTAGCCAAAAATTTGTATAATCAACAAGATTGGGATATTTGTTGCAATGATGAAAAAAAATTTCCTTACAATGGTTGATAGAAGGAAATGATCTCCTTTGGACTCTTAAACCAGTACTCAAACAAGATTGGACAAGAGTGTATATAGTCAATAGAATTCATAATTTCACCTTGTAGTATGATTTAATTTTAATTTTACCTTGGCTTAAATGGCATTATAATCAAGTTGATTGAATATAATGACAAATTCAAGTGATTACATACTTATTGATTACTGATACTGATTACAATCAAACTAAATAAGCATACTAGTGTAATTGTTATTGAGAATGCTATGAAGGAGGTAATACCAAGTATGATAACAATAAGAATAGATCAAATTGAAATAAAAGCATCAAATTCAAAGGTGATAAAGGAGATTTTTTTAGATTTTTTAGGTATATTTCCAAATAGCTTACTTAAGTGTTTAGATTTGAGAAGAAAAAAACCCCAATCCAAACAAGACTTTATTGCTTGATAATATACATATAAGTAAACCTAGATAAGAATTGGAAGAGCTTTTGAAAATCTTGATTAAGCTTGTGGAGAAGGATTTTATCAAGCAAAATACTTTTCTTGGACTGGATATATGCTATTTGTTCCAAAAGAAGATTGTAGTATATTTTTATATATTATTACCATAATTTGAATAAGAAAATAGTGAAGAGTACTTAATCCTCAATCTCAACTTGATGATTTGCTAGATCAATTAAGAGGTGCTAAATTTTTTACAAAGTTTGAACTTTCTAATAGGCATTTATAAATAAAATTCCTATCAAAAGATGCAATTGTAAAATGTTCTATGTAAAGCATGGATATTTATGGATGCATGGACTTTTTCTTTTGTCTTGCTAATACACTTATAATCATGAATTAAATACATTAGGTCCTCAATAGATTTTTAAATAAAAATTTATTTTTATATATGTTATTCTAATCTTTAGTAAGGCCAGATTAGCTAGATTATACTCATATTAGCCAATTGCATACTTCTATCCAGCAAAACAAGGAATAAAAGTCTTATTAAAAGCAAAAAATTATAAGGAGATCTCTTTTTCCACCTTGTTTGAGTGCAACTTTGTGGTTCAAGATAGTGAGCTTTTTACTATCAAGAATGGATTATTACAAAAGGAAAGTTAAATTTATATTCAACTTGATGTTACTCTTTTTTTTATTTGATTAAAAGAATCCCATTATCTTCCTATCTCAAGTTTGCCTTGAGTAGATAAGACTCTCATTCTCTTCAACATTTTTACATCTCTTTGTTCTTGTGAAATTTATCAAGGAGCAAAGCTTCAAATTTAAATAGTTTGTCTTCTCAAACTATTACTTAAACTCACTTCATTTTAGGAACATGTGAACTTAGATCTAATCTATCACTACTCACAACCATATTAGAATTATTGTGCTTGTGGTAAATTCAGTAAAATAATCTAATTAGTCCTTATAATTCATAAATTGAGTTACAAAGCTCTACTTTGACGTTATGAACAAAATTAATCTCATCTAATTATAAGCACAATTTACGAGACTTCATTTAAGATCTAATTTGACATTATGCACAAAAGTACTCTTATCAAGCTATAAGTCCACGTTGCTAGACTTCATTGTAAGTCTTTGAAAAGCATTATGTAAGGTTTTGGGAACTAAAACTTTGAATAATGTTTGGCCATATTCATTCCTTATAACCCTTAAAAAGGTAATTAGACTGAACGTGGCAACCATACTTTAAGAGAAAATCATAATCTAAAAGACATGCTAGTGCATTTATGAATGTATATTATGACTATCAGTATGCTCACTTTCCAGCCAAAGTCTTTCTACACCAACTCCAAATAAGCACATATATGACTCTTTCTCTTCTTTCTGAATTATAATCAGTATCCTTTAGTTCTTGATAGCTGGTTCCCTCCTTCATCTTTCAATACTTTTAGTTCTTCCACCTTCTTATCCATCTTATCTTCTTATTTGAAGAAGCCAAAGCTCATTTGATTGTTTCCTAAATCATTCAAGACACTAATGCGATATCTTTTTTATAGTTGATGATAAAATTATATTCTTTTTAAGTATAACTTTCCCTTACCTCTTGATACAAGTTCAAGAACTTACTCTCTAATCTCATTGATTTCTCATCAATTCTTGAAGGTATATTTCTTATTACTTATCAACTTCATTTTCCTCCTTATCTATTTTTATCCCTTCTGTTCCATCTTTTAAAATTTGATTTAATTTAAAATTTAAAATAAGATTTCTGATTTTCAAACCATTCTGTTTTCTTAACTTACTTCAACTTTCTTTGATTGTAATCACCTTGAGACTCATGAGAAATATAAAGTTGGTAAAACCCTTACCAAGCCTTTTCTTAATCCTGTAGAATACAAAGTTCTTCCAAAGCTACTTGTTGCATTATGCCCAATAGGAGCTCCTTCATCAGCTTCTTGATAAAATTCAACTTCATTTTATGGAGTCTTTATTGAAGATCATGAGGTGCATTGTAACAATATGGAGTTTAGCGACAAAGTTAGTCAAGGCTAAAAAAGTATTGAATAGGCTAAATTAGCCTAGAATATTCTATAAGTATCTAAGAAGCTTCTTGGGAAGCTTTCCACTAGCTTAGCTTGCACCCAAAATAGATAATTTCTAGATGGAAGCTTCTAGAAACTTCCAACCAACTTAGCTTGCATGCCAAGAAGGCGGCTTCAAGAAGGAAGCTTCTTGAGAAGCTTTTCAAGGGCCTTGTATGTTCCCTATAAATACAAGAGCCAAAGCTCATGCTAGGCAGTTTTCTTGCATTCAAGTGTCCCAATGTGATCTTCCATTCTCCTATTTCTCTCCTTGGTCTTGGTCTTGGTCTTTAACATTGGTATCAGAGCAGAAATGGGATGGATAGATTTTATGGACCACCAAATCTACTTCCACCAAACCGTTGGGATTTGTGTGTCCAAGTACTATCCAAGCATTGTTTCACACAATTCATCACTCCATGCTTGGGGCAAGAAATTTTGCATATGATCACCAGATTTGAGGAACCCTTGGTGCTTCCAATTGTAACTTATGGAGAACGGTGGACGTGTTGCTTCTATGTGTTAATAAATTAGATAGATTAAGGATGGCATGATAAAGTAGCATCCATGGCGGCAATGCTTGAGGTTATCATTGCTATGCATCAACAAATTGAACACCTTACTTGATTTTTGGATGAACAAGATCATGGACTATAAGAGCATGTAAAGAGTGTACTAGTTCAAGAAGGAGAAGATCAAATTTGATTCCCTAAACCCAAGGTATTCAAAGGCAAGAATCTCTTGGGTGCAATAGACAAATTTATTTTTTTACTTTGAATGTTATGTTGAAGCTACCAATCTTCAAGATGAGCGGAAACTGATTCTCTTAGCTTCTAGCCAATTGGATGGAGTAGCTATGGTGATGATTCCAAGTGGAACAAGCTGAACAGAAAAATTTTGCACCAATCTTGAGGTGTGAAAAATTCAAAAGTGCAATAATTAGTCAATTCCAAGCTATAAATACCACACAAGCTACATAAGATAGGTTGGTAAAATTGAAACAGATAGGCTCTACAAGAAGTTACATCATGCAATTCCAAAACACCATCATGTAAATTCTAGATATATTGGAAGATGAACCTCTAGATTGATTTGTGAGGGGCTTCAAGTCAAGAACCAAATTAGAGGTAACCATGCGAGAGCCACAATGTTTGGAGGAAACCATGCGGTTGGCCAAACATTTTGATTCCTTGGTTGCAACAACATGGTCTTGACCTCGACCTCCATAGAACCTACCAATACATTACACACGGGTGGAGGAGTTGACACTAATGGAGATTGATGCCATTCAACATAGACCACTTGGCACTACAGATAGAGAAAAATTATGACAAAATGGTGGTTGCTTTTATTGTTACCAATTGGGACATTGCATTGCTGAATGTCCACTCAAGAATGGGCGACCTTGACAAGTCGCCCAGATGGAGTTTGTGAAGTAGAATGATCAAGGAAATGAGGAATCTTAGTAGGAGATATTGAGCTGCCTACTTGGAGCTTGATTACTTTCAATGGGATTGAAGGCTCGACCTATGCAAGTTTGCTTCACTTGCAAGGTATGATATCTAATCGTGGTTGTAAGATTTTGGTTGATTTTAGAAATTCAGAGAATTGCATGTCTATGCAATTAGCAAAGGAATTGGGTATTCCTATCAAACCAATAATTAGAAGTAGATTGATGATGACGGATGGTAGAAAGGGTTTTTCATTCCGTTCCTCGCATCTTGTTACCTTCAACATTAAAAAGGAGTATTTGGAGTGTATGAGGTTTGTAGTGGCACCTCTACGCTATGATGTCAGTCTAGGACTACCGTGGCTTGAACATCATAAGGTTCAATTTGATTGGACTCGATGAAAAATTCAAGTACAACACCAAGGTAGGAATTTCCAATTAAGTTGTCTAGCACCTTTTAGTAAGACACCTAAGGATAGTCAATCCCAAGATGTGGAGTTTGTAAGGAAAACAACCATAGAGCAAGCTTTGGAAGAAGAGAAGCACCAAGATGTGAAGTTCGTAAGGAAAGCAACCATAAAGCAAGCTTTGAAGGAAGAGAAGTCCCAAGATAGGAAGTTTGTCAAGAAAGTAGCCATAGAGCAAGCTTGGAAGGAAGATAAGTCCGTAGATATGAATTTTGTTTGTGAAGTAGCTATAGAACAAGCTTTGGAGGAAGATAAGTCTATTTTTGTAGTGTGGATCAATCCAATTGCACAAGGAGAATCTGAGAATAGTCAAGAGCCCCATCAAGCAATGGTTGACCATATAATTCAAGAGTTTGCGGATATGTTTTTGGATGATTTTCCAAAGGGATTACCCTCTGATCATGGTATGCCCTTCAAAATTGAGTTAATACTAGGGAGTACTCCTGTAACAATATGGAGTTTAGTGACGAAGTTAGTCGGGCTTACGAAGTAGAGAATAAAGACAAAATAGCCTAGAATATTCTAGAAGCATCTAAGAAGCTTCTTAGGAAGCTTCCCAACTAGTTAACTTGTGCCCTAAGCAGGTAGCTTCTAGAAGGAAGCTTCTAGAAGCTTCTAACTAGCTTAGCTTGCACGCCAAGTAGGCGGCTTCTAGAAGGAAGCTTCTTGAGAAGCTTCCTAGTTAACTTGGCTTGCACTCCAAGAAAGCGGCTCAAGGAAACTTCTTGAGAAGATTCAAGGGTCTTGTATGCTACCTATAAATACCAAGGCCGAAGCTCATGCTAGGAATTTGGAGTTTTCCCTCATTCAAGTGTCCCAATGTGAGCTTCCATTCTCCTATTTCTCTTCTCGGTTTTGGTCTTTTACATTGGTATCAGAGCAGGAATGGGATGGATGGAATTTATGGACCACCAAATCCACTTCCGCCAAACCATTGGGACTTTCATGTCCAGATATTCCCAAAGCATCGTTTCACACAATTCATCACCTCACGCTTTGGGCAGGATTTTCTACATACGATCACCGTGTCAGAGGAACCCTTGATACTTCCAGTTGTAACTTATGGAGAACGATGGACGTGTTGTATCTACGTGTTAATCAACTAGATAAATTGCAGGTAGTGGAATAGAGTAGTAGCAATGGCGGCAACACCGGATGTTATCCTTGCAATGCAACAACAAATTGAGCATCTTACTCGATTGTTGGATGAACGAGACCAGCAACGACGAGAACAGATAGACAGAATGCCAGTTCGAGATGGAGAAGATCGCATTCGATTTCCGAAACCCAAGGTGTTTGAAGGCAAGAATCTTCCAGGCACAGTGGAGAATTTTGTGTTTGACTGTGAACGTTACTTTGAAGCCACCAATCTTCAAGACGAGCGGAAACAAATTCTCTTGGCTTCTAGCCAATTGGATGGAGTGGCAAAACTTTGGTGGCGATTCCGAGTAGAAAGAGCTGAATGACAAATTGTTACACCAATTTTTACATGGGCAGAATTCAAGGATGCAATACTTGGTCGATTTCAGACTATAAATGCCACCCGAGCTGCACAAGATAAATTGGCGGAGTTGAGGCAGATTGGCTCAGTGAGAAGCTACATCACACAATTTCAGAATATCATCATGCAAATTCCAGATATCCAAGAAGGTGAAGTTCTGGATCGATTTGTGCGAGGATTGAAGTCACGAACCAGATTGGAGGTGACCATGCGAGAGCCACAGAATGTAGAACAAGCCATGCAATTGGCTGAGCGTTTTGATTCCTTAGTTGCGACAACTTGGTCTCGACCTCGACCTACACAAAACCCACCAGTACCACGAGTGGAAGAACCGGTACCAATGGAGATTGATGCTATCCAACGAAGACCACTTGGCACAGTAGATAGAGAAAGATTACGACAAAATGGAGGTTGTTTTTATTGTCGCCAGTTGGGGCATCGCATTGCTGAATGTCCACTCAAGAATGGACGACCTCAACAAGTTGCCCAAGTGGAGGTTGTGGAGCGGAATGATCAGGGAAACGAGGAATCCCAATAGGAGATTTCGAGCCGCCTACTGGGAGCTTGATTAGTTCCAACGGGATTGAAGGCTTGACCTGTGCAAGTTTGCTTCACTTGCAAGGTATGATATCTAATCGGGGTTATAGAATTTTGCTTGATTCTGGAAGTTCAGAGAATTGCATGTCTATGCAAGTAGCAAAGGAATTGGGTATTCCTATCAAGCCAGTGATTGGAAGTAGTTTGATGATGGTGGATGGTAGAAAGGGTTCTGCATTCCGCACCTTGCATCCTGTTACCTTCAAGATTGGGAAGGAGTATTTGGAGTGTATGAGGTTTGTAGTGGCACCTCTACACTATGATATCATTTCGGGTCTACCTTGGCTTGAATGTCATAAGGTTCAATTTGATTGGACCCGACACCAAATTCAAGTACAACACCAAGGTAGGAATTTCCGATTAGGTTGTCTGGCACCTCTGAGTAAGACACCTAAGAATACTCAGTCCCAAGATGGGAAGTTTGTCGAGAAGGTAGCCATAGAGCGAATCCGGAAGAGAGATGAGTCCCTAGAAGGGAAGTTTGTTAATGAAGCAGCCATAGAGCAAGCTTTGGAGGAAGATAAGTTTGTATTCGCAGTGTGGATCAAGCCGATTGCACAAGAACAATCTGAGGAGGGCCAAGTGCCACATCAAGCGATGGTTGATCGGATAGTTCAAGAGTTTGCAGATGTGTTCCGGATGATCTGCCAAAGGGATTACCCTCTGATCGAGGTATGCCCTTCAAGATCGAGTTATTGCCAGGGAGTACTCCAGTGAGTAGACCAATCTATCGGCTCTCACCAAAAGAGTTGGAGGAGTTGCGAACAACACTTACAGAGTTGTTGGAGAAGGATTTCATACGACATAGTACCTCTCCTTGGGGAGCACCGGTACTATTTGTTCCAAAGAAGGATGGAGGACTTCGTTTCTGTATTGATTACCGTGGGCTCAATAAGCAAACCGTGAAGAATGCATATCCCTTGCCTTGGATCGATGACTTGCTTGATCAATTAAGTGGAGCACAATACTTTTCCAAGCTAGATCTTTGTAGCGGCTATTGGCAAATTCCTATTGAAGGAGAGGATGTGAAAAAGACTGCCTTTCGTACAAGGTATGGACATTTTGAGTGGAGAGTTCTACCTTTCGGACTCACTAATGCTCTAGCAGTCTTCATGGATCAGATGCATCGTGTGTTGGAGGGGCTATTGGATCAGTCTGTGGTAGTGTTCTTAGATGATATCTTAATCTATAGTAGGACAGAGGCAGAACACATGAATCATGTGCGAGAAGTCCTAAGACGACTACGATAGTGGAAATTTTATTGCAAGAAGTCAAAGTGTGCTTTTTGGCAAAAGGAGGTTACCTTCTTGGGTCATAAGATCTCATCAGAGGGGATCAAGATGGAAGAAGAGAAGATCAAGGCCATTACTGATTGGCCTACCCCGAAGGATGCTACCGAAGTACGAGTGTTCAACGGATTGGCCAGTTTTTACCGACGGTTCATCCACTATTATGCTCACGTGGCTGCACCATTGATTGACCTCTTAGGAAAGAACTCAAGCTTCCAATGGACCACCAAGCATGAAGAAGCATTCCAGAAGTTAAAGCATATGGTGTCTTCAAGACCCATTCTTCAACCATATGATCCTCAACTACCTTGTGTGGTTGATTTTGATGCTTCTAACTTTGCAATTGGAGCTGTGTTGCAACAAGAATTTCTAGATGGACTACATCCTATTGCCTTTGTGTCTCGCCGACTAAATACAGCTGAAAGAAATTACTCTGCTCGAGATCGGGAACAACTTGCAATGGTATATGCCACCAAGGTATGGAGGCATTATCTCTTGGGGAAACAAGTGATCATGCGAACTGATCACAAGCCATTGTTGCAGACCTTACACCTGGAGCACATGAAGAGTCGACATCATCGATGGGAAGAGCAACTCCAATTGTTCGACATCAAACTTGAGTACAAACCAGGTCGGTTCCATGTCATCCCTGATGCTCTATCACGATGACCTGATTTGAAGTCTCTTCCTCTCATCGCAGCAGCAATTACGACGGTGTCAATTGATCCCAAGATTCATAACGAGTTTTGGTTAGCCCTACAGCAAGATCCCTTCTTCCAAATGGTACACGGTCGTCTAACAGCACACGACAAGGAGTACAACACCTTCTCCTTCAAGGAAGGCCTTTTATT
This sequence comes from Lunularia cruciata, assembly GCA_948567375.1. Taxonomy (NCBI): domain Eukaryota; kingdom Viridiplantae; phylum Streptophyta; class Marchantiopsida; order Lunulariales; family Lunulariaceae; genus Lunularia; species Lunularia cruciata. The sequence continues at coordinate 53,334,498 of OX419762.1, read as the reverse complement.
CCATGCAGACCAGATCTATGTTCCAACCAAAGGTGATCTTCGACTTGTGCGCCTTCAAGAAGCCCATGATTTACCAATAGCTGGTCACATGGGAGTGGACAAGACCTTGGGCACCCTCCAACGCCAATGGTGGTGGCCCAACATGACACGAGATGTTCGAGACTTTGTCCGATCATGTGAGAGTTACCAACGGAACAAGGCCAGCAACCAGAAGCCGAGTGGACTCCTTCAACCACTCACCATTCCATCTGCTCGTTGGGAGCATGTGAGCTTGGATCTCATCACATCCTTGCCAAAGACAAAACAAGGACATACCGCAATTGGGGTGTTTGTGGATAAGCTTAGTAAGCAAATCCACTTTGCACCAACCTGTGATACCGTGGATGCTCCAACCTTAGCGCAAATCTACTTCGACAATGTTTTCAAGCATCATGGGATGCCACGTGTACTCATCTCCAACCGTGATCCTCGATTTACCGGGAAGTTTTGGCAAGCACTCTTCCAGATACTCGGCACCAAGCTTGCTTTGTCCACGGCCTATCATCCTCAAACTGATGGACAAACCGAACGCGCCAATCGTACATTGGAGGATATGTTGCGGGCCTTTGTCAATGTCCACCATACCAACTGGGATGAATGTCTTGCAGCTGCAGAATTTGCCTACAACAATTCCAAACAGGCAAGCACTGGATTTTCTCCCTTCTTTCTCAATTTTGGCCAAGATCCGCTTGTTCCAGATTCTCTTCTTGCTCCCCCTCCCTCTCAGGTTCCTCATACTTCTACATTTTTGACCACTATATCCCAATCTCTCCAACAAGCCAAATCTCACCTCCTTGTTGCTCAGAATCGCCAAAAACAATATGCAGACCATCATCGTCGTGATCTCACCTTTGAAGTTGGTGATAAAGTCATGCTATCTTCTAGTAACCTCCCTCTCCCACTTGATACCCAAGTTCGTAAACTTGCTCCTAATTGGATAGGGCCCTTTGATATCACCCACATTATCTCTCCTGTTGCTTATCGTCTTGCCTTACCTTGTCACATGCGTATCCATCCTGTCTTTCATATTTCCAAGTTGAAACCCTTTGTTCCTAACCCTTCTTCCTTTTCCTCTTGAGTCCAACCTCCCCCTCTTCCTGTCCCTATCAATGATCATGAGGAGTACGAAGTTGATCGTATCCTTGCACGTCGCCATATTCAACGAGGCCGTCACCAACATACGGAGTACAAGGTCCTTTGGAAAGGGTATCCCCTTCATGATGCTACATGGGAACCTCTTTCTCACCTCCAGAATGCACAGATGGCCATCCAGGAATTCGAAGCTTCACTGGCGACGAGGACGTCACCAACTAGCGGCGGGGGAATATGTAACAATATGGAGTTTAGTGACGAAGTTAGTCGGGCTTACGAAGTAGAGAATAAAGACAAAATAGCCTAGAATATTCTAGAAGCATCTAAGAAGCTTCTTAGGAAGCTTCCCAACTAGTTAACTTGCGCCCTAAGCAGGTAGCTTCTAGAAGGAAGCTTCTAGAAGCTTCTAACTAGCTTAGCTTGCACGCCAAGTAGGCGGCTTCTAGAAGGAAGCTTCTTGAGAAGCTTCCTAGTTAACTTGGCTTGCACTCCAAGAAAGCGGCTCAAGGAAACTTCTTCAGAAGCTTCAAGTGTCTTGTATGCTACCTATAAATACCAAGGCCGAAGCTCATGCTAGGCATTTGGAGTTTTCCCTCATTCAAGTGTCCCAATGTGAGCTTCCATTCTCCTATTTCTCTCCTCGGTTTTGGTCTTTTACAACTCCAATGAGTAGACCAATCTATTGGCTCTCACCAAAGGAGTTGGAGGAGTTGTAAACAACGTTCACGGACTTGTTGGAGAAGGATTTCATACAATATAGTATATCTCCTTGGGGAGTACCAATACTATTCATTCCAAAAATAGGATGGAGGACTTCATTTTTGTATTGATTATTGTGGGCTCAAGAAAAAATAGTGAAGAATGCATACCATTTGCATGGAATTGATGACTTGCTTGATCAATTGAGTGGAGCGCAATACTTTTCCAAGTTGAAACTTTGCAACGGCTACTAGCAAATCCATATCAATAAAGAAGATGTGCAAAAGACTGCCTTTTGCACAAGGTATGGACATTTTGAGTTGAGAGTTTTACCTTTTGGGCTCACTAATTCTCTAGCAGTCTTCATGGATCAAATGCATCAGGTGTTGGATGGATTGTTGGATCAATACATGGTGGTCTTCTTGGATGATATCTTAATCTATAGCAAGATAGAGGTAGAACATGTGAATCATGTGCAAGAAGTCCTAAGATGACTATGACAGTGGAAGTTTTATTGCAAGAAGTCAAAGTGTGCCTTTTAGCAAAAGGAAGTTACCTTCTTGGATCACAAGATCTCATTGGAGGGGATCAAGATGAAAGAAGAAAAAATCAAGGCCATCACTAGTTTGCCTACTCCAAAGGATACTATTGAAGTATGGGTATTTAATAGATTGGCTAGTTTTTATCAATGGTTCATCCACTACTATGCTTATGTGGCTATCCCATTGACCAATCTCTTGAGGAAAAACTCAAGCTTTCAATGGACCAACAAGCATGAAGAAGCATTCCAAAAGTTGAAACATATGGTGTCTCCAAGACCAATTCTTCAACCATATGATCCTCAACTACCATGTGTGGTTGATTTTAGTGTTTCTAATTTTGGAATTTTGCAATGAGAGTTGTGTTGCAACAAGAATTCACATATGGATTACATCCCATTGCCTTGTATCTTGTAGACTAAATACAAGAGAAAGGAATTATTCTGCTTAGGATCGGGAACAACTAGTTATGGTATATGCCACCAAGGTATGGAGGCATTATCTCTTGGGAAGAAAAGTGGTCATGCAAACTGATCACAAGCCCTTGTTGTAGACATTACATCTAGAACACATGAGTAGTCGACGTCATTGATAGGAGGAACAACTACAATCGTTTGACATCAAACTTGAGTACAAACCCGGTGTGTTCCATGTCATCCTGGATGCCCTGTCACAATGACCTGATTGGAAGTCTCTTCCTCTCATCACAATGGCAATTACCATAGTGTCAATCGACTCCAAGTTTAGGAGTTTAGGACAACTCTACAACAAGATCCATTCTTTCAAATGGTACAAGGTAGTCTTGCAACATACGACAAGGAGTACAACACCTTCTCCTTCAAGGAAGGCATTCTATTTCATGAAGACCATATCTATGTTCCAGCCAAAGGTGATCTCCGACTTGTGCGCCTTCAAGAAGCCCATGATTTACCAATTGATGGTCACATGGGTGTGGATAAGACATTGGGTACCCTCCAACGTCAATGGTGGTGGCCCAACATGGCACAAGATGTTTCAGAGTTTGTCCAATCATGTGAGAGTTGCCAACACAACAAGACCAGAAACCACAAAACCAAGTGGATTCCTTCAATCACTCCCCATTCCATCTACTCATTGGGAACATGTGAGCTTAGATCTCATCACCTCCTTGCCCAAGACAAAGCAAGGTCACACAACAATTGTGGTGTTTGTAGATAAACTTAGTAAGCAAATCCATTTGGTACCAACAATTGATATTGTGGATGCTCCAACCTTGGTGTAGATCTACTTTGATAATGTATTCAAACATCATGGGATGTAGTGTGTACTCAGCTCTGACAATGATCCTTGATTCACAAGGAAATTTTGGCAAGCACTCTTCTAGATATTTGGCACCAAGCTTGCTTTGTCCACTTCCTATCATCCTCAAATTGATGGACAATCTGAACATGCAAAGTGCACCTTAGAGGATATGCTTTGTGCCTTTATCAATGTTCACCACACCAATTGGGATGAATGTCTTGCAGTTGCGGAGTTTGCATACAATAACTCCAAACATGCAAGCATCAGATTCTCTCCTTTCTTTCTCAATTTTGGCCAAGATCCACTTGTTCCAGAGTCCCTTCTTGCTCCTCCTCTATCTCATGTCCCTCATACTTCAACCTTCTTGACCGCCATATCCCAATCCCTCCATCAAGCTATGTCTCATCTCCTTGTTGCTCAAAATTGTCAGAAACAATATGCGGACCACCATCATCGTGATCTCACCTTTCAAGTTGGTGCTCATGCTCTCCTCCAGTAACCTACCCCTCCTACTTGATAATTGAGTTCATAAACTCACCCCTAATTGGATAGGACCTTTTGATATCATCCAAATCATCTCTCTTGTTGCTTATTGACTTGCCTTGCCTTGCCTTGCCTTGCCTTGCCTTGTCTTGTCATATGCGCATCCACCCTATCTTTCATGTTTCCAAGTTAAAACCCTTTGTTCCTAATACATCTTTTTTTCCTCTTGTGTCAAACCTCCTCCTCCTCCCATCCCTATCCATGATCATGAGGAGTATGAAGTTGATCGTATACTTGCAAGTCACCACATCCAATGCACCCGCCGACAATATACAAAGTACAAGGTCCTTTGAAAGGGCTATCCCTTTCATGATGCCACTTGAGAGCTTCCTTCTCATCTCTAGAATGCACAAACGGCCATGCAAGAGTTTGAAGCTTCAATGGCAACGAGGACGTCATCAACTAGCCATGGAGAAATATGTAACAATATGGAGTTTAGTGACAAAGTTAGTCAAGGCTAATGAAGTGATGAATATGCCAAATTAGCCTAGAATATTCTAGAAGTATCTAGGAAGATTTTTGGGAAGCTTCCTACTAGCTTAGCTTGCACCACAAGTAGATAGTTTCTAGAAGGAAGCTTCTAGAAACTTCCAACCAGCTTAGCTTGCACGCCAAGTAGATGGCTTCAAGAAGGAAGTTTCTTGAGAAGCTTCTCTGTTAACTTGGCTTGCATTCCAAGAAAGTGGCTCAAGGAAGCTTCTTGAGAAGCTTCTCAAGTGCCTTGTATGCTCTGATAAATACAAGAGCCAAAGCTCATGCTAGGCATTTAAATTTTTCCTACATTCAAGTGTCTCAATGTGATCTTCCATTCTCCTATTTCTCTCCTCGGTCTTTTACATGCATGAAGTTGATAAATCCTTACCAAGTATTTTGTTTTTGTTATTCATTACAACAATATTTAGAATACAAAGTTCTCCTTGTGGATTACTTGCTTCATTATATCACATGGACCACTTCCATCATCTTTACAATGCTCAAGATGTCATTCAAGAGTTCAAGTCAAAGTACATGTACATAATAAAGATATCATCAACTCACTCAAATGGAATGTTTTAATAGGAAAGGAACACTTGTAGTAATTATACATTACAATTACTTCTCTTTAGTATATTCAATATCTTTATTGAATATTACGTAAAACTTAGCTACTAAGAATTTTCATAGGAGAGTATAGAAAGTACCAAAGAACCTTCATAGTGACTAAGTAGACTAATAAGTTATTTTAGAGCTTTCATAGTTTTTCCTTCTCATCTAAAGTATTAGTAATAAGCATGAACCATCTCACAATATGTAATTACTTTACATATTTGACATGACATGACATAGATGAGAAAAACTGTAAAGGTTCTAGAATACCTTATTAGTCTACTTAATCCTTATGAAGGTTTTGGTACTTTTAAATATTGCAGTATGGAAATTCCTAGAAGTTACGTTTTACAGGACCTTCAATAAGTGTTAGGGTTTTAGATTACTTTACATTCATCATTTGATCCATCTCTTTCTTTTATTTTCACTACATGTTTCTCAACTTGAGGCTTTTTAGGAACTTATAAGAATGTTCTTGGAAACTTAGTTTAGCGGACAATTTATTCCCTGTTTTGTTTAATTGATGAGAGAATGTATCACTTGTATTAAACTTAATCCACACTCTTTAATTTTTTGAGAATTTGTTTACAATCCTCTAGTTTATGAGAGAAATCATTGCATAATGGACATCAATTTATAATTTTTAAGGTATTAATAAAAAAATTTATGTTTAGCTTCAATCTAATTATGTATCATCTTTGGTATATTATTTTCTTAATTGATATGTATATTTGTATGATTTATATTCCTATTAGTATATCCATCAATGCTAGTTATGCATTCAAAAAGATGATGTATATTATAGTCCATTTTCATCTTATTGTTTCTTTATAATTAAAATATTCATCAAATATTATTTTATTCAACAATTTTTTTTGAGAAGTATCTATAATTTAAAGAATATCCCTGATACATATAATCCGTTTTCTTTACAACATTTTCATTAAATGATTTTTATATTTAGATATTGTGTATTTATGATCAGTATCATCTATCCACACTAAATGATACCTCAAGACAAGACAGTGAATATTAAAACTCATGATATGATTTTAAAGTGTAGAATTTATTAGGAACATTTTAGCGATTATAATAGATTTTGAAAATACGTATGCAGTTTATAGAAATTCATATAAAAGAAAATTTGTTTCACATTTAAGAAATACTAAAAACCTCAATATCAAAATTCTTTGGTTTACTCTATCTTTACAGCTTGTTTATTACTTATAGTTAATACCATTGAGTTAGTCATACTATAATCCTTTAATGATATAATATATTATTCTAGATACTAATTCACTGTATATACATTACTCATTAATTGTGTATCGTTTCATCTACAATACGTCGTGTGAAGGGAAATAACCGAGATAATGATAAACTTAATTTAAAATCACCATATTATTACTGATAAGAATATATTATTCTGCTAAGTGAATTTTCGCATTAAGCATTCAGTTCACCTCGGTGATCTTCAATTTCCCTTGTTGTCCACATAGGTTCTTGTCATGAGCGAGGTTAATGATGAAGAGTTTAGACCACATCAGACACATTAAAATGTCAAGTCAGTCCTCCAATTTCAATCATTTTCAATGAAAATCACGCATAACCCTATTAAACGACAGAAATAAATAATATTTTATGATAATATTCACACATTTATTTAGTAATCGAATGTTAATATCTGAAATTGGGTCAAGAGTGAAGGATAAAACACGTTCACCCCTTGAGCGAGTACACCTGGCAGTACGATAGACAGATCTAGAACTCTCTGTTGACAAATTTCTCTGAATGAAAATCACTTTAAACACCTGAAAATTCATCCCATCATGAACTCCATTTCATCATGTGTAGATCAATTGAGAAGTGCTTGAAATACCAACCATGTTTTTAGCAACAGCGCCATAAGCCGCACTATCCGCCATAAGGTTCGCTTCATGTTACTGGATATCTGTTCGTTGGCCAAGAATAGATTGCGATCTTCAGACATGCATGAAGAGCCATGGATAGAAGGCATAAGTAACAGAAGAATGAGGCAGCTCCAGTCTAAACTTGGTAGATGAAGTCACAGACGTATCTTTGCATGCAAAGAAGTCCCCCTCACTATCGGTCATAAATAGTCAGCGGGTTACAGTTTCTGAGTTTGCGAGGAATTTTCCTCGAGGATTCTTAATCTGTGATCGACTGTGAACATGAACTTTACCTTGCATCGAAGTCTTCTTTCTATAGCAGTCAAGAATGACGGTCATGTGGAGCGGTTTGAAACAAAGCTACGTATTGTAGAAGCAGAACACTTGTGAATTCTCCTGCATAGAGCTCTGGTAGAGAAAGCCACCTTGAGATTTTCTGAAACGTTTATAAGGATCTGTCGTGTCATCGATTTTCTGGAGTTGATTGCTACGGAGCAGGTGACAGAAAAGAGCATGAAGTACAGTAGGTGATGAAAAGGAATCAGATGAAGGAGTACAAGAGATAAGGATCTTGTCACTTCCATAAGAGCAACCTTGAGTTTGATTCCAACTTTTATTCTGAGTATGGCATACTGTAGCTTACTAGCTCGGATGTTTGTTATCATCTCGAGTTTTATTGTGTTGATTGACTTGTCTAGAAGAACGAATAAAGTAGTGGACTATCCACTTTTGAAACTGCTAATTCCCGTCTAACTAAAGTAAAATTGGGGATCGAAATCTATATATCTCGCGTCTTGATCTCATTCTCCTTGGTAAGTTTTACATTTCTTCACCAAGTGTAACAGTTCAGATTCTTTGAGTGTTGCAGTTAACTAGATCCCGTAAGTGAATCAATATCTGCACTTATTTGAGAATCTCATGAGACAGGTTCCCTGCTACCGTGGGGATCTGTTACACTATATGACCCCCAAACTGGTACCGATTTGCAGGCATGCTTGCAATCACAAGCTGTTCGTGATTGCTCAACGTATATCAACGAACCAAATACTCTCTTAGATGAAATCGTAGGAATAAACTGAATCTTCGTGCCTTCCTCAGATCAATGAACCTGACATCGATATCTTCACGTTCTTCTTAATCGGCCCTATCCGTGAGTAGACTGTACTAGTGAGAGCTACGAAAGCGAGCGTACATGTCAAGTGTCTAAAATATTGACAATTTTATGTTGTACGTACATTTTAGATGATAGTTCATGTGACATTGATATAGCCCGTATTTATATACTCGAGATGTTAAAGTTTATATATAACACCTAGCACCCGGCTGCAGAATTAGTGTTAGAGTATTTAGGTGTTATTTTTGAGAGTGCAGAATTAGTGTTAGAGTATTTAGGTGTTATTTTGGAGAGAGCATGTTCATTCACTCCATCAAGATGTTGACGGCATAGTCCAGAAGCTTGAGCAGCATAATGTGTGAGCAATATGGAGAAGCAAGGCCAGGCAACGTGACCAAACTGTCATGAACTTAGAACATACACACTAGCTTGCAAGTATTCCATTCCTCACCTCATGGAAATAGACATAATGGCTTTGTATACCTATTTATGTTCCTTGTATTTTTTAAATACAGTATAGATATGCATCACTATTTGTGACAATTTTCAATAGGTTATAGGCCCCATGTTTCCCGACACGTCAAGGGTGATGGACAATCATTGTTGTTGTATTATTTCGGAGAGAATGGGACACTAGACGAGATCTTTCAGGGAATAGATTGGGATATAGTGAAAGCAAGTAGAGATGTAAGAAATATAGCATACATTAGTCAATTTAATGGAGATAAGTTCTTGATTTGGAACTTCTAGATAATGATTGTCTGCAAGTCAAAAAAAACTTACATGGATAGTTAACGGGATAGATTATAGAAGAAGCCATAGCGGACAGAGGAGAGACCAATTGGCCGACCAAGAAAGATGTTGCAAAAATGAACATCTATGCAACCATAGAAGAGAAGTATTTATAGAGACTGATCAATTGTAAAACCATAATCCAAATGTGGAGTAGATTGATTATGGCACATGAACAATGTGCTTCAAAGAATAAGCACGTTCTTCAACAAAGATTTTTTCAATTACATATGAAACCAATAGAATAGAATAGATAGTGGGTTTTATTAGCCAAGTAGACTCTATGTAATGCTCCAAGGATATGAGACCTAAGAAGAAACACACGATCTCACACTCAAACCTCCGATACTCCAAAGGAGCACCTTCTCTTTATTATATAGACAAAGAGGATCTCCTTCAAGGAAGCTCCACCCTAGGATTATGCACAAAGATAGATGACATGTCAGCAAGCTCCGCCCTTGGATTACTTACTTGGATGGGTGACATGTTGGTCTTGGTCTTATCTGGTTGGTCAATAAGCTTTGACTGGAGGGAATCTTCCTATAAGAATCTCAGAATCACATGGGTGAGGTACCATTGGAAAGTTCTTGACGAGACAAAGCAAGGCAATGGGATGGCCAGCCTCTTGTCCATTAGGAGGGGAATCTGCACATTTTTAGGCCTAATTCATTTGTTTAGGCCTCCAAAATTGCCTTCAAAGATTTCAGTCATATTTCGGTTCCTACTCTATTAGAGGAAGTCCCCTTTTGGTGATACCTCTTTCAAATCTATTCAGTCCATCATGTGAACATCCTTCTAGATGTTACCAAACCAATTTTCACCTTTAAATCATATGTCTAGCTATTGATTCTAAGGTTTTCAAGTCTATTTTGGTTTCTGCCCTATTAGTAGAAGTACCTTTTTGGTGATACTTCTATCTGATCTATTTTGACCATCATATATAACCATTCCAGATGTTACCAAACCAAATTTCACATCTAGATCATGTGGCTAGCTCTTGGTATTACAAACATCCTTCCTTTTAAGATACAACATCCTCGTTGTGCAACTGTTGCTCAAATGCTTGCACCAACACCGGTGTATGTGTCAAATTGGTTGTGGGCACCTAGGTTGTTTCATAGAGGGGGTAAATTTTCCATTATACTAGATAGTCCACCCGCAGATGGCGAGTACCACGTATGCATTTTTGGAGAATATGCTCCACTTCATATTCCTTTGTGCCATCAATGAGTGTCAGACAAGGTTGAATGTCTTTTGTGGAATGAAAAGGGTCCAATCAAGGATTATATCTACGTAGTAGGGAAACATGGAACACTGGATGGATCTTCATGTGTGGTGGTAGCTCGAGGTGATAGGCCACAGCGCCGACTCAATGAAGAATAGAAAAAGGCCCAATAAAATGAGTTTTGAGCTTATGAGGGCCAACGAGTGTGAGGTTGGTTGTACACAGCCACACTTGATCCCCCAACATTGAACTCCATGTGCCTATGGTATGCATCAGCATTCTACTTCTGTCAATTTTATGCAATCTGCAATTTGTGTTTGGCGCGCCTCACACTTTGTTGGATTCTAAAAACAAATGTGTTGATTGCGTCAACCTTGGTAGCCACCGGACGGATCTTCATCAAGCTAGAAGGTATGAAGGGATGCTCACCATACATGAGGAAGATTGGAGTGACATGGGTGGATGCATTCACCAAATTATTGTAAGCAAATTCCACCAATGGGAGTAGGGTGTCCCACCTCTCTTGCTCCTCTAAGGTGAAGTTGTGTAGCATGTCTTCAATAGTGCAATTAGCTCGCTCTGTTTGTCCATCTGTTTGGAGGTGGTAAGTTGTGGACATGTTCAACTCGTTTGAAGAAACCAAAGAGTGTTTGCCAAAACAAACTGGTGAATTGAGTGCCTCTATTGGTGATGAGTACTCGAGACAAGCCATGGTGAGAGAAGACTGCATTTAAGTATAATTGAGCTAGTTGCAGAGCGGTTACATCCCTGGTGGTAGGGTCTGCATGAATCATTTTGTTGAGCCGGTCCACAAAGACCATGATGGAGTCAAACCCTGAGGTGGTCTTGGGTAATTCACACACGAGATCCATATTCACTTGTTTCCTATGTTGTGTAGGAGTGGGGAGAGGTTGAAGGAGCACTGCATGAGCTTGATTAGAAGCTTTGTTATGTTGACAAAGTAGGCAGCTGCACACATAGTTCATCATGTGTTGTTGCTCATCTTGGGCCAATAGTAATGGCGTTGGATTGCATCCAAGGTCTTGTTCACTCCGACATGACTTGCAATGGCCGAATCATGACATTTTACTAGAATGATGGTGCGTAATTCTGGAACATTTGGGATCTATAATCTGCCATCACAAAAGGTGAGTCCTTAGGTGTTGGTGATGCCTTTGGATGATTGCACTCCTACAATCTATGGATCAATTTTTATAGCAGCCAAAATTTCTGGCCAAAATTCAAAGTTAATCTTAGCCTTTACCACCAAATTGTTTGCCATCAGCATGCGGGTGAATGCCTCTACAAGTTGCTTCTTACCTTCCATGTAGGTGCTTGTCATGATGAAGCATTGTTGTCACTCTGTCCCATCGAATCTGGCAATGGGCAAAAGATCTTTCTGCGTCTTGAGGTAGACTAGAGGTTTGTGGTTTGTCTCTACTACAAATACCTTCTCACCCAAATAGTGCTTCCAATGCTTGGTTGCAAGGACAATGGCCAGCTCTTCTCATTCTATGGTGTGATAGTTGTGCTCTATTGGTAACAACTTTTGAGAGAAATATGCAATTGGATGCCATCCATCATGCCACTCTTGTTGTAGGACTGCTCCTATTGCTACGCTTGACGTTTAAGGTCATACCACTTCAAGATTGGTGCATGTAGCAAGGTGGCTTTCAATTCTTGAAATGCCAACTCTTGTGCAATTCTCTACGTCCACTTCTTCCCGTTGCCAAGTAGTGTTGTTGAAGGTTGTGCAACCTTGGAGAAATCCTTGATAAATTGATAATAGAATCCCGTCAACCCCAAGGAGCTCTTGAGTTGAGTTCGATCTTCTGAGGCACACCATTTTTTGAATGACCTCTATTTTATCTATCAATACTTGAATACCCTTTGCACTTACTCTATGCCCTAAGTAGTCTACTTCAAACTTGCCAAACTTGCACTTTGAGAGTTTGGCATACAATCAATTTTGTCTTAGAATCTGGAAGGCTTCTCATAGATGTTGTTTGTTTTCTATCATTGTGCTAATGTATATTAAGATGTCATCTAGGAAGAAAATAACATACTTATCCAAATATGGATGAAATATTTCATTCATTAGACTCATATTGGTATTAGACTCAATGTCGCCAGTGTATTAGTGAGGCCAAAAGGCATCACGTGATACTCAAAGTGGCCATATACATGATTCAAAAGGCAATTTTGTACACATCTTCCTCTGCAATTTAGATTTGATTGTAATCACTCTGCAAGTCCAGTTTGGTGAAATGTCTTGCTCCATTGAGTTGATCAAACAGGTCATCCATGCGAGGTAAGGGGTATTTGTTATTCATTGTTTGTTGATTGAGACCCCAATAGTCAATGTACATGTGCATTGTACCGTCCTTCTTCTTCACAAACAAGATAGGAGCCACATATGGTGATACGTTGGGTTGGATGAACCCTTTTTGTAGCATATCTTCAATTTGATTCTTACACTCCTCCAACTCATGAGGTGATAGGGGATATGGGGCCTTACAAGGAGGTGTCTTCCCCAAGAGTGTCTCAATTTTATGATCTACTCTCCTTTTTGGTGGTAATCCTGTAGGTAGATCATCAAGAAAGACATCTTGAAATTCATTTACCGCATCCTTCAATTTCTCAAGAATTTGTCCATTGAGTTGTACACTTTGGACTTCTCTTATTAGACCCATGAAACATCTATTGGTCTTATAGATAGTTGTTGTCCTTATGACATAGAGAGCCAATTCTTGCCTATGTGATTTTTCTTTAACCACATTGATCTACCATTTGTGGGTTCTCACTATTTTCTTCCTCCAATCTACCATAGGGTTGTAATGCTCCATCCATGGTATGCCTAAAATTGCATCATAACAAGCTAATTGTATCACTCACCATTCAATTGCTTCTTGATATTCTCCTACAGAGGGCATTACCTATCTAGGTAATGATTCAATCCTCTTTGTTTGCCCATTATATAGCTCTTCTTCTTTGCTCTCATCTCTCTCTAGATTTATTCCCAATCTTACTGCAATAGAGCAAGAAAAGAAATTCTCTATTGCTCCTAAATCTATTAATATTCTCACTTGATTGCCTTCTAGGACTCCATTCACAACAATCAATTGTGAGGTTGCCTTTTGAGACCTTTGCGCTCTCATCTTCTTCCTTCCCCTGATTTTTTGCTTCCTTTTTGAGCCAATAAGGCCGCAAGGTAAATTTAATGGCGATCTTCATTTTCCAAAGTGATTTTGACCTCTTCCTCTTCAGTCCGTCTCTCCATGTTGTTCAAAGATTGTATGTATGAAGGCCGAGGGCCTCTAGAGAGATGAGCATGACAGTTGATACATATGTGCCCAATATGGCCACAATTGTAACAATGGCATTGTTCTCCTCAAGTTCCTTCTCCTTGTGGGACTCCATCTCTCCATTCTTCTACCCATCCCCGCTCTCCTTGAAGCGGTCGTGCTCCTCGGTCTCAAAACCAAAGGTTGCCCAATTCTATCGGTACTTGTCCACCCATATGTAGCATTTTTGCCCAATAATGTTGAGGTGGAACTACTCCTTCACCTCCACCCAATGCTCTTGCTATTCTCTACGCACAAGCAATGGCTTCAAATACCATACAAGGATTTTGAACCATGACTTCTTGGCAAATCCGCTCCTTCAACCCTTGTTTGAAATTTTTGAGAGCCACTGTTGGACTCATGTCGGTTATTGCAACTTGTAGATCCAGAAATGCCTCCACATACTCTTGTACGTTATTCTTCTATTTCAATCCCCATAGTCGGATCCGAGCCATTTGCGTGGAATCCACCAACTAGAAATTCTTCAATAATCCTTCTTGCATTGTTGTCCACGTGACCTCCCTTCTCTCTTCCAACATGGATTGTTCCCAAGCATCATACCATGTGAGGGCTTTATCGGTCAAGTACCCACATGCAAACACGCCTGCAACATGCTTGGTGACCTCTATTGAGAACAATTGGAAATATCGATTCATTCATGAGATCCAATCATCCACTACTCCCAACGTATGCATCATATGCTACCCCTTGTAAGGCTCAATGTTGCATGTCTTCTTCATCTGAAGTAGCAATGTGGCTTCATCGTTGATCGGGTTTGTAAGCACAAGTGCCTCTCCAAGTACTTTGATCGCAAGTATTGGGTTTTGAGATGGCTCTTCTTCTTGCATTGCTTGATCATTCATGAGGGTCTACAATTGACCTTGTAATGCCTCCATGGTCATCTTAATCTCTTGAAATTTGTTCAACATCCCCTGCATTCCTTGCACCATCTCCTACATCTGTGGATCCATGGTTTTTGTAATACTCAATTGCTATTGTTTACTTCAATAAAGAGTTAACATGATCACTCTGGAAGGCGCACAAACTATCAAAACTACCATTGGGACCTCCAAAGCTACCACTCAGTGATAATATTCCTCACCAAAATTTGTGACCATGAAATCTCCAAACATCACTTTTGGTCTCACTACATAACAAATTTCTACTTGAGTGTTAAAAGGGAAAGGATTTGGGACATCAAATCCATCACAACAAAATGTAGATTGTCAAATCCCACTCTCTATTGTAAATCACTATAGGCAAAATCACTAGGTTTGGCAAATTTATCACTATATCCATGAACTATGTTCCAAAGTGAAAAACCAGATACATTCTCACTTGCTCACGCTAAATGTACATAATCTTGATGTGGAATGGATTCAAGAATCAAAAGCAAGGTATTGGATATTGTCCTCTTGGAGCCTCCATTCTATCCTCCCTCTAGCACTCCTAATCTACCAATTACACTAGGATGACTCTTCTCAAAATGACTCAGGCTCAATAGTCCATGTTCTTCCCAAGAGGGGTGATCCGCTCTCTTGGATGACAACGTCTACTCTGATACCATTGTAATGCTCTGAGGATTTGAGACCTGAGAAGCAACACACCATGAGAAACACACGATTTCACACTCAATCCTTCGATGCCCCAAAGGAGCACCTTCTCTTTATTATATAGAAAAAGAAGATCTCCTCCAAGGAAGCTCCACCTTAGGATTAGGCACACAGATAGGTGAGATGTCAGTAGGCTCCGCCCTTGGATTACATACTTGGATGGGTGACATGTCACTCCTAGTCCTATCTAGTTGGTCAAACAACCTTTGACCAAAGAGAATCTTTTAGGGAATCTTCTTGTAGGAATCTCATAATCATGTGGGTGAGGTACCATTAGAAAGCTCTCTATAAGTCAGAGTAAGGCAAAGGGATGGCCAATCTATCCATTGTTGGGGAAGATGCACACATTTTCAAGGCCTAATTCATCCGTTTAGGCCTCCAAAATTGCCTTCAAAGATTTCAGGCATATTTTGGTTCTACTCTATTAGTAGAAGTCCCCTTTTGGTAATACCTCTTTTTGATCTATTTAGTCCATCATGTGAACATCCTTCCAAATGTTACCAAACTAATTCTTACCTTTAAATCATATGTCTAACTATTGGTTCTAAGTTCTTCAAGTCTATTTTGGTTTCTACCCTATTAGTAGAAGTACCCTTTTGGTGATACTTCTTTCTAATCTATTTTGACCATCATGTATAACATCATTCCAGATGTTACCAAACCAAATTTCACATCTAGATCATGTGGCTAGCTCTTGGTATTACACTCTTGTTAGTTAGTTGAGTAACCTTGGTGTTAGAATAGATGATTCCTCAATTATCACCAAGATTATTTATAGTTTGCCACAAGCTTATTGCGATATAATAGCCACATGGGATAATGTAAATGAGGAGTAAAAAACCATCAAGGGACTCATTGCAAGATTGCTCAAGGAAGAAACCCTAAGTAGATGTGGTGAGGAGGAAGAAGAGAGCTTTTTTTGTTGCCTATAGAAGAAGCATTAGTGGTAATAATAATGGGCGAGACTCAAAAGAAGACCAGCATCTTTGACTTGAACAAGAGAACTAGCTACAAAAAATGCAAAAAGAAGGAGCACTCGGCAAGAGAATGTAGAAGTGAGCATAACCTCCTAAGGAGAAGTTGCACAATGCGGCTAATCTTAGAAGTCAACCCAATGCTCTAATGACACCAAGTATTTCATTCCTTTTAGTTTGAGCATTGCCACAAGTATCAATAATCTAGACAATGATGTTTGGTATTTTGATGGAGGAGCTTTAGAGCACAAGCCAATAGATGAGAATGGTTCAAAGATTTCAAGAAGATTGAAGAAGGAACCTAGCTATAACACCATTAGCTAGACATATTTATCTAGAAGTAGAAATTGGCTTGGTAATATTTGGAAGGATGTTAGATATGACAGTCTAAGTAGATCAGATAGAGGTTTCACCAAAAGAGTACTTCCACTAATAAGGTAGATGTCAAAAATACCTTGAGAACTAAGCCAATTTTGTAAGTCTAAATGAATGAATTAGGTCTTGAAAATTGAGAGATCTACCTCCCTCCCCCCCCCCCCCCCCCGCGATTATATATATGTTCAACTTGTTGAGATATTTCCAACCGTACCTCGCCCATGTTGTTCTAAGCTTCCTACAAGAAGATTCCCCAAAGATTCTTTTTGGTCAAAGTTGTTTGACCAACCAAATAGGACAAAGATCAACATGACACCCATCCATGCAACTAATCTAAGAGTGGAGCTCACTAACATGTCACCAATCCATATATCTGATCCAAGGGTGGAGCTCCCTTTGAGTGGATCCTCTGTACTATATAATGACAAGGTGCTCCTTTGGGGCATTGAAGTATTGAGGGTTGAAGCCTTGTGTTTCTTTTGGGGGTTTTCTTTTCCTTAGAACATTACACTAGCACATCTATATTGTTCATGATTGAAAGGTTTGGATTGTTGGAGTGGTAGACATCCCAATTGCTTGTAAGCTTAGTGTAAGAAGACAAGAAGCAATCATCAAAGGAGTTCTCTATGTTTTGGAGTTGAGTCACAACCTATTCAGCCTTGGTCAAGCAATGGACAAAGGCATCCAAACCACCAACACCAAAGAGGGTTGCTACAAGGAGAAAGATGGAGTAGTGGTGATAGAGGTTGTTTGCAACTCAAAGCTCTACAAGCTTTAGATCAGAGTTACCAATATAGGTACATTTCCCAAGAAAACTCTATTGTTGCAATCAATTGATAGAGTGAGAAGCTAGAAAAAGCAAACCAAAAAAAAAGGTTAGATATTGCACTTTGGCACCAAAGACTTGGTGATCTCAATCTTGCATACATTAATAATATGGAGAGAGAAATACTAGTAGAGTGCCTATGTTTGAAACCAAAAGAGCATGGTAGTCAAAAATCTTGCTATTGTGATGGATATGCTCTAGGAAAGCAACGTAGATTACACTTTGCAAAATCCAGAGATAGTGAAGGCAAGTACAAGATTGGAGAGTTCTTTCATAATGATGTTTGTGGTACTATCAATGTGAACTCAATAGGAGGATCAAGATATTATCTCCTTTCTAAGGATCATAAAAGTGGTTTCAGATTTGTATTTTTCTTCAAAGAGAAATCAAAAACTCACTCTTACTTCAAACAACTTCACACATATGTAGAAATTGAGTGTGGAGTGAAGATCAAGAAAATATGATCTGATAGAGGAGAGGAATACATGGGCAAGGAATTTGATGTTTTTGTGTAGAGTGTTGGATTAGCCATGAACTTATAACACCTTATACTCCTTATACTCCTTAGCAAAATAGTATCTTAGAGAGAGAGATCATAAAACATTTTTTGAAGTAGTAAGATACATGTTACTTTTGAGCAAGCTACCTAGAGAGTTGTGGACAAAGTAGTGAGACTTGCTACATATGTCTTGAATAGAGTTTCCAATAGATATTTAGAGAAAACTCCTTACAAGCTTTGGCATGGAACAAAACCAATAGTTATACATTTGAGAACTTTTGGCTGCTCAATCTTTGTACACACACCCAAAGGTCAAAGAAAGAAGTTTGATCTAAAAGGACAAGAGATGTCTTTTGTTGGAGATGGTTCAGAATCCAAAGCTTCAGATTATAGGATCAAAAAAAGAACAAGATATGTAAATTTTGGGATGTCATGTTCAGAGAAGAGCAACCTGATCCTTGACGATTATAGATGCTAAAATTAGACACAAATTATCTTCAAGAGAGAGATGAAGAGCAAGCAAATGCTGAAAGAGCATTGATGAGATAGAATTTGATGGAGAGTTTCCACAAGCTTCTAAGGAGTGTACAAAGCAAGCTATAAAGGAATCACCAAGTGAGACTTCCATGTGTGCACTTCAAGAAGAAAGTGAATGCAATCAAGAACCGGATTTGCAAATGAGCTCAGCTTCAACCACTCAAGATGGAGAAAATAGTAGAAATAGGAGAATGAGAAGACCACCACCACAAAGACTTGGTGAGTGGGATTATAATAAGACATCTTATGTTTCCATTGTTGCAACTACAATTGAAGGAAGAGATGTAGATTCAGATCTTGTTCATTGCCAAGATGCAGTGCAATCACTTGATGGGTGAAAGCCATGGATGAGTAATTCAAGTCATTAGAGTAGAATAAGACTTGGAAGCTAACAACATTGCACGAAGGGGAAAAGTAATCAAATATAAGTGGGTTTATAGAACAAGCTTGATGTTAACGGTAACGTCTCAAGGCATAAGGCTAGACTTTTAGCTAAGCAATATTCCTTAGCTACAAGTCTAGACCATGAGTAGACCTTTGCTTCAATAGTCAAGTTTGATTCCATCAAATTTTTTCTTTCAATAGTTGCAGCGGAAGACATGGAGAGAGCTCAATTGGACATCAAGATAGCTTTTCTTGATGAAGATTTTCATGAGGAAACTTACATGGAGCAACCACAAGGATAGATAGAAGCTTGAAAGGAGAACAGCATTTGCAGATTGTTGAAGAGTCTTTATGGCTTAAAGCAAGTCTCAAGGAATTGGAACCGGAAGTTTGATGACTTCTTAATGTGGTATGGGTTGCAAGCATCACATTTTGGTCCTTGTATATATTATGGATTTAGGGTAATCTAAACTATCTTTGTAGATAATAGACTAATTTGTATGAAATATAAATCCTACATTGCTACCATGTTAGGTCACTTGATAGAGAGTTTGAAGTTACACATGGAGAAGCAAAATGCTAAGTAGGACTTTAGATTTTTCATGATAGAGAAAAACTCAAAATCAGATTGTCTCAACAAAGATATGTAGAGTAAATTATAAATAGATTCAATCTTGGAGATTCATATCCAATTGCCATAACTACATGATCCAAATGCTAGATTACAAGTGGAAGGAAGTGAACCAATAAGAGCACCCTACCAAGGAGCAAGAGGATGTTTAATGTATGTTATGATAGGTACAAGACTTGACATAGCTTATTATGTTAGCATAGTAGCAAAGTTCAGTTCTAATCCTTCATCTCAACATTGGGAAGAAATAATGAGAATTTTCAAGTGACTCAAATGTACTTTGGATTATGGATTAGAATTTAGTGGAGGTTTTGATGCTACTAATACACTTGATATTGTGATGTTGATTTTGCAAGTGACTTAGATAATAAAAATTCACATAGTAGTTTCATATTCATGATGAATGGTGGATCACTAGCTTGGAGTAGCTCATGATAACAATACATTGTCGTTTCTACCACAGAGGCAGAGTACATAGAAGCATGTTAAGCTGCCAAAGAAGTAGTATGGCTTTGTAGGTCACTCAAGGAACTACAATTTGGACAAGATGGTCCTACTCGGATGTAGATGTAGATGTAGACATAGACAATCAAAGTGCTATCAAGCTGGTGTATAACCCAAAATTCCACAAGAGAACCAAGCACATAGAGATCCATTATCGCTATGTGAGAGAGCAGAAAGAGAAACAAGAAATCTGTTTCAACTACATCAACACCAACAATCAAATTGTACATACATTTATGAAAGCTTTCCCATGATATAAGTTTCATAAGTTTAGAAATTTGAAATACTGCCATTTCTTCATGAGTAGGAGTGTTGAAAGTACATTTCAGATGATAGTACATGTGGCATAGATAAGCATGTATAGATGTTAGGGTTTGTACATAACACCTAGCACACAACTGCAATATTAGGGTTAGAGTATTTAGGTCTTACCTTTGAGAGATAAGGCCATTCATTCCATCTAGCTGTTTGCGGCATAGTCAAGAGGCTTCAGCAGCAGGACAGAATGTGTGACACAACTGCACAAGAATGCAACACTCTACCAGCGTGCAGGTATTTTATTCCTCACTTCATGCCACTAGATTTGCAATAAGAGTAAATAGGCAGAAGTGCTTTGTATATCTTGATGCATTCCTTATAAGCTTATATGCTGTGCAGATTTGCATCAATATTTACAACAATTTTTAACATTTGATAGACTCCACATCGATAGAGAGACATCCGACCTGCAACAACATGACCAATCTATGTATGGTCTGACTACTATTCCGAGCGTCACGCGGTAGATATGGGTACCACTAGGAACCAGGCAGTTAAATGGAATTTTCGAAGTTAGAAATTATCCGGTAGCGGGACTTGGGGCTCCCGGAAGACATGATGCAATAATCTAGACTAGTACAGGGTCGTGTAGATCATACGGAATTTTTTTGTGTGTTGTATAACTTTACTCATTCTTCGACAGAATCATTTTTCGAATGCAGCCTTGAGGGTTCCTTTTCCATCTTCTGATCATGGCACAGATCCACATACGAAAATGTGGGCCATCCATACCAGGTCTACAGTAGGTGATGCTTTCCCTTCGAATTCGTTGACAAATATAAGCATTATTAAACTCTGAATGGACGAACTTCAGTGAAAAATTTTAATAGGGATACGCAATGCAGATAATGCGAACCAGCCCTCTAAGTGACACGTTACGCAATATACTTAGAATAACTAGCATGCATGGTTTTTATCACAATCACAAGATAAAAGAGGATATCGACCCTATTATATTCAATTGTGTAGGGCGGAAGTGCATATAAACGTGGGCATTTTGGGTGATCTCATCTTTCCTAGTCTTCGTCGAGGACACTCCACCACCCTCTCTAAGGACCTGCTAAAAGGCTTCCCTTTGTAGAGTTTTTACAATCTTGCCGAAAGACTTACCTCAGAGGAACGAAAGAATGAAAACAGGATATGAATGAAAATGACAGAAGAGACACAACTGCACGAGAATGCAACACTTCTCCAACTCAAAGATACAGAAACAATGAATACAAATTTCATGTCTACTACAGTGTAACAAAATCCGTTTAGGCAAAGGGCTTGCTTGATTCACTACACGAGATTGTTTGATACACTACACCTGGACCTATCCATATTATCGAAGTTCATGTCAAACATTACCCTGCGTATTTGAATCAATCCTTGCATGAACGAAGTTTCTTACGATGGAGTAGACATAGTCATTTGCTCGTATTGTCTGTGTCTTTAGGTTCAAGTGTTGCATTCTCGGGCAGTTGTGTTTCTTGGGTCGTTTATGTGTTCACCAATTCGCGATAACGTTGTGAACGTCAGATATTGGCTTTTGTTCTTTGCAAAACCATCTGATGACTATTGATCCGATGAAAACACGTAGAAAACACGAAGGACGGAAGACCCTCATCGAGCCGTACAAGGGGTGAGACAAAAGAGGTAAAATGGTTTTAAGCCCCACTCCAAAATGGTAACGAAGTCACTACAATATCAATAAAAGCGTACGAACAATCATGTGTACGTCATGGTCAACACTTGTACATGGTGTCGATTTCGAAGTTTACTGTACCGTGGAGAGATTATAGGCGAAACTGTCATCCAGTTATCTCGCGTGCTCAGCAGTAGTCCAGGGAATCTTTCATCGAATCGATTTTGATTCTCAGTTCCAAGAGTAGAAGGATGATATCAAGTACTTTATGCGTGCAGCACCGACCAGACGTATTCATACGTATTCATGCATACGTCCGTCGTCGATACCTATGCGGCCGAGTTCTTTCGTCCTTTTTCTAGGGTTTCGCTCAGGTGCGAAGGCGGGTACGACTACAACGCCAGTCGAGAGGTATCGGAGGAGCCAGGTTGGCTGGACAGACATGTTCAGGGTTACTTACTACTGGCGGTTTGAGTTAGGGACACTTGGCAAAGTAAGCAGCAGAGGGAGCGGCCCCCAGTGTCGTGATTGGTGAGATTCTTC
The DNA here is from genome assembly GCA_948567375.1 of Lunularia cruciata. Classification (NCBI taxonomy): domain Eukaryota; kingdom Viridiplantae; phylum Streptophyta; class Marchantiopsida; order Lunulariales; family Lunulariaceae; genus Lunularia; species Lunularia cruciata. The sequence goes on along the minus strand of OX419762.1, from coordinate 53,312,003 downwards.
ACGAGTCGTTCGCCGCCAAGTTGGTGGACGCAGTTCACCGCCCTCTGAAGAATGAATGGACGCCGCGAGAACGACAGGAGTGAAGGAGTCAATCAAGAAATCAACCAAAAAGTTCGAGAAATTGGCGTTTTCCAGTTCTTGGATATCGATTACTCAATGCCTGGTGTGCGGTCACATGCCTGATCACCCAATCGATCTCCTTCTTTGTTTGTGGGGCGATTTTCTCGGACAGCAGAATGCGGAAATCGTACGGACTTTTGAGTGCGAAATTTAGCTTTACTGTACGTGTTGCGCAGCCGCTTCTGATTAGGCATGAATCACGGCTCTTCGGTTTTGCATGAACGGTTTGAAGAGCGCGGAGGATGGTAGAATTTGTAGCAGGTGTGGATATCTGCGGTTTTGTCAGGGACAAGGGTTTAGAAATCAACAAGTGGAGTAATTCTCGAGCTGAAAAGGATGTCGATCGCCGTAGCCGTACATTGTCGGCTACTTCAGATCCAACAACGAATGCATAACTAAATTTCAATAACTTCCTCACACCCACGTATTTGTCTCGAACGTAAACTGAATGGCTGTAATCTGCTGAATTATAGTGTAGAGGTGAAGCTGTACACGTAGGAAGGAAGTAGACTTCGAGACTTATTGTAAGGTGGTCACATCATGGAAGTAGGAACTGTTTATAGAGGGGAAGGTCTCTCATCCCCATCACCAATTCGCGGCCATTCTGTCACACGACTGTAACTAGCAGGCAAGCGTTTAAGAGACAGCCCATCTCACAGAGCGTAAGGAAAGAGCGGGTGACGTAGACTAAGATTTACGCACATTGCGAACTGACGGGTTAAGGGGCGAGCAAGACCTCCAGTCAGGAATTCGCAGAGACTTGGAGCCGAGAAAGACGAACATCGCTTCTGAAGAGAGCTGCAAACGTGCAAACCAGCTTTCAAATTGATTTGCGTTGTCGTTTCATTTGGATTCCGTCTCGCTCAATACCACATCTTGAGGCCACGTTTCGGGTGAATAATCAGCAGCAGCTGCATGCTGCAGCTTGCACTCATCGGTTTTCCTTCAATTCGGGTCTCGATATCAGATCATCGGTGCTAACAATATCATATTTGAAAGCATACTTGAATGACTGCAAGTGGCTTCAGCTTCTTCACATCACGTTGTGTTCGTGTGTTTAGCATCTGAGCGTGAGGATTGTGGATCCCATTTGTATCTAATTCTATCACACGTCTGTAGTAGTTAGTAGGAGGGAGTTGGACGATTGACGTTCTCGTGCATGATCTCCACTGTCTAACCGATACGCAATTTGAACCCACACCTCACTATCTTGTAACCCAAGAATACCAACACACTTATCTCTGATCGTCTCATCAGTTCAGTAGTCTGCACATTTTGAATCAAGGAATCAAGGTGACAGATGCTACGACGACTGCACCTTAGGTTGTTGTTCTCTAGCATAGCACAGACCTGCTGCTGCAACACATCTACGTGATCACCAGAGGGTAGAGGAAACCATTAATGTTTTATGGACTAGCTGAAAATTTTCTCAATTACAAACGTACCAGGTACATTCTCTGAATCGTTTATTACATTAGAGCAGTGGATTATCCGCACATTCACTCAAAAGTCTCTGCGTCAGAGAAGTGGCACTGTACTTTACGTTACATATTATGTACGTTGGTGTCCGAGATTGTAGAGTGAGTGGCAGGAGTCAAAGAGAGTTTGAAGTCGAGACGTTTGTAGGAGTGGTAGGGTGGTGACATAGATTCTGATCCAGGGCTGTAAAGTGAACAGGTTTGTAGCGTGGGGCACAGTAGCTCAGAGGGGCCAGTCGGTTGCTGTTGCTGCTGGGACCAACTGATGGGGCAGCCGACAAGTGGGAATGTGGTTGGAAGAAGGGCACCAAGTACCCAAGGAGAAGCAGCAAAGCAAGCAGACGTAGAAGTGGACGGAGAGGGATCATCTCGAAGTTTGTATCACTCTAGCACGTGCAAAGAAGAAGAATCATTGCAGTTGCCAAGTGGACACTTTATCAGAGCCTCTACCTTGAACAAAATCAAAGCATTCACGAGAATCGGTAGCCACAATTACGAGCAGCTCCGGGAATTGCCTCCGCAGCCTGACACAGATAGAAAATTAGGAGGAGCGTCTGGACCTTTCGATGATGAGGCTACTGCTGGTAGTGCAATCATAGTTACAATTGACAAGAGTCAGTCTGGTGAAGGGCCTGCTGCAGCAAGAGATGTTGGTAACGGTACGGAAGATTCTCACCAGTACCAACGTTCACCTTATACGCCTGGACTTCAACGACAACAGCACAGTCTAAACAATGGTATGCGTACTAGTATTCCCAGCCCCTGCTCTGGCTTTCAAAGAACTTACAGTAGTAGCAATCCAGAGACTCCACGAGATACTCAAGAAGCTCGACTGAGAGGAGGACCAGGAGGAAGTGGAGAAGTTGCGGGGAACGGTTTCGTGAGGAGAACGAGTCTAGTTAGAGATCCAAGTTACGACTTCTTGGCAGATGTGGCAGGGTTCTCTTCGAAGGTTTCGGAGGAGAGCAATGAAGGGGATACCAGCTCGACGCGGAGAACCAAGAGCTTCGACTTTGGCTGCGATTCCGTGACCGAACTACCAGACCCTCCCAGCAGACTCATAAGGGACTTTCTGCAAAGGCAGAGCGCCTCTGGTAATTACTTCTTGGACCTTGATATGGATATGGAAGAGCTTACCACCAAGCGTAAGCCGCCACAGAAGATGGGGGGTGGTGGTGTTAATGCTAACGGTGGGCCTGCTGCTGCTATTGCTGTTAATGGGTTCCGAAATGGTAATGGGACAGGTTTGGATACTTTGCCTGAGAAGAGAAACAAAGACCTGAGGGGGATGCAGCAACCGGGAGATCGTGATACATCCTCCTCTTCCTCTGGTTCTCCTACTTCCACAGGACCTCGTGCTTCACCGGGGATATTTACCAACAATGTTGCACCGGCCACTAAAACTGCTGAAGTGGCAGTAGATATGCCGCAGATTGTCAAGGTTACTGATTCCAGCACTTCATTAGAGACCTTCACCATGCAGCAAGCTGGGAAAGGGGGAGGATCGCCGGGTTTGAATGGAGTGGGAATGAGGTCTCGGAATATCTGTTTAACAACTTTGCCATCCATGGAGCCGAGGAGAAGTTCAGCAGGGGAGCAGGACCAGGTTCTGAAATCTCCCGCTGCGTACACCAAGCCTCCGTTCAGTAGGCTCAAGTCTCGGCTTGCAGACATTCCTAAACCTGTTGATTTGAGGACTTTTGAGCTGAAGGACGAAGCGGCGAGGCGATCTACTCAGGTGTCCGGAGCGTTGAGGTCTGGTGTTTTGGGGAAGCTTAGGAGAGTGGACGAGGAGGAGGATGACCCACTTAAGGATGCGGACCTCCCTGATAAGTACCGCCGCGTAGACAAAGGATTCTGGGCAATCCTACAGTGGGTGCTATTTTTTGCTATCGTTGGAGGGTTGGCGACAATTTTGTCTTTCAGGAATCTTAGAGAAATGAAGCGTGGAGGTTTGTTGCTCTGGAAGTGGGGATTGCTCGTCATGGTGGTGTTCAGTGGAAGGCTGGTCGCAGGGTGGATCATCTGGCTCTTGGTCATCATCATTGAGAAAAACTTTCTTCTACGGAAGAAAGTGCTCTATTTTGTATATGCACTGCGGAAAGGAGTGCAGAATTGTCTCTGGCTGGGTTTTGCACTACTAGCCTGGCATATGATGATTGGTCCCAAGGTCGATAACAGTATCAAAGTGGTGAAGTATGTCACGAAAATACTTTGGTGCTGCCTTCTTGGTGCCGTAATAATTTTGGTAAAGACCCTGATTGTCAAGGTCTTTGCTTCTTCTTTCCATGTCAGTAATTATTTTGAGAGAATTCAGGAGGCCCTCTTCAACCAGTATCTGATGGAAACACTCTCAGGTCCACCCTATCTAGAAATTGAGATGAACATTGAAGAGGATAAGAATTTTTACGCTGAGATAGCTCTTCTGAAGGAAGCAGGTGCCACGGGGCCGAGTCTGCCCAAGACTATGGATGGATCCCCTCTTGGACCCAATCCGAGAAAAAGTGGAGCTATTGCAAGCCAGATGTTGAACAAGAGCGGCGGACCGAAAAGTGGATTGGTAGGCAAAGTTACAGGAGACAAGAAGTCTCAGAAACTAGAAGAAGAAGGGATCAACGTTCACCATCTGAGTAAGCTAGACCAGCGCAGCATCTCTGCGTGGAAAATGAAGAGGCTCGTCAATATTATTCGTCACTCGAGTCTCACTCATTCCATTGAGGATACATTAACCGCAGAAGGAGAAGGTGAAACAGAAATTCAAAGTGAGTGGCAAGCGAAGAAGGCTGCAAAGCAGATTTTCAGGAATGTTGCCTCAAGAAAAGCCAGGTAAGTTCTCATTCAAGAATCCATTGATTTGACGTTCAAATTCATACTCTGTTGGTTGCATGGTGTTCCTTGGTTGCAGTTATTTTAACATAGGGTCTTCAATTTCGTGTCAGGGTTATCAAGGAGGAGGATTTGATGCGTTTTCTCACCGAGGAGGAGGTAGCTAGAGGTTTATTACAGTTTGAAGGTGGATCTGAAACAAAGACTATCACGAAGAACGCTCTGAAAAGCTGGGTGGTATGTCCCAGGTCCAATTCCCGTCGTAAATGTATGGGTGCTACAGGATAAATCCTAGAAATGAATTTAAAGTCTAACTGTGCACCGCTAGGTTTTTGCTTCTCTCCTCTACTCTTTCTCTGGCACTTTCCATAGTTGCTTATTCTACTGTAGACAGAATGTGGCGATCAGCTAATGAATTGTTACTGATCTGACCAAAATTGCTGACCACTGTGCAGATCAATGTTTACAGAGAGCGGCGTGCGTTAGCTCTATCATTGAATGACACGAAAACTGCAGTGAACAAGCTCCACAGAATCATCGATGTTATCGTGGGTGTGATCATCTTAGTGATGTGGTTGTTGGTGCTAGATATCGCTACGACCCAATTGCTCCTCTTCACATCGTCACAGTTTCTTCTCGTAATCCTCGTGTGGGGCAACACTTTGAAGACGGTGCTGGAAGCCATTGTTTTCTTGTTTATCATGCATCCCTTTGATGTCGGAGACCGCTGTGTAGTGGATGGACAACAGGTGACTTTCAAGCATTCTTTCTTTCTTGACAACCACAGTATGAGAGTATTACCCTGCATGGTAAATGAGTACGCAAATGCTTTTGCTTAATCTCCTGCGTGGCTTGATTTCTCTTAATATTGTTGCTTAGCAACTGCTATTCAGCTCAGTTCCGTTGCTGACATAGCCTTCTTAATTGCAGCTTGTGGTGGAGGAAATGAACATTTTGACAACTGTGTTCGTGGGAGACTATAATGTGAAGATATGGTACCCCAATTCAGTGCTAGCAACTAAACCTATACAAAACTACTACCGCAGTCCGGAGATGGGCGATAGTGTCGACTTTTACACCCTGACCACTATCCCATTGGACAAAATCAACTCCTTGAAAGAGGTTATTGGAAAGTATGTTGTCCCCACTGTATCCTCTTTAGTGAGAATGGACGTCAATGCGTTAGGAGGACCGGACTTCTGTATTTACTTCAGTATCAAGGGTCAAGCATTGCCTACATGTAGCCGTCATTTCAAATAGTCGTTGACGATGATGACGACACTTCTTTTGTGCAGATACCTTAGCAGCAAACCACAGTGGTGGCAACCAGAGTTCACGTTGAATGTAATGGAGATGATGGACGCGAAGAAAATGAAGTTGACTTTGAATTTGAAGCACACTATGAATTACCAGGACTTGAGCGAAAGATTTAAACGGAAATCGGAGCTTCTGGTTGAGCTGAAGGCACGATGTATAGAGCTGGAAATGGATTACAAACCACCTGTCGGAGAGAAGAATCTTAACCTCCGGCAAGAGGGAACTCACGAGATGAATGTGCGGCAAATATCCTGAGTCCCCAACATATCAATGCGGGACAAATAGCCTGGTATATTTCTTGTGGTCGAGAGAGGTCGAGAGATTGAGTGGACCATTCTGAACGCCCAAACTTTCCACAAGGAATACTGCTTTTGTTTTAAGAGTGGAACATACCTTACTCTGGACAGAAAAAGTATACCTCCGAGGTTCAGCATTGTGCTGTTATAAAGGGGGCTGCTTTGAAGTGTGTGGGTTTTAGCTCATCCTGGAGGAAGTTTTACCCACGTGTAGACTTCCGTTTATCTCAATTTGAGGAGGGAATACTTTTGGCTTGGTGTTTGATAATCACCGCCCACTTCGTAGCTATTACTGAACGAGGAGAGGTGAGGAACCCATGATTTTGTCACCTCTCGTTATAGAATAGAAGAACAGCCGGTCTGTCAACCTCGAGGTCCCAAGAGGGTGGATGTTTGCTGAGGGAAGTGTTAGATGCACGTTTATGGTCCAGAAGAGCTAAAATTACTTTGGCTAGTGTCAGCTGTTAATTCAGCGCAATTTTGAGAGTGTTGGCAATGTGCCCGAGTTTGTCACACTCACATCAGCATTTACTTTGCGGTTGTCTATAAGGTCTGGAAATGTTTGAAGATGGAAGTCAAGTTGCTGAAAGTCTTGTAGATCCTCTTGTATAACTCGAGGAGCTGTACAGAGGCAGACTCGGAGCTTGAGATATCTGGCTGGCTATTTTGTCCTATGGTATAGCATATTATGTAAAATGTGTAATATGTTGTAGGTCAGTGTCTCACCTTGTAGTGGGAGAATCGGGTTTGATTTGATTCAGTGGAGCGTAGCAATGTATACTCTGTACCGAGACTGAGAAACCTTCATTCGTCCTCTGTTTGAACATGGACATTTACAACCCACAGATGTAGCAGCCACCCTCCTGGAGTGGTAGTACCTTGCAGATGATTTCCGTGTCATCTGGTAGGGGGCTTTTGTTCATAGTTAGGGAAGATATGTCAATGACATTGTTACATCAACATCTGTTATTTCCGTTCTCGGGCTTTATCGTTACAGTTACTACTATCTCCAGTAGCACGAAGTATACATCTGCACTAGTTGATGTTTCATCTCGGGTGTTTACACCTCATCATCTCCTATCGAAGAAAACTTCCGATTTCTGTTCCCTTTGCAGAAGGTGCTCGTCCTCCATTTATGGAGCGTCAGCAAAGTGAGCGCCAGTGTTGATTAGAGCACTTCCTCCATCGAGACAATCAGAGTAGACGAACAATCGCTTCTTTCGATTTTAGATCTAGTGCAAACCGCGGGAATAGACGATAGTGCATTGCTCATAATATCAAGTTGTTTCTTGCTTGCTTATGATATTGTTTTCATTCTATTCTCGTGTACATATTCTTAAATCGCGTATGGAATCTATCGACCGAAAACATCAAGATTTTGGCTTATGACCCTGTCATCTTACTAATGTCTAATAATATCCTAGGAGAAGGAAAGAACAATAATAGAGAAGAGTAAAGATCAAGTAGTGACATTCTGCAAAAATGCCAAATCGATAAATAAACAGATCATAATCTGTGAATCAACAGGAGAAGAAATACAAAGTGGACAAATGATCTTGTCTATGCGAAACTTGTCGAGAACAATATGCAATAAGTCAGTCAATTATAATTTTTCTATGTTTACACGAGTATTTGATGGAGAAAAATGTAAGGAATGGATCAGTTTATAAAGTACTTATTAAGCATAGAGTATAAAGTAAAACTTTATAAAGTATTATCTGTTGTGGAAAAGAGGAAAAGGCCGACCACGTACAACACATGAAGGATGAGAAAACCCCATCAAGCAGCGTACAAGTGAGAGACAAAAAAGGTAAAATGGAGCTATTTGTGGAGAAAGTATAGTTGTATTTTAAAACTGACGAATCCAAATTATTGTGATGTTTGCAAGATCTGGTAAATGGGAGTGTTGTAAGTATGTTACGTATGTTATGAGTACAATTCTTACAACGGTTCACATTTGTGGTTCTTACAAAGGTTCACATTTGTGGTTCTTTGTGTAATCCTTACAAAGGTTCACATTCTCCAATCCTTCATTTTTTCTACACGGTCGTCCTTATACTTAATAATTTTTTATTTAAGGGGCTTTTAAGCAAAAAAAAATTAATAGAGAAAGAAAATTATGAATATGAAATATGAAACTCAATAATCATATTCTGAAGATACCGAATAGAAACTCAACACAATTTGAACATATTAAATTGCTAGGGTTTATAAACATAATTATAATATAATTTATGCATTAACGGTATATCAAATTGAGATCCGAGAGTTTTTAATACGCTTGGAAACACAACCAAACCATTAAAGCAAAAGTATTTGAACTAAAGACCTCCTTTATACTCAAATTCCTTGGAGAAGGAGTTGAATCTTGAGAAAAAGAAAGCCAAAGACAATTTGATAGAAAAAAGTTTATCACATCCAACAAATTATAATAAATGAGTGGGATTTGAATTGAAGCTTTACTTTCTTTCCGTTGTCCTATACCCTTCCTCCGAATTTGATGCCAAAATATGATAAAAAAAAAAAAAAATTGCATCAAATTGCGAATAAGGATATAAGCTAATAGAAAGAAGGTAAAGCTTCAATCCATAGCTCACTCATTCATGATAAATGTTTGGAATGTAATAAGTATTTTTCCATTAAGAACAAAAGTTTATCACATTCCAAATGAGTGAGCTTTGAATTGAAGCTTAGCATTCTTTCCATTAGTATACATTTTTCATACAAGCTCTAAGTCCTATATTGAAATGTTGACCAACATTCATGATTTTCTATAAGTAAGATCTTTCTTCCAGAGAGAAGAAATTTTCTTCCATTTGCGTGTGCTCCAAATAGCATTTTATTTTGTCAACGTACTTGGATAGTATCAATCAACCTCAATTGTGCTTATCTTATAACAACACGTATCCTTGCCACTTATATTAACCTCGTTTTAGTATAGATTAGTGCAGTCTAGACTAATTAGGAAGAGTGAAAAAAGAGAGTCACTGAAGTCAAATAGTACAGTCTATACTAATCTTTAAAAAGAGTATAGATTCAATTTAACCCCTGTATTAAATTCTAAAATGAGCTTACCTATTACACCAAATTAAAAGAAAAAACATAGATGGTGAAAAGTAGTGAATGGTTAATCAGAATTCTAGTTAGTCAGAATTAGTTATATGATATTTTAATAGAAGTTCATAGAGATCAGACAATGGAGAAACTATTTTCCTAGTATTTGCAAATTTAACCTGATATAATTAAACATTAATTTCCAATCTAATTAAGTATATCAGGTTAAATTTGCAACTTCTAGGAAAATAGTTTCTCCATAGTCTGATCTCTTTGAACTTTTATTAAAATATCATATAACTAATTCTGACTAACTAGAATTCATCTTTGGAGAATATAATAAAATTAGCTAAATTCTACCAATAATTCTAATCAGCAAAATAATTTATTGATTTTTTATAGATAAAAAAATTTCTGATATAATTTTAAATAAATTAACCAACGAAAATTTTTCTTGACTTTTTTTCAGAAGAGAACATTTATTCCTAATATTTTATCTAGTTATCACATATCATAATTTTGTAGCTAAAAATGTATACATTTATGAGTTTAAAAATTCAGAAAGTAAGCTAAACATGAGATAATTATTATCTCTATCGCTTATAAAAAGCTGTAAGTGATAAATATCTAAGAAATATTAAGAAAGATCCTTTGAGTTAGGTGAACATCAACATTAGAATTTCTTAATTTTTTCTCCTTTTCAATAAAAAATCTTCTTTTTTCAGATAAACGATTAAATTGGTGATAAAGATATGATTGAACAAATTAGATACTTTAGAACCCTTATTAGTATTGATTAGATCTAATTCTCCTTTTGAAGGTATTTGCTTATAAATGTTTTCTTATATGATAAGGTATTATTGGTTTGATTTTATGAATTATTTGAAAATATTACATATTATTAAGTATTTTAATTTAATTATATATATATAATAGTAACATAAGTTAATTATCAGAATTCTGGTAACAACACAAGTAAGAGAAAAAACAAAAATCTCGTACTTTATGATAAAGATAAATTAGTCAGTAACTGGCATCATTACATTATGCAGCAAATTTTCATATATAGCATAATTATGAAAGAAGACAAACTGAAATATTGGGTCTATATATAAGCATTATATCAATTTTCTTATATGTTAATATGCATAATTTATTCGATCATTCTACCATTGAGATTCAACTCAATATTGCTTTTGCAAGTGAAGGAGATAGATGTTTATTTTTATATTTCTTCTTTCTTTGAATTTGAGTTCTATTTTGATTTCTACCTTGTTATAATCTTTAATTTTAATTTTTTGATGTCAAAACAGTTCCTTTTTTTAAAAAAATTTAAGAAGTACATACAAATAATTGTCTTTTAATTTTTCAAGTTTGCCGGTAATTGTGCGATACAGTGGGAAGCTGTTTGGGCGTAGGACGATTTGTGGGAACCCCTGCAGTCATTGTAGGTGGGGGCGAGGTTTTTCTTGTTATAAAATATATGACGATGAGCGTTTTCACGCTCGAAAAGACCGAGCCCTGGAGCATAAACATGAAGAGCTTGCCCAAAATGAAAAAAAACTGACCCAAACCATAAAATAAAATAACTAAATATTTGATATTTGTGTCCACTTTAAATTATTATTTATTACCTCTTGCCTAAACTATTTACCATGAGTACCTATACAACAAACAATGACTTTTGTAGAAATTCAACAGTTTTCATCTACTCCTCTAAAAGGATTATCTATATCTTTAAATAGTTTATATACGATTACGGGATTTTGTAAGACTTTGTACTCTCATGCATACATAGTAAAAGACACTTCACATCATATATGGAAAACATGATTTTCACTCATCAATCTTTATGGGCTCAATCATAAAACTTGATTTTATGCATGTGATTTAAAAGAATAAGAAGACTTATAAAGCAATACCCAACGAAATAAACAGAAAGTTCTATTTCTGGAAAGAAGAAAAGTTACAACGATTTATCCTTGGAAATTACCCCAGCATGTGTTATTATTTCTCATGTGAAGGACATCATGCTATATTTTACATAATAAACCGACTAAAATTATTCATTTCTCTGAATAAATAGACACTTATGTTCCTTTGTTCAATTTAACTTAGGAAGATACTTTTACTTTTAATAGCTTTTTATCATACTTTTATCAAATTGGTTTCGGAGTCAAAATTTTGCAATATAGAGCATAAAGATAAATACTTATTTTGTAAAGCCTTTTTAAGAATTCCCGTATCCGTAAGCTATACAAGCAAAATTGAAAATTCTTCATTTACCTACTAGTACATTCTTCTCCAGAATTCATTTAATTTATGACTTTTGTGACTTTAGGAAATTCGGCTATAAGTGTGTGTGTGTGTGTGTGTCTTATTCTTACTGCTAAAAAGCGAGGTACTGTTCAGGATGATTATGTAGCTTCTGAAAGAACTTGGAAAAATTTGTGAGCCGAAAAATAATTTGGTCCAGGTTCGTAACGTTAGCCAAACTGCATAAATTACAAACCAGAAGAAAAAATCGATTACAAAAAAAAATAACGCTCTAGAAAATACAGCTTTCTCAGATAAAACACGTGAAGCAACCTCCGCCTAAAAAGATACCCTCAGGCGAGGCGAACTAAAATGTGACGTCGGCGTGATAAGTCAGTTCAACACGGTTTGGTGAAGAAAGCAAAGCCGGTTAGCTAAACTAGGCCAAGGTTTTAGCGGTGAAGAGCGGAAATAGCGTTTCCTCTGCTCTCTGGATCCACTGTACCACACCCGGGTCAGTGCTGGCGGAACTTTCCCCGAGAGCCAGGGTTGATAACGGGAACATTCAGAGTGAAAGTCCGGTAGTGCACTTTTAACGTTTTGGTCAAAGTTCTTTTGGGAACTTTAGAGCAGATTCCCCGAACGAAATATTTGCGACACCTAAAATCTTGAGAATCTACCGGGATGAGTTGGCCTTTCTGCCGGATCTACCCGGTCAGTGCTCGGAGCCTCACTTTGGCGTTCCCGCGGTCGGTCTACCCGTGGTTGAGTCTGCTGGTGACCACCGTGGTCAAATCGTCCTCGTCGCATACGACGTCACTAGTGCTGCTTTCCTTTCCTTCAATCGTTCCTCCTCCTTTGTTCCATCGCCATCATGCAAATTTCACATCAGCTGCTTCTGCCACTGCTCGGCGAAGAAGAGTCGGGGCTACCGTGAGTAATCCGCTTCTTCTCGACAGGAAGGAATCAATCGTCGGACTCGTGCAACAGTAGTAGCCTCACTTTGGGAAGTGTAATCTAGATTTTGCTGAGAAGAAAAGAGTGGAATTGTAGAGGGGGAGAGAGAGAGAGGAAGGGAAAGGAAACACAGGGTACGGGGTGGGTCGAGGATCAAAGGATATGGAAGGAGCAGGGGGGCAGCCACCGCGGTCTGCCGCCATGCAGCAGTCTGTGGACGACGTGGGAGCCTCTGTGCAGCGTGCTTTAGCCCTGTTGCATCAACTTCACTGCTCGGTTACGAGTTACTCGTCTTCATCTCAGCTGCTACTTCTTGAGCGATTGTACTTCCCGTTCTTTCGATTTTTTCTCGTCTTTTTTCATGGATCAGGGGGTGAAAAGTTTGGTTTTGAATTGAGATGGAAGTGTATCACAGGCAGCTCCTTCCTGTATTTGCCTTTTTTGCCAACTTGTGTCTTTGACCTCTTGACTCTTTCTGTTCCTCTGGTCTTTGTCTCGTTCTCTGGGTCTGTGATGAATTATGGGGTGGAAAAGTTGGTTAGGAATTTAGATGGAGTGTTGTTAGGCTTGTTTGGGTTGCTTAAAGTGCCTCGCAGGTAAGTTCGTGCGGTATTCTCCTTTTCCTCACCCTTGTGGGGTTTTGGGTCTGCATTTCATTGATTACGGGTTAAGACTTTCGTTCAAAGTTTCGAGAATTGTGAAAGCTGTGGGCGAGGGTAGTGTCGAACGGATAATTCCTTTCAAGTTTTGGGTTCTTGGTCGTTATTGTGTTAAGGCTTTTTGGGAGATTAGGATGGAAACTAGAGTAGTCATTCGATGGTGTGGTGTTTCACCTACCGTACTCCAGTCTGAGCCGTAGTGGTTGCGTGGAGGTTCCTCTCGAAGAATTGGAGTTTCTGTTAACCACTACGATGGTGATGATGCCAACAGAAATGGAGTGTTGAAGGAGCTCATGGTTCTGCAATCATCTGCGCAAAATTGCAGTATTCCTATTCCACTCGAAGTCGTAAGGTAAGTTATTGTTGCACCAGTATCTGTAACACGTCATCGGTGACTGGTTGTGGGTACATATGTTCATACCTAGGTCATTGAGGAGGAGTTCATGTTACCAGAGTAATCCTGGTAAGTCTGCAAGCGTTGGTATCAGTTTCGGACTCCCGAAATAATTCCTCCGTTCGTCTAAGTTGATACCAACGGAGGCCCCACTAGTTCACTCCGCTCCTCATCTCACGCTGAAGGACTTAGACTCTGTTCTAACGATGTACGAGGATTTTATATCAGAAAATGGTCTGATCTTGTTGCCCATACGTTCTTTTTCTTCAGTGCAGGAGAATGTGAGCGATTAACTCATTATCCTATACTCCAATCTGCTACGGATAGGGTAGTTTGGTTGGGTCACTTCCTCTCATGATTTTTATGTAGATAACTCTCGTGTTTGTCACGCTTGCAGGTTTATTGATGATGGGCGTAACCCTGATGAGTTTACCAAGGACCTTTTCAGCAATTGCGTTCAGCGAAATCAGTACACTAAAGGGAAAGTCGACGCTTTCAAGGTGCCCTCATGTTCACACGGCATCTTCTTTTATATTTACCTCCCACCCTTCGATCTTTTGACTCATCAACACGTGAAAGCCGCCCTCGGGTTGCTGGGTTCTAAGCGTCAAGTTGACCTGCGCTGGATGGACCCTAGAATCGGACCTTTGCTCTAACATCAACATCTCTGTGGCGCAGAATCTGAGGAAGCACATGTTGGAAGAACTGGAGGATACCTATCCAGAAGAGACTGAAGCCTACAGGCAGCTGCGATCCCAAGCTGCTGCGGTAAGTTGAAATTGTTGCGACTAAGCATCCAGTTCTCTTGTCTGAATAAGTGCATCATGGACGCTCCCTCATCTGTATAAAGCTACGAAAGAATCAATCCCGTTTGAAAGCAAACTTTCACGTGTAGTCAGGAGAGGTATCTGTATCACCTAACTTAGATCCAGAATTTTTTCTTGACAGGAAAATCGAAGAGCTATGCAGAGTAGTATGCAAACCCCTGCATTGTTGTCGAATGGAGATTTGAAGGTGAAGACGGAACATTAGGGTGTTGGTGCGATAGCTACGTAGGGATCCTTTCCCAAATGAAGGATGAGAGCTGCAAAGCTCTCTGTCTGTTCCCACTCACTCAAACTCTTCTCTGTTGCAGCCTCCCCGTCTCCTGCGTCGGTATTCAAGCGCCCTCACTTGGGAGACACGGGCACTTGTGTATATCTCAATCTCCTTGCGCGCTCACTCTTGCATTGAACTAGTTCCTCTTTTGGGAAGTTCTCTACCTGTGTAACTTTCAATCTGCAGGAGACTGCGACAACTAATGGGTTGAGGGTTGCAACATGCAAGCATGCTGTGTAAGTAGTCGTTTTTACTTTCCAGACGTACGTTTTTACTTTCCAGACAGCGTGAGCAGGCCAGCCACCTATCTTTGCGAAGGTGGAAGACGGTGGGAGATACAGGGGTGGGTAACTTTGATGCGGACATCTGAGGATTAGCAAGGTAGGTCTTGACGATACAACTATTTCTCTACTACACCCACAGACAGACCACAAACACAGTGTGCAGAGATATTGTACTCATAAAGCAGGGTCCGCCACAACTCGTCGAACACACAAGGGAAGGGATTTTATTCATAAAGCAGTACCTGCAATAGTCCGACCCCTAGTCCTGCTCGGGTGCCCGATGCAAGTAACAGGTGTGGGTTTAGGAGATGAAGGCCAAATAGTAAGATATGAGAGGAAGGACTAGTATTGAGCGCTCACCGTGCAAGTTATCAGTGCCGACCTTCCGGGACTCAGCATGCGGAGGTCCCTCACTGAATATCTACTGGACTGATATACAAGACTCTTGACCTGGTTACTTATCAGTGCAGCAGCTTTGACATTGAACCTAGGTTGTTCATTCTGGAGAAAAGCTCCGTTGTCACCAGCTTTGCAATTTGTGAATAAAGGGTTACCCTCTGGGCTACGAAATCTAGAAATTTCTTTTTTTTTCTGCCTCACCCTCCATTTCTCGAGGACGATGCATGTGTAGTACTGCACGATGTAAGATAGATAGTTTCCTTTCTGGTGACTAGCCGTGTCAGGTTGTTGTTGACTAGAACTCCCTCCAGTGTCGTTCTCCATATCTATCTTTTAAGGTAGATTCGGAGGACAACAACGGAGAGAATGGAAGATGGATTTACCAGACGGATACAGCGTACCATCACCTCTAGTTTCTTTCTGTAACCACAAAAGTGGCGCAACTCTTCCGAGCACGGATGTCTGGGAGGGTTGTGGACTTACACCATCCCCGAGTGTAATTCTTGCTGCGTTATTCACCAGTTTCTTCATTGATTCCTTGGAACACAAGTCTGAACTGTAAGCTAACATTATAGCCTCCGAACTGTAACCAAATTCCATAACTCAATCACAACTACCACACATCGCGTGATCCGACCACAAGACAAATGCTTCATAATCGGTGTTGGTGTTGATCAGAACGAACAACAATATGCAATGCACTAAAGATCACAGTATCACCCATACGGAAGTCCTGAATGGTTCCTACGTTCACTAAATTGACATGTGAATCACTACAGTTGAGTTTACTTCCCATCACCTAAATCAAGGCTGAAAATGTATGATGGTCTCTAAAAGCCGGAACTGTTCAACTTTCAGTCATTCTGTGGAGTGGAGCACACGAGGCCACACCAGAAGGTCCACGAAACGAGCTGAAGAGTTCTCCCGCTCAAGTAAAATGGATGTTCCAGTTCGTACCAGATGTACGAAAGAAAATCCTCCGAATATATGAACCAGTCCCATACACGACGGACACGTAAACGAATACCATATTCTGTCCCGCTTAATACGGTCTTTTCTCCTTCACCTCCAAACGTGCTGTAGTATGTACAATTCATACACGTCCGATTAACACGGACCTGTCTTCTCCACTTCTGACGTGATACAGTTTCTCTTTTCGCTGTAATCTGTGACATTGTTTGTTACATGCGAATGCGCAATGAAGTTGATGCTACCGGCTAGAAAGTTCAATTCCTGAATAAATTCTGTTCTTTATCCTGACTGTGAACGATATACCCTACGGAGAAAACTGCATGCTATTGTCAAGGTCCTGTCAACAAGGCAAGTTGCTCACTTTACTGGCTCGCCAACTTGATGTCACTTTTTGTGTGAAAGGAGTGAGCTGCCACCTTCCGTAGTGCTCTCAGCCCTAAGGAAGTACGTCACTTGCCAGCTTTTCGTACATAGGGAGCATGACGGCCTCAATGGACACTTTAGGCGCGCTGTCATGTGCCTTGTCAAACGAGCGCACAGTCGAGCTGCAGAGATTCCTTTCTCCTGAAGGGGTATTACAGGGTAACTCATTAACAGCCTTCAGTACTTAGCTCAGCTCAGCCCGGCTCCGTTCCTGGCTGACTTTAAGCGAGTGCTCCCTCTTTCTAAGTCTTCTTTACCTCCCATCTGGTTATATTCCCATCAGTCGCGGATTTCCCCGTTCTCGACTTAAATTTTCTTTATACTCCATGAAGGAGAGTTCATCGAAATTACTTTCTTCTCACGCGATGAGATGTCCCACAGAGATTACTTCCTCAAATCTGTCCCTGTTCATGGTACTTGTCTTCCATTGAGGAGTCGTCGCTGCTCTTCTCCGGAATGTGATTCTCCACTCACAAATAGTACCGTCGTCTAACTTCTGTCTCATCAATCAAGTTAGTGTCTTGCAAATGGCTCTCCTCAATTCTTTCCACCTACCTGAAGTGCTGCGCTGCCCGGTTAACCACTGCTAGGGAAACGATTCCAGTTACTTGCGGGCAAATATGATACGACGGACCGAGATCTGGAACGTCCAATCATCTCCAAGCGAATAAGCGATCGATGTTCCCTGAGACTAAACTATAGCCGGTTTGACATACTCTGTACAAGCATGCCGCCCCCAATTAGTTTCAAAAGAGTGGTAGCGAGTACCAAACAGATTACTTATCGGGAAAAATGTACACGCAAGTGACGTTGGAGGAAAAAAATGCAGCATTTACTGTGACCAGATGTAAGAATGACAATTATCTTGTGGCCACGTTCAAACAGTGTCTCGAAAGCTAAGGACTCATATCACAGCGGTCTAAGAAGTCACTTCAGCAGAAGAAACATGCAAGAACTTCCGACATGTTCTACATCATTTCAAAGCCTAACTTCGTCTCAATACACGTAGATATTTTGATCGTGGGAGGATTTAAAACATCCTGAATCTTCAACCCATCTTCAAACTGTATGTGGGATGTGAAGCGGCTCTAATCCCGGACTTTTGTACCTAGAAAAGGTTGCTGGGTGAGGCTGTCCCAACCGCACCAAAAGAACATGAAGAAAAAGGAGTGGATCGAATAGCTATCTAATCCCCAGTTTTTGAACCTTGGACGAGGTTGGTGCTGAATGAGGTTGTCACAACCCCAACAAAAGAACACGAAGGAAAAGGAGCAGATATATCATGCAACTAATCTCTCTAGATCTGCCGACGGAGGCACAACATTGCCACTGTTCAGATGAACAATATCTGGGGCAACCCCCTTATGTCAACAAGGCATCGGGTAATTGCTGAGAGAATATATATCCCTCCGACGGCCAATTGATCAACTTCACAGGTTTCATCGAACAACCGGCTCGAGCTCCGAACCAGACTGTCAACAGTTCCGAAAGCTAGATGTGTGTCACAAAATTGTTTTACTTTGGAAATCACCCACCAGGAAGTGAGATATTTATGTCGGTGGGAGTCCGCCGCCCTGCCTCGACTTGTGTAGGTTGCCAGCCTCCAGACTGGAAGAGACCCATACTCTGCTGTGGAGATGGAGCTGCGTTGCTAGCACTTCCTCCCTGGTGGTTCGGAGTCGAACTGGGGGCTGAACTGGTTCCTCCCTTCACTGGCCCAGGAGTCTCCTGTTTCGAAGGTCGAGGCGATAAGATGGGCGTGGACGCCACAGTAACGACGGTGGAACCCATTGCAGGGGCTAGGCCTAACGAGGTCATCATGGCGGTATTAGATTCCCCATTTCCCGCACCTTGGGGGGTAGTTGGAAGCCTAGTAGGCTTGATTCCTGTGTCAGGAACAAAACTCCCAACGACAATCTGCAAGGAATGAACGGTAGTTCCGCATATTAGACAAAACATTGGGCGCTTAGATTCTGACACCCTTCAACTTAACGTAGTCTCTATACACAAACTACAAGAGAGGTCCTAACTAAGAGGCAACCAAAAACGTGAAGGTCTAGCAGGCAGTTTGCTGTCTTTCTTGAAGACAAAGGGCACATGTCCACAAAAACTTCACTGAACAGGGGTGAGACAAGCGTTGCAAGTTGTTGTTACCTGAACTGGAGTAGCGGCAACAAGTAATCCCGACACGCTTCCGCCAACAACCTTCCCGTCGTTTGCAGCCAGGGAGACACTAAGGCCCCCAGTGCGGCTCCGAGTACCCCCCACATCCGTGGGTAAGAAAGACCCAGACAGCGAAAGAATTTCGTACCGACCCTGCTCAACGTCGGAACAAGGATATAATGAACATCTACATTACATTCCCATGCGAGTGTAGTGTACTCAACCACGACTAGGAAAGGAGAGATAATGTTCCAAATATGCTCAAAACTTCACAAAAATAACCCGTTGGTCGGCCTTAGGACACGGGTGCCCAAACAAGTTTACATCAATAGGAAGCCAAAAAAGTTCACGCCTATCATATGCTCTCTCCTAAAGTGCTGAACTTCGGACAATGAAAGACGTTCGCTACAAGGAACTCTTATTAGCAAGCGAAGCCTCAAGGAGTAAATTTGGAGCACTCTAATCCTTTCAGCTGTGCACCTATGAAGTAAGCTCATCCCCGAGATACTGACCTCGTATGTAATGTTACCGCCGAAAGAAGAGTCATGGCGCAATGTGACGTTAGATATAGAACCATTTGCAGATAACACGCAGACTGCACGCGGTCCTTGTTGAGAGAAGCCGAACACCTTATTTGCGACGTCCTGAAACACGAGACAACCCATCCCTCGTGTATCAGGAATCGTTCCAGACGCGGAAGCAGGACAAAGAAGCAAGCAAAAATCCAGAATTCTCTCACCTCTCCTGCAGCGATAGTGATGACGTGTGGAGTGAAACCTGCTCCAGCTGCTCCTCCCATCCAAGCACCTGAACAGAGACATGTAAAGTAATGGGCCAAAATGCAAAACATATGACGGGACAGAGTTAACAAGCAAAACAAACCGAAGCCGGGACCTGAAAAAGTAAGAGAGAAGACTACAAGAATGATCGGAGAAGAGGAGCCCGAGAAATTTCACACAAGCCTCTCGAACACGACGAAACATAGAGCCCGTATAGACACTGATGCATGGTTCTCTCCCAAAGCAGGACCCACACAGTACTAACAAAACGACTGCACATCACATCGCTTGCACTTGCGCAGATCATTCACATGGTTCGCGTAGTACCATTTGCTGTTGCTGCAAAAAGGGGGACATCACAAATCCGTCAGTGACGCTAGAAATTTCAGACTCGATAAAAACGAATCAAAAACCGGAACCCACGAAGGATTTTACACGCATGCAGGCCCAGAGAATCTGAAAGAAGCAAAACAACTCAAAATCACCGAAAGACAATCACATAGTTTGAGCGGCGAGATAATACCTAAGGCGGCGAGCTGCTGCTTCTTCCCAGAACCGGGAGGTCGTCCACGTCCACGTTTCTCTGTAGGAGATTGTGGCGATTTGGCGGCAATAGGCGTCAGAGCAAGGGACACTCCCAAGTTGCCTCCTGTGCTAGCATCTGCTCCAGGATATTTCCTGGGTCTACCTCTTTTCCTTTTGGGAGGCTCGGGGCGAGCCCCTAAGCTCGTCGCGACCATTCCAGAAGATGCGATAGGGGTGTAGTTTCCACCTTGTCCAATATTCATGCTCATGATTGTGTTGGTGTGTTGGGAACCTACACCATCTGACGCAGGAGTTTGAGGAGTAGCAGCAGCAGCAGTTGGGTTGCTGCTGGTATTGTTCGGAGTAGCTGTTGTTGTAGTTGTTGCTGGTGTTGTTGGGTTGGGACTAGCAAGAGTGATGGCAGTCGTAGCAGGCCGCAATGGAGCCGGGGTGTGTGAACCTGACGGCGTACTAGCGCTCACGGGTGTTGGAGCTCTTTGTTGCAGGTGAAGGCCCAAGTTCCCTGGCAAACTCCCACCACCTCCTGCACTGACTCCATCCCTGCCTTCCATGCATGTACTGACTGATCCGGCCCGCCGGCTCGTCCCCCTCCCGATCCAAGCTCCCTTCCCTTGTTTGATTCCAGCAGCTCAAGCTCTTCTTCTCTCCTGTATCTTCTGCAACTACAGACTATCCCTATTTCACTCTTCCTCTCTACTGTTACAAAATACTACTCTCGCTCTTCTCTCTGTGTCTGTCTCTGCTCTATGGTCTGTCTCTGCACCTTTTGGAGACGTCTGAGAGGGAGAAGTGGAATGTTTCAAAAATACTCTCGAAAGCTATCTAATCAGCCCCCAGAGCCCCATCTGCAGTCCAAACCCTCGAGGAACATGGTAGCAGTGATTCATGACCTCGAGAACCAGGTCCGAAATACCTTCTCCGAACACAACCCAGCTCACAGATTGTCTGCAACATCTCACGTACACACAACCCACAGCGCACATTGTTAGCCTCCATCTCCTCCTTCCCAGAATCCTTCCTCTCTGTCACCTCACCTCACCTCACCCACCACAAAATCCCTCACCCACCTCGATCTTCTCGTCCCCACTCCCATTCATTCATTCATTCATTCTCCATCTTCATTCCAATACTACGCAACTGAATGAAGGTCCTGATGGACAGATTTGCAAACTATCTGTGGCAAAAGAATTTCTTCTCCGAATGAGATCGCGCTCGAGGAAAACAAAACAACACATGACAGAAGCGAGCAACTACTCATTCTCTTCGTCACAATGCGACGTCAGAGATGTAGCAGCAGCGGCAACAGCAGGATGGAAGAATCAGCAGTAGAAGGTATGAAAAACTTACCTTCGGAACAGAATGAGGAGGAGTAGGGGATATAACTCTTTGTTCAGAAAGATTGATTATATGCCAATAAAACAAAGCACCCGGTAGTAAAGGACTAAACTATCTCCCCACTCAGCTGAAAAGAAATTCGACCCTAATGTAGCATCATTTGAAATTTTAACAATCCGATCAATTCCTATTTCCTCTCCATTTTTTATTTCCTCGAGACTCAACTCTCCCGAACGACGGGGGTCCACTCAAGCCCCAACTTCTCCCCCTTTACCGCTTTCTTCCTCTCGTTCCCGGAAAGGGTCGAAAAACTGCGCAAAAGTGTGAAAAACCAAAACCTCCGCGTCACAGATACCGCTCTTCTACCCCGCCGCACCACAAAACGACAAATCTTGAGGCCTCATTCTCCGCCCCTGGTGTCGCTTTCGGCCGTCCCCTTCCCGTGCTCGTACCCCGCTCAGCTTCAGCGGGTGCAACGTCCCCATCCGGGGGTCGATACATACGTCTAGAGTCAGTACGGCCTGCCTCTACCCCACTGCACCCCCTTTACAATTTGTCCGTTAGGACCTATACCTCGATACAATACATACATACGGACATCCTCTGCACTACACTTCGCTTCCCGGCGCGCCTCTCCTGCCACGTTAACCAGCTCTGGCTCCAGTTGGTTCTCTCCCTCCGTGACTAACAACTTTGTCGTCGTGACGTGTCCTCAACGGCCTTTTGATTACCAGTACCGTGCTGTAGTCGTCCCCGTCACGAGTTAAAAGCCCTTCTACCCTACCCCCGCCCCTCCCCTCTCCTCTCCTCTCCCTCTCTCTCTCCGCCTCTAAACTTGAAATCGAATTCAATTTATTCCCGCGGCTATTTCACTCGGCTATTTTTCCTGCTACCACTGTTCATTCGGGTCAGCCCCAGCCGACGAAGGGGCAATTAATATTTGGGAGGAGTTCATTTCGTTTTTCTACCACTTCTATTCATTTCGATTCCTTCGTTTAACTTGGCTCCCTTTGTGGTTATAATAAAGCTTGTGTGCAAGTCAAGTTTTTTCCCTGGTGGAGTCTCCATTTTCTTTCTCCATTACTCTCCTTCTTACGACCCACGCTCTGCGCCATATCGAAACTTACCTGCCCATCCCCCGGAGTGGATTCTCCGTTCTCCGTTACGCCCAAAGTACAGGCAGTCATTTCAAATCCCTCCCTTCCGATGCCAAAGAAATACGGTAGACTGAAAGGTTGCCTGACCTGAAGAGCTTTTCCTCTTCACGAGTGTGAAGATGGTGGTTTCTAGCTTGCTTACTGCTGTGTCAAAGATTCGAAACAAACCAGCTAAACGAACCAGCTAATTCCCCAAAAGCGACCCGCATAAGGTAACAAGAAGGATAGGAAGTCTTACAAAGATAAAATGATCTAGATGGTAAGTGGGACTAAACTCTATAGCGTATGAATGAGAAATTTATTTTATTAATTCTAGGATGTTAGAGTTACGTAAAATAATACTGTTCGCCAATGGATTGTCTCATTTGGAATATCTAAAGAAGTATCGCATAATTTGATTGGAATATCTAAAGAAGTATCTCATTTGGAATACCTAAAGAAGTATCACATAATCTGATTGGAATATCTAAAGAAGTATCACATAGTGTGATACTTATGGAATGCCTCAATTAGTGCTCTTTGTAAAGCAAGAGATGCAAGTTGTCTAAAATAAAATAGAAAATAGAAAAATAAACATTCTACTGTATCTTTGAGTATGGTATGCTCTTGTATCATCTTTGACAAATTTATCAAATATTGCATGTACTAAAGTCAACTCTAACTTTGGAGTTACACTCTAGCTAGAGTAAACTTTGCTATATATCTCTATACTTGGACCTGTTGGTTGTTTCTGCTTTGCTCAATGCACATCTAAGAGATGTGTAATCACTCCTTTCAACGTTGCATCACATATGAGATTTTCAACCATAACATTTATTATTATTACTTTATCATTTCAGACTAGATATAAATCTACCCTAACTCATTTCATTTACAAATTCCAATGCTCCTTCCAAGTGAAGTATCCACTCTCTTACTTCACATCCTCTTGTGACATGGCAAACATTGTATATTTGATTGCATCATTGATATATATTTTGTTTCTCCAAAGGACATCTATTCATATGAACCTCTATTATATCTGATGTAAAACCACTCACTAGTGAATAACCACGATGAAATTGGATCCATCAAAACTAAAAGGAATGTTTTTGTTATTAAGAAAATTAGTTAACACAATTTGGAATGCACTGATGCAAGACCAAGCCATTATTCAAGAGTTTGCATCTTTCTTGAAGCAAGAGTAAAGATTGTGCCATAGAAGAAACACAAGGAATGGATGTGTTAATTAGAAGAGAATGTAATGTCTCTTAAAGCTCTTGGTCCATAATGAAGAATGCAAACCTTTGGTCCAATTAAGAAGCATAAAATTAAAAGATGGAAGATCATTTGTGCTTATGGTGACAATAAGTCTCTTATTTGCTGTAATAGTACTTGGAAAGAAAATGATTTCTCCTAATCATATGTATCTCTGACACTAACCTATTAACAACCAAAAATGGGAAAAAAACAAAGATACAAAGAATGTACAACTACCTAAAAAAGCTATAGTTACAATCTCTTCTATGAGTTGTAAGCTTGCACTTCCATGTGAGATTAATAGAGATGTTTATCTATACACCAAGTCCCTTGTCACATACTCAAAGTTCATCATCAATGATATCACCAAGAATCCTATGATCTCTCTATCCTTCTATCAAAGGCTTTGAAACATGATAGTAAGATCAAATAGATTGGTTGAGAAATAATATTGATGTTGAGAGTATACTAGATATCATCTAAAAACCCCTTAAAAGAAAATGAAAGTTATCTATATGAATAATTTACTCTAGAAAGGCAGTATTTAAAAGCATATGACAAAATCCTTGGATCTTATTTGCACTACAATAATATGTAAGCTCTTTGTGGATATTATATACTTTATTAGAAGTTTAAATGAGAAGAAACATCTAACAAGATCATGCTCTACACTAACAACTTGAAAACCAAGCTTATAAGATGAATTTCAATAGTTAAAGGCTTGCCTAATTTATTTTACATGGCACATAGTACGTATTGTGCATCAAGGAGTGAAAGACACGACTTTTCATGACAAGAGAGATAAAATATAATAAGCCATGGTAAATAATGGTTCTTTGAAGGATCTCTTTATTGTGTACAAACAAAAAAATAAAGAGTAGTAATTCACTCATTTGAGAAGCCATGTTGGTACTATAAAGAAGAAGGAGAATCATAAAAAGATCATATGAAATAGATAAAACTCACCAAGGATTGAAAATTTTCCTTAAATTCTCTAAGGATAGATACACACGAGAAGTTATTGAAAGAGTTCTCAATGTCTACTTGTAGAGAAACCTAACCCAAGTAGATATCTAGGAGTGCTTTAATGCCCAGAGAGATAGCCTCACAACCTCTTAATGTAGCAACTCCAAATTGATGGAACTAAGGTGTTGTTGGAAGAAAGACTAATAATGAAGGACAATAGTACCTTTCCAAGAGTAATCAATCAAGTGTCTCCTATATATTTTTCCATTGCAAGATTTCAATTAGCACTTAGTAATTAACTAATTGGTATAAGAATCTCCCCGCTTGTACTATAGTATTTACTTGGAATAACTCTATAAAACAACTAAAGAGATCATGTACTTTGAAGCAATCTCTAATATACTCACAAACTATCCTTGACAATCCTCCTAATGAGAGGTGTGAAGCTATTGACAATGCATATGAAAATAGCAATCTATGAAGATATAATAGCTCCTTGGATTGATATTCCAAGACCTTTAATGATGCTCGTTCTTTTGGCCTATGATGTATTATGTGTCAACGTAAAATATTCCTACAAGTAAGATTAGCTATATGCAAAGTTTGTAGTGTTTATGCTACTTTGTTATGCTTCCTAGCTTAATTGAAGATCCCTGTAGCATTGTAATTAAACAAAATATGTAATAAATTGTGGCTAAAATTATCTCCTAAAACATGTAGCCCAGATAGAATCCTCTTGTAAGGTAAATCATTCTGCAACTCAAAAATCTAAAAATCTAATAACCATTTCTCTCTACTCCTTATACCTCTTTTTAGGCTTGTTAATGAGGAAGGGTTTAATCTTGAGTGGTAGTAGAGTGTCAAAACTATAGCATATGAGTGGTGAGCTTGATTGGAGAAATATTTTGTGCACTTGATCTACCCCTTCTAATACTTTTTACATTAAGTTCCAATTTATTTACAATGATTGCTTTTTGGCTTGGATGGTAGCTCCTTTTGGTTTGGAGTTCATGGCATCAACCATGAATAGCTCAAATCCTACTATCCTCTTTGTATACTTATGGATGGTCTAGGATTTAACAATTTATATCCTTCTAGAGAAGGAAAGGGACCAAAAAATTTATTCAAGGCTTGAGAGGTAGAGTTTGGGTGTCCATGTATACAAATGAAGAGCTACTAAGAGTCTAAGGTATAACAATTTGGATCCAAACAAGTTGAGTTGAGGTTTTAGGATGCCTTGGAGAGTTTGAGAATGATATCTTATGAATGGAGACCATCTTTGGAATAGAGTAGATAAGCTATAATGAAGGGACAAGAAATGCAAGATGTGAGTAGCTAAGGATGGAGATCTAAGCAATTGAAGCAAGTGGGTTCCAATCTATATCAAGGCAAATACTTGGATATCATTGGAAGCTCTACAAAAGCTTTTGATGCTTTTAATGATAATAGAAATAGCATATAATTATGGTCATGTTGCATCTAAGAAATTATTCTTTTGAGTTGATCCCAAGTTTAATATGATCTATTGAAGATTAGAAGACTTGAAACCAAGAAGTCTATGTGGAGCTTATGATTGGGTTAGGTTATTCTTTTTGTACTCAATAAGAAGAATATTGGGAATTGGAGTAAAAGTTTCTAGGTAGTTGGGAATACAAGTGTGCACAAACGACCAATGATAGATCTATATAAGACTTGTTGTCCATAAGCTCCACAACTAGGAGCCCACTGTGTTCCCAAAAAGAACAAGGCATAATATGACATCACTTGCCTCGCATAATATCCCAAGTAGTCCAATTATATTCCTTGTGAATCTTTCTCGTATAACTCTTTACTCACAAGATAAAGAGTATATCCCATATATGCATGGTGTATCTTGGATAGCTTTAGGCAATCCCACATGAAGAAGTGAAACCATAGTTTGCACAAACTAGATATAGTAACATGGGATGATCTATGTTGTATCTCCCCATAGATGCAAAACCACAACCCACTCATATCTTACCTCACAAAAGTAAATACTAACTCCATGAATCCTAGAAATTGCAAGTACTTATAGCTTTTGTTTCATATATTCATAGTTTCCAAACTAATCTCCCAAAAACAAAGAGATTATAAATAGAAATTTTCAACACATTACTCTCATACATAAAGTAATCTTTCTAGAGCCTAAAAATTCTGAATACACTCATATCTTCATATAAGACTCTTTATATCCTTCAATCCAATTACCAATAAAAAAAATTGGGAAAAACAAAGACAATGATATATCTACTATAATCTTCAGTCTTAAAACCTCTAAATATGTGCAATTTTTCCTTTTTTAAACTTAAATGGTTAGAGATGAACTTTAATAAGCCTTATATGAATTGCAAAGGAAGTTTTATTTGTGATAGAGAGGAAAAGACTTCCACTAATTTGGTCTTTATCTCTATAAAATCTTGGTTTACTTTTCTATTTTTGTCACAAGAGCTAAACCTTCCATTAAACATGCAAATATATGGAGATATATATATATATATATATATATATATATAATATTAAAAATATAATATAATTGTGAAGGTAAAAATTATAAACTTTTATTAGTACATATATTTTAAAATTAAATTAAATAAAAAGTGTTATAAGTAGATTAGAAATATTAAAAAGTGATACAAGGTAAAGATTAAAGATAATAGGTACTAATAATGGGCAGACTGATATTTTGGAATATATTATGCTTACATTTAAAAAAAATAAGATGACATTGAAGGAAAATAAAGATATAAGTGTAAAATTTTAGAGGTCAATATACAATCAAATCTTTAATTTGGAGAAGAAGTATGACTATTTGAAAATTGTCATTTTATTCTATATTTTTCAAATTTACATTGCTATTCATTAAATAAGATTCTGATTTCTCATGGTCAAGATGAATTCATATAACATAGTGTGGTGCATATATTATTTCAACAAAAAAGATTTAATTAATTTCACTACTTTTTAATAAAGATACAGTAGATCATTTATTATTTAGGAAGTAAAACTTCTTAGTTTAGTGGCCTTTAGAGTTGTGTCTATGCATATCATAGTACAAAGAGAACAAGTACAAACAAAAATGCATTTTGAAGAAAGAATGCCAAAGGAGTCAAGACAATAAAGGTAGTCAAAGGTGAAGAACTTAAGAATAAAAGATCTTTGGACACAAAGTTAATACATCAATTTGAATGTGTAGCCACTTGGTTACAAAATTATTGCTAAAGACTATTCACATTTAGGGAGTGGTATGCATGTTTAGAGAATGATTACTCATTGACTATTTGACCATTAGAGAACAATGAATAATAAATCTAGCTATAAAACCAAGTGCATATTGATCAATTTCACTTTTTGCAAATTGATTCAATTTCAAATCCAAGTGTGCTCAAAGATTTCAAGTTTTAGCAAGCCTGTGTAGGTCTTTACCCCATTTGTAGTTGTCTAACATTCACTTTTGTACCTTGACCACCTTTGATATGAAATATAGCATTCTTGTTAAAAACCATGAGAGAAATCCCTAATGCTATTCTTTATAGCCAATCAATTAACAAATAGGCAATTCACTATAAGAGCGAGGTAATCCAAAGCAAGCAACTGTCTTTCTTGCTCTAGAACAAAGAGTTGAGTGACTTTGGGATCATCCATAAAATGAAAGGGAGGAAGGTGAGAATGACAAGAAACCTCAGAGGAAACTCCTACAACTGGACCAAGGAAAGGTGGAAAATAAGTTTAGAAGCCAATGCAAGACAAGGAAGGGAAATGAATCTATGAACCAAGTTTTGGCTTTCAAATAAAGCCTTGGATGATCACATCAAGGTATGCTTTGCAGACAAGAGGTTCAAGAATAATGGATAAAGGGTAGGAACTTATAAGAATCTAGCCCAAATAGTAGTAGTGGAGGAAATTACGACGTTGTTTGAGCCAAAGATGATGATTTCCCTCACCAATAGCCAAGTTGTCTTCTTCAAATACATGCACCAAGAAGAGCTTGTCAATTAGGCAAATATGTTTTATTTTGAAGCAAGGAGTTTGCACAAGGAGTTTGACAAAGATTGTGGAGCAACTTACATAGTCCCTTTCACCATCCACTTCTACATGACATTAAATTTATTGACAAAAGAGTAGTGCAAGAAGTTCCTTGAGCACTACCATCCGTTAGGGTACTTTGCCTTGTAGTCCAAAAGGAATTCATTGATCAAGAAGTTCAGATTGGCAGATGCAAAGTATACATCAGTTCAAGAATTTGTACTAGTGGAAGGAACCGCTACAATAAAGAAGAAAAAGAAGATGCCTCCAACAAAATGTCAAACACTAGGAAATAGACCAAGGGAAATCCCCAAGTAATAGATGTAACTTTGAATGAGGAGTGAGAAGAAGAGTCTAAAGAAGAAGAAGAATAAGAAGAAGTATCCTTTACATTGCAAGGGTTTGCATTGAGATTGGGAGAGAGAGAGTAGTACAAAGATGCACATTCTACTCCAAACCCATAGCAAAATGAAGACCAAGAGGAGCAAGCTAAAGTCCAAGGAGAAACATTGCATCAGACCAAAATACCTTTGAGTCCCAACCAAGAAGCAGGTTGATATCAAAGAAAGAGGAGAAGAAGATATTTGGAGTGAAGCCAAAGAAGGCAATTTACATGCAAAAGAGAGAGTAGAACAGGAGGAGGAAGGCAAAGCCACTCCAAGTGAAGCACATGCCAAAGTAGAAGTACAAGCAACCTAAGAACAAGTGATAGCAATTAAAGAAAGGATAATTTTGTAATACATATAGTGGGATCAACACTACAAATGATGGAGCTTCTTTTGCCATGATATCAAGAAGTCTAATGTGGTTGATTTTACACGATTGTACAGAGGTTCCACTAGATCATCTATACTCAAAATTCAAAGGAAGCCAAGTGGAAAGAGGAGATGAAGAAGATGAATACTCTTGTACAAGAAAATTTCAAAGTAAAACAATAGAACACCTCACTTGCAATGGATCACAATCAATATGAAGGAAATATTCAAAAGCTACAAGGAAATCTGAGAACCTTTAGGCTAGAATAAAAGCAAAAGCAACTTAGATACAAAGACCAAAAAAAAGGCCCAAGACAAAGAAGTGGTAAGTATTTGGCAAGAACTAAAGACTTTCAAGATCCAAGTGGTTACCTTATGTGTATAGATGTTAGAGTAGCAAACGGAGATGAAGATCCAATTAAAGCACCAAGCCAAAACCTTGAAGAAATAAAAAGAAGAGAGAGAATTTGATCTACCTTGAATGTTAGAGGAAGTGAACAAGGAAGTAGGAATCTTGAACCAAGACTTGGAAGAAGAGAAGCGAAAGGCTATCAAGCAGTCAAAAGAAGCTCAAGATCAATTTATAGGGATGTTGGAAGAAGCAACTCAAGGGAAGGCTACAAAGGCAAAGTTATATGAGTTAAAGTTGTAGGTCTAAAAGTTGGAGTGCAAGACATACAAAAAATAAATAGTGGACAAACTAGTTCTTAGACTTGAGGAACACATAGATAGAAATTTCATTGAAATTTGTAATACCTCTCTATTAGAAAATAGGTTACAAGGAGTAGATTGAGCTCCTTCTCAATACTTTTAAAGGTAAAAGTAGTTCTTTGCAATAAAACTTTAGGCCAAAGGTACTTCATTGAAAGAAGTTCTTCATAGTTGTAGGATCTTTGGAGTATGAATCAATCCAAAGTCCTTTGTAGTTTTAGACATTCTTAGTTGCAGACGTACCTTTAGAGTAGTAAGTTCAAAGAAGACAAAGTTGTCTTTGTGGAAGAATTTGTACCTACCCAAACATGTGTAAGCTGCCTAATTAACTTAAAAGCAAGTAGATAGGATAAGACAAAAATACTATTATTGACGTATAGTGAGGATGAGCCAAGAAGATTTTTAGCTTTCCTCAACCATTAGATACATTTGGTTAGAGTAAGAAGAATATAAAAGGCAATGGTCTAAAAGTCAATAATTCATTCATTACCTTAGTTATAATAAAATAAAAGAGCAAAAATCTCATTTTCATTTTTGCCTTAATGTTGAGTATTGATGGTTGTCTTTGTCAAAGTAGGGCGGAGAACTTTGGAGTAAGAACACAAGTGCTTGAGTGTAGAAAAACATGTATACTTGATTTAGAGGTGAGATCCCAAAGATTCTAAAGGAGAAGCACTCTCTTGAACAGTTAGAAATGATTTGAGGTGTTGAAAACACCATGGAGCACATAAAGCAAATAATAATTGCCAATGCAAAGAAGCTTTTGGAGTTGTATATCTTGGAAGAGTAGCATACAATTTTGGAAGTGATTGTCTTTGTAGTGAAGTGGCCGGTTCGGGTTGAGTGAATCATAGCCTTTCAAATTAATATGGAATTCATTTGTAGTGAAAGTGATTACTTTAATTTTCTATTGTATCATAGAGGACCTCCTATGTTATAATAGAAAACTAAAATAATCACTCCTATGGGATAGAAAATTAGATCAAATGAAAATTAAAATAATCACATTGGGCTTTTAAACATGTAATATTAAACAAACTGTAAGATTGTGACACTTCTCTTTGATTCTAGTAATTTCAAGCACATGTCCTTAAAGGAACAACCTATTACTTACCATTAAATCACTTTTTGGTTGAGATTGGGTTAACACATATAGATTCATAATTGAACTTTAGCAAATACGCATGATCAATAAGTTCATGTTTTGATAGTTATATTCTTTGGTTAATTCATCTAGAATACAAGTCTCTAAAAAAGCCAAGAAAATGAGCTAATTAATTTACAACTTCAAAGAATACATATCTATTACAGTGTAAACATATAAAGATTTAAAATCTGATCATTCAAATTTGAATACTTATATTAAATATTATATATATATATATATATATATATTATAAAATTATGAATTTTTACTATATGAAAATCAATGAGCAAAATTTATGTTTAGATTTTTTGTTTAATTTACTGTAGCCTAAAATACTCAATCCTCAAATTTGTTGTATATGTTACATGTAATACACTTATTTTTATGTAATCTTCTTGATGTTCTCTTCCTTAAATTAAACACTAAAATAAACAAATTTAATAGATGAGATTATTTTTTGTATTTATAAAATTGAGGTATGTGTAATAATAATATTATAGAAAATTATTTGAGATAATGTAAGTTAATTTGATGATTGAATCTAATCATAAGAAGGTAAATACATAGTTATACTTTCTTTTGATTTATTGTGGTAATAATTTCAGATAATTGTAGAAAATTATTTTATATATTATGATGAGTAAGAAAAAAACTAAAATCAACATTGAAATGCAGTAAAAAATAATTGTCATTACTTCACATTTTGTTACTTATAGTTGATCCTTCAATCCATCAATGCTAGGACAAAACTGATTTCATTAACACATGCTAGTAATTTTATCTCACTAATACTTTACTTCTCATATCATAAAAGTAATTTATATTTATAATAATAAATTTAGTATTTTAAATTTACGGATTTCTATTTTTTTAATGTACTACAAATTTGTTTAGTAAATTTTAATAATTAATTTTCATACATCAAACAGACATAGATTATCAAACATATAAGATGAACTTGTCTACTATTAAAAATGGAGCTTTTTTATTCTTGTCTCAATTTTTGAAAAAATATATAATATTATTATGGAAAATAAATAATATAGGATTAAAAGTTCAATATATAGTAATGAGTAATTTATATTTCATTTTGGTTGTAAAGTAGATTTGAAATCTACAATTTGATATTACTCATTAAGAAATATTTGTTATTAAATATATAATTTAATCAAACTAGGAGAAAACATAACAACAAATGAGAACTTGGCCAATTAATAAGTATACACTATATCAATTATAAAAGCTACATAGATTTATGAATTTGTGATGGCGTACCTTTGCACTATTAGTACATTCTTGTTTTTTATTTTTCCATTTCATGGATTAAGTAAAGGTTAGGAAAGCTATTAAGGATAAAACACAAGATTGTGCTACTTATTATCAGCCTATTAGGTAACCATGTAAGAAGACAAAAACTTGACATTAGAAAAACACCATGGCTCTTCCGCATTCAAGTGTAACAAGGACAAAGACCTTCATGGTCATGATCTTTGTGATTGTGAGTTCTCAACGTTGAAGACAATTAGATAAGCTCCAAGAATCCCATACCAAACACCTTTGGCCTAAAACATCATTTGCTTGGAATTCAATAGGGGGTTTCAGATATAGATTTTATGGTTGTCTATGGGATAAGTAACAAACTTCATAATAATTTTTAGTGGACTTTGTAGCGAGATGAGAAGGCCATAAATGAATGCTCTATAAATTCAGTTACGGGGTATTTCTTCCAAGTTTTGTTCATTACAATTGCATGTCCATATAATTACGGGATATTTGTTCCAAGTAATGTTCATTACAATTGCATGTCCACACAATTTGCAAACGAATTAGGTTTTACTATCAATCCCATAATTGAAAGTAGAGTGATGATAGACAATGGTAAAAAGGTCTCTACATTCAATGCCTCACAACTTGTTACATTCAAGATTGGGAAGGAGTATTTGGAGTGTATTAGGTTTATAGTGGCACCTCTACACTATGATATCGTTCTAGGTTTGCCTTGGCTTGAATGTCATAAGGTTCAATTTGATTGGACCTAACAATAAATTCAAGTACAACACCAAGGTAGAATCTATTGATTAGATTGTTTGGTACTTTTGAGTAAGATACTTAAGAATAGTCAATCCCAAGATGTGAATTTTATCAATAAAGCAGCCACAGAGCAAGCTTTGGAAGACGATAAGCCTATTTTTATAGTGTGTATCAAGTTGATTCTGCATGGAGAATTTGACGAGGGCCAAAAGCCTCATCAAGCAATGTTTGATCAAATAGTTCAAGAGTTTGTTGATGTGTTTTTGGATGATTTTCCAAGGGATTAACCTTTGATCATGGTATGCATTTCAAGATTGAGTTATTGTGAGGAAGTATTCTAATGAGTAGACCAATATATTGGCTCTCACCAAAGAAGTTGAACAAGCTTCAAACAACAATAATAGAGTTATTGAAGAAATATTTCATATGACATAGTATATTTCCTTGGGGAGCATTGATACTATTTGTTTCAAAGAAGGATGGAGGACTTTGCTTTTGTATTGAATACTATGGCCTCAATAAATGAAAAGTGAAGAATGCATATTCCTTGCCTCAAATTGATAACTTGTTTGATCAATTAAGTGGAGCAAGGTACTTCTCCAAGTTGGATCTCCAAAGCGGTTATTGGAAAATCCTCATTGAAAGAGAGGATGTGTAAAAGATTATCTTTTGCACAAGGTATGGGCATTTTGAATGGAGAGTTCTACCTTTTGGGCTCACTAATGTTCCAACAATCTTCATGCATTAGATGCATTGGGTGTTGGATGAGCTATTGGATTGATACATATGGGTGTTCTTGGATGATATTTGATCTATAGTAAGATGGAGGTAGAACACACAAATTGTATACAAGAAGTCTAAGACACTTACACAAATGGAAGTTTT
This sequence comes from Lunularia cruciata, assembly GCA_948567375.1. Classification (NCBI taxonomy): domain Eukaryota; kingdom Viridiplantae; phylum Streptophyta; class Marchantiopsida; order Lunulariales; family Lunulariaceae; genus Lunularia; species Lunularia cruciata. The sequence goes on along the minus strand of OX419762.1, from coordinate 53,277,712 downwards.
GTTACAAGAAGTCAAAGTGTGTCTTTTGGTAGAAGGAAAATTACCTTTTTGGGTCATAAGATCTCATCAAAGGGGATCAAGATAGAAGAGGAGAAAATCAACGCTATTATTGATTGGCCTACTCTAAAGGATACCACAAAAGTGCAAGCATTTAATGTCTTGGCAAATTTTGATGATGATTTATCCACTATTAGGCTCATGTGGCTACACCATTGACCAACCTCTTGAGAAAGACCTCAAGCTTTTAGTGGACCACCAAGCACAAAGAAGCAATCAAGATGTTGAAACATATGGTGTCTTCAAGACCCATTCTTCAACCATATGATCCTCAACTACCTTGTGTGGTTGATTTTGATACTTATAACTTTGCCATTGGAGCTATGGTGTAGTAAGAATTCCTAGATGGGTTACATATCATTGCCTTTGTGTCTCACAAACTAAAAACTATAGAAAATAATTACTTTGCTTGATATCAAGAATAGCTAGCAATGGTACATGCCACTGAGGTATGGAAGCATTATCTCTTGGGGAAACAAGTGATCATGCAAACTGATCATAAACCACTATTATAAAAATTACATTTGGAGCACATGAAAATTTGACATCATCAATAGGAAGAACAACTATAGTTTTCTGACCTCAAACTTGAGTACAAACCTAGTAGGTTCTATGTCATCCCCAAAACCCTTTCATGATGACCTCTTGCCATGGCAACAATTATGATAGCATTAGTCAACTCACAAGTCCAATTGAGTTTAGCATAGCTTTACCACAAGACCCCTTCTTTTAGATAGTACAAGGTTATCTTGCAGCATGATAAGGACTACAACACCTTCTCTTTCAAGGAAGGCATTCTATTCTATGAAAACTGGATCTATGTTCCAGCCAATTGTGATTTTTGACTTATGCATCTTCAAGAAGTCCATGACTTACCAATCATTGGCCACATGGGTGTGGACAAGACCTTGGGTACCCTACAATGCCAATGGTGGTGGTCTAACATAGTACAAGATATTTGAAAGTTTGATCAATCTTGTGAGAGCTACCAACGCAATAAGGCTAATAACCAAAAACAAAGTAGACTCCTTCAACCCTTCTCCATCCCATCTACTTGATAGGCATACATGAAATAAGATCTCATCACATCCTTGCCCATGACAAAGCAAGGTCACATAAAAATTGTGGTGTTTGTGGATAAGCTTAATAAGAAAATTCATTTGGCATCAACCTTTGATATAGTGGATGATCCAACATTAGCCCGAATCTACTTCAAAAATTTGTTCAAGCATCATAGATACCTTGTATATTCATCTTTGACCATAATTCTTGATTCACCAAAAGAATTTGGCAAACATTCTTTTAGCTACTTGACATCAAGCTTATTTTGTCCATAGCCTATCCTCAAACTGATGGGCAAAATGAATATGCAAATTTCACCTTTGAGGATATGCTTTGTGCCTTTGTCACCATACAAATTGGGATGAAAGTCTTGCAATTGTTGAGTTTACCTACAATAATTCCAAACATACAAGGATCAGATTCTCTCCCTTCTTCCTTAATTTTGGCCAAGACCCACTTGTTCCAAATTCCCCCCTTGCTCCTCCTCCATCTCATGTCCCTCATACTTCTATCTTCTCGACCACAATATCCCAATCCCTACAATGGGCCAAATCTCATCTCCTTATAACTCAAAATTGTAAAAAACAATACGTTAAGCAACATCATTGTGATCTTACCTTTCAACTTGGTGATAAGATCATGCTTTCTTTTTGTAACCTAATCCTTCCACTTGATATCCAAGTTTGTAAACTTACTCCTAATTGGATAGGTCCATTTGATATCACCCAAATCATTTTTCTTATTGCTTATTGGCTTGCCTTGCCTCGCCTTACCTTCTCATATGTGCATCCATCCTATATTTCATATTTCCAATTTGAAACCCTTTGTTTCTAATCCATCTTCCTTTTCTTCTTGTGTTTAACCTCCTACTCCTCCCATCCCTATCAACAATCATGAGTATGAAGTTGATTGTTTCCTTTCATATCACCACATTCAACATGGCTGCCAACAACATACGGAGAATAAAGTCCTTTGGAAAGGGTATCCACTTCATCATGCCATTTGGGAGCCTCTTTCTCATCTCCAAAATGCACAAACAACCATCTAGGAGTTTGAAGCTTCCATGGTGATGAGGACGTCACCAAAATAACAAATTGGCCAAATTGGCCAATAATTATAAGAATATTCTAGAAGCACCTAGGAAGCTACTTGATACCTTCAAAGTATTGGGTAATGTCCATGCCAAGTGGTGACTTCTAGGAGGAAGCTTCTTGGCTAGTTTAGCTTGCATGCCAAATAGGTGGCTTTTAGAAGAAAATTTCCAAGTATGTGACTTCTAAAAGAAAGCTTCTTGAGAAGCTTCTTGGTTAGCTTGGCTTGCACTCTAAGAAGGCAGCTTTTAGGAAGCTTCTCAAGAGCCTTGTATGCTTTCCTATAATACCAAAGCCTAAGCTCATGCTAGGCATTTGGAGTTTCCCTCATTTAAGAGTCCCAATGTGATCTTTCACTCAGATCTTCCTTTCTTTTATTTCTCTCCTTGGTCTTTTACATTATTTATTAGGATGTGTAAAGGTGATGGTAGTTCTTTGCTATAGTGTAAGTTAACAAATTTCAAAGTAGACTATATGAAAAATGGTCATTAGCTTAGTAGTGAAAGGATAAAACATTTTAGGCCAAAGATCTTTGTGATTTTATAATATAGACTCGTGACGGTTCTAGTGAGCGGTCAATTCTATAGCCAAATCCATTTGTGATAATTAGCCAATGGAAAATTAGAAGTAAAAAATTGAAACTGAGGAGCTTATCTAGCATTGCCACTCAGGAAAACCTTAATTAAGTTAGATTGGGAGAAGATAAGATATTCATACATGATTAGCAATGAGTGATATTTATGTAACTAAGAGATTTACAATAAAATATTACCATTGGATCTCCTCAAAAAAGGAGTTTGAATAGTATAAAGTGATTTGGGGTGGTGTAAACCAAGTTCATTAATTCAGTCAATTTTGGCAAACAAAGAGTTGTATTCAAAGATCTTTATGTTCTTTTGTGTATGTTGTTTGCATTTTAGGTGATGGATTATTGCTTGCTTGAATATTAGTGAGTAATATTGAAGTAGGAACATGAGTTCTTGAGTAAAGAGAATCATTTGCACTTTTTTAAGTGTTGGATCCCAAGGTTTTAAATAATCAAGACAATGTAGTGAGTGGCTAACAAAGATTTTGAGCACTGTGAAGTACCATGGTAACAAAAAGCTATGCAATATGATTGATACAAGACTCCTTTAGGATTGCATCTTTTGGAAGTGTATTATACATTCTCTATGGGTGCAGTCACTAGAGTGATAGGACCTTTGTGGTGAAACTTCTTGCCAAGCAAGAACTACCTTTATGGGCGCACAATATTTGTAGCACTAATGAAATTTGGAGTGTGTATGAAAATTGTGATGCTAACAAAGTTTGAGGTGCTAAAAAATCAAGTGATAATGACCTTTAGCCTTGTTGCATCTTCAATAGGGAGTGATATTCAAAGCAAAGTGAACTTTTGTGATGAATGAACAGTCGCTTTCAAGAATAATTTTGAACAGATCCTTAATGAAAGTGATTTTTGTTTTCTCTTTTTGTAGTGTGCCATAGAGGGTGATAGTACCCTCTTTTTGGAATAATTCTACCTAAGAGGTTAAATAGGAAAAATAGATAATTGAACATTATAACACTTTCTTTCATCTTTTAGTCATTTCTTATTGATATCCCCATGGGAACAATTATTTCTTACCAGTTCAACCACATTTTGATTTACACTAAGTTGTTATATTTGTTTAAGCACCATTGCTAAGGATATACTACTTAGAATAACTAGAAGTGAAATAGGATAAATCCATGAATGTCATCAAGAAATCAATACCAATAGACATTCAAAACCCTCATGAGTAAAGGGCTTATAGAAAAATTCAAAAGCAAGAAGTTGAGTGGAACTTTGTGTAGTAAAGAAAAGCTTAAGAAGGATTCATTCTGCTTGAGAGAAAAATAGTGAGAGACAAAAAACTAGCTCTTCAATATCTATCATTGACTAAAGTGAAAGTTGGGCTTAAGACTAAATATCACTTGTTCTTAACTACCTCTATAATAACTACTCTTTCACCTTCTATATCATCAACCAAAAACTCATACTTAAGGAAAAATGGTTCTACATGGACCTAACAAAAGATAGTGTACTATGAGGGTTTTGCATGCTTCTTCATCTACCAAAGGAGTTGAATAATGATCTTTGTTGTTGATCCCAAAAGAGCTCTTTGCCAAGAAGTTAGTTCACAAAGTCCTCTTAGAAGAAGGAAGTATGACTTGTAACTTGTAGAACTTGGAGGATACAAATTCCAGTCTATCATCTTGAGTCATGGACAAAGAAGGAAAAATTCTAAGGTTTATGCCCAAGTATAATCTGTTTGGGTATTCCACAAGATAGACAATCTTTAATTGTACCTCATTCTTCCTGCAAATGATAAATCATGCTTGTTTTTGCATGCCAAAATTATCATGCCAAAGGAAGATCTAGATACCTTCATGAGGAGCTTGAATCCATTTTAGTAGCTAACAAAGAAGATGAAAACACCAATTGACTCCATATATTTTCAAATTTATTGAGGAAGAGGTCATGAAATTGGTATATGCATGTCAACTAGAACCCAATGGATATGGAAGATTAGCCAATGATGCAGAGTCATTTCTTGGATTGTTTTGAGAACTCAATTACAAGGTAAATTTATTTGTTATGCTAAACAATTTAGAGCACAAAAAAATGAAAATTTAAGAGAAAACATTGATAAGTTCTAGAGTCTCATGAGTAGAGTTCTCTAAAGGGTTGCCACCTTAGGCTATTTGGATGCACAAGTAATGGCATGGTTCTTTACAGGATTACCAATGGAGCTTTGTGTCTTTGCCAAGGAACAAGAACATGATATGTTGGCAAAGTTGATGAAGCTATAATAACTATACAAGTTGGCCCACTGAATCCCTTAGGAAGGTCTACTTGTAGTCAAGTTACAAGGAAGCCAGAGAAAATATCAGGCAAAAGATCATCTTCATCATCTTTGGCATTGATCTCCTCATAAGGGTCATCATCATCAAAAGACAAAAAAGAGTAGCTGAAGGAATAAAGAGGTAATTGAAGACACAAGGTAGTGTTCATCCCAAAGACCTCCATACAATTGGGAACAAAGTTAGAGGAATTTATCAAGGAGTTTTCTGATTCAAAGTGTATTTGGTTGGGGCAAAAGAAATATGTAAAACTCCTTTATATGAATGACATAATATTTGGTGTACAACTTGTGCTAACTTTAGACATACTAATATAAAATTCATGACTATATAATGCTCTTCATTGGTATACAAAGTGGAATGGGCCCTTGTGTGAGAAGAAAAAGAGTACTACATGAAAGAGAATGACTAGATTTTGCAATGCAAGAGATACCTATGAGTACAGTCCAAAACTCTCTTGTAACTATTACAAAGTATATATCTAGGAAGTGTGTTACCAATGACTCATAGAGAAGCATTTTACCTCCAAGTCAAAATGCTACACCTTGCACCTGCTATAATTATGGAGTGCCTAGGCACTAATTGTTACATTAGAGGATTTCACTTTGGCAATTTTAGCATCCATAAAAAAATCTTACATGAAATACCATATATTATTACAAAGTGGGAGAAGGAGATACCTAAACTTTATGGAAGGTACTCCCTTAACCCTATATAAGTCAATGAACATGAAAAAATTGTCTTGTAAGCTTTTACAGGTTCCATGACATCTTGTAGAGGCTTACAAGATGAGATTGTCTCTTATAGATTTTGAAAGTGAAGCATCTTATTGCCCAAAGCCTAATAATAGATTCCATACACCCATTTTGTGCTAATTGTAAAACGCAATGGCATATAAGAGTGAATTGCACCCAATCCCATGTCCCAAGACCACCAATTAGATTTTTACCTAGCCTGCCTTCCACCAAAGTGGATATAAATGTCAATGTATCACCTTGCAAGAGTTGGGCAAAAAAGATGCACTTCTCTCCAAAGACAATGGCAGACTAAATCTAAAAGGGAGTAGATACCCACTCAATTAAGAAGAAAATAAATAATTCCTCTTCATGAGAGTCAAGCAAGTCTCCTAAGCCAAAGAGAAATTAGGGCCAACCAAAGAAAATCTTGTCAAAAAGGGAGTTGAAGCTAATAACAAATAAAAATCAAATCCAAGGACAATAAAAAGAACCAGGATAAGGAACCACTATTACCACAAAAACAAGACACCCTTGTGAGATGAAGCCAAATTAGCCAAGATACCCAATAAGGTTAATCTTGAGTATCCTTTAGATATCCAGAGAGAGGTAAAAGACCTCATGGAAGAAGAAATCCAAAAAAGACAAGTAGTAGAGGGAGCAACTATGATAGAAGGGACTCGACACCCAAAGATAGATGTACTCAAATATTATTGGAATAGATTCATGAAGAAGGAGAAGGATAAATTTTTCTTTTGTTGAAGTCCACCACTAGAAAAATCATCTTTGTCATCATCAACCATCAGCCTAGTATCCCCCACCCTAAAGATAACACCAATATGGAAGAAAGCTTCACTAGATGTAAGTATGGTAGACAGGCATATGATACAAAGTTCCACCTTGATGAAGCATTTTGCAATGAAGAACACATTGGAGAAGAAATGATGTAGAGCTAGTTCATTATTGGGAGTTATGCAATATGATATCATTGCCTTCTTGGGATCCTCTAAGGCCAATGTTACACTCAAAAAATTGTTTGAGGATAACAAGTTAAGCATAAGGCAATTAGCCTTGGACTTTTGATAAGTATAGAAGAGGAAGAATCCAATCTTCTTTCCATTTACTAAATATAATTGGAGGACTTAAGATCTCCAAAAGTAGAAATATAAGATCAATGGTTACATGATCCAATTAGTTGTCATTGATTCAAGCTCCAAAATTAGCATCATGATAGAGGAAATGGCTCATAAATTGAGATACACCTCTTTTGAACCGACCCACAAATTCTGCAATTTGTAGAGCACACAAAAAGGAGATCCCTAAGAATGTTGATGAAGGTTCCTACCACCATCAATAGAATGAACTTCCATCTTGATTACATCATCCTTCATTAGTAACAAAAGTTGGTTACCCAATACTAATAAGGAGATTGTGGTTGTATGGAGCAAAAGTGATCATAGACTGGTATCATCAAAATTTTAAGACACTAAAGCCCCATGCCCCAAATCAGCATGGTATGTTGGAAAAAGATTCCTCACTTGAGAGAGACTTTGTCCTCAAAAGAGGAGTACACTAAAGAAACTTCAGATGATGCCAAAGATTCCTCAAGAGATGATGTGGTGAACTACCTTAAGTGTTACAAAATTAAGGATGATACCAAAAGGAGTGATCACTCCAAAGGTCTAAAAGATAGCTTTGCACTATTAGATGTAAGTTAGTGTAATAATATAGAGTTACTATGAGCTAAATATAGCTAAAAAGATGTAGATCAATCATATATCTAGAAATTTCAAAGAATGTTCTAGAAGTATCTACAAAGCTTCTTGGTGAGAAGCTTCTAGGAACCTTTATAGAGATTGAGTAACTTGTATGCCAAGTCGATTGCTAGCTTAACTATATGCTAAGTAAGCAACCAACTTAACATGCATGCAAAGTAGACTACTAGTTTAGCTTTGACTCCAAGTAAGGCGGCTTATAAAAGGAACCCTTCCTTACAAGCTTCTTGGAAGCTTTGTAGAAAAGTTACCTATAAATACCAAAGCCCAAGCTCAAGTATTCAAAGCTTCCATTACTTGAGAGTCTCCAATGTGATCTTTTATTCTTATATTTCTTCCCTTGGTATTTTACATTTGTATCAAAGTAGGAAAGGGATGGATGGAATCTATGGACCACCAAATCTATTTCCTTCAAACCATTAGGATTTCTATTTCTATGTACTACCAAAGCATCACTTCACTCAATTCATCATTTCATGCTTTGGTAAAAATTTTTTGAAAACAATCAACTTGTCAAATGAACCATTGATCCTTTTGATGGTAACTTATGGAGAGTAATGGATATTTTGCATCTATGTGTTGATTTAGGTAGCTAAAAGAAAACAATAGTAGAGTACTTGAGCATATTACTTGATTTTTGGACAAGAAAAATCATGATAGGCAAGACAAAAACAAATGGAGAGAGTAACTTTCCAAGAAAAAAACAATCAAGTGCAATTTCCTAAACCTAAGCCATTTAAAGGCAAGAATTTATTGAGTGGAGTGAAGAACATTGTATTTGATTGTGAGTGGTAGCTTGCAATCACAAATATTCTAGATGAAGAGAGACAAATCCTCTTGGCTTCAAGTCAATTAGATGGAATGGAAAATTTATGGTGGAAATTTTGATTGGAGTAGATTCAATGACAATTGTTGTGCTAATTTTGAAGTGGAAGGACTTCAAGAATACAATTGTTGGAAGTTTCCAAGCCTTGAATAGTGTATGAGATTCACAAGATCAACTGGCAACAATGAGGCAAGTTGGCTCTATGTGGAGTTCCACCTCTCAATCCCAAAACATCATGATATTGATTCCAAAAATACATGAAGGTGAAGCCTTGGATTGGTTGTGAAAGGCTTGAAATTGTGTACCAAGTTGGTAGTAACCATGCAAAAATCCAGTATCTTGAAGAAGCCATATAGATGGTTGAGTACTTTTATTCCTTGGCTATCACAACTTGGTCTTGACCTAGACCTCCACAAAACTTGCAAATATACCAAGAATAAATGGTAGTTGCTTCTATTGTTGCCAAAAAAAACATTACATTGCAAAATGTCCAACTAAGAATGGTTGACCTCAACTCGTTGCCCAAATGGAGATCTTGGATCATGAGGATAAGAGAAATGAAGAACCCAATAGTATAAATCAAACCACTTACTAGGAACTTGATTTATTCAAATAAGATCAAAAGCTCAACCTATGCAAGCTTGATATATTTGTAAGGTATGATATTTGATTATGGTTTTAGGATTTTGGTTTATTATAAGAATATTGGGAATTATATGTCCCTAATATCAGTAGAATAATTATTTATTCCTATCAAGCTAGTCTTTGGTAGCAAATAGATGATGGTGGATTGTAGAAAGGGTTTTTCATTTCATACATCACATCTTATTACATTCAAGATTGAGAAGATTATTTAGAGGGTATGAGGTTTTTAGTAGATCCCTTGTATTAAGATATCATTCTAAATCTCCCTTGGATTAATAACATAACTTTCAATTTGATTGGGCACAATGATAGGTTTAAGTACAACACCAAAGTAAGGCTTACAAGTTAAGTTGTTTGGTATATTTGAGAAAGACACCTAAGAGTAATTAGTCCCAAGATGGGAATTTTTTTCAATATAATGGCAATAGAATAATCTTTGGGGGAAAATTATAAGAAACTTGAACAAGTAATGGTTGATCAAATAGTTCAAGAGTTTACAGATGTGCTTTTGGATGAGCTTCCAAGATATCCTCTAATCAAGGTATGTCCTTCAAGATTAAGCTATTTTTGGGTAGTACTCTAATGAGTAATCAATATATAAGCTCTCACCAAAAGAGTTGAAGAACTTTGAATAACATTAACCCAATTATCAAAGAATGATTTTATACAACATAGAACATCCGCTCGGGAAGCTTTGGTAATATTTGTATTCAAGAAGGAGGAATGACTTCAAGTTTTTATTGATTACCAAAGACTCAATAAACAAACCGTGAAGAATGTGTATTTCTTGTATAATAATATGGAGTTAGTAGAAGAATTAATAAAAGCTAATAAGTTAGCAAAATTAGCTACATATAGCAAAATGGAGATAAAACTATCATAACCTAAGAATGCTTAGAATGTTCTAGAAGCATCTAGGAAACTTCTTTGTAAAATACCCTAGAAGCATCTAGGAAGATTATAAAGATTGAGTAACTTGTACACCAAGTTGATGGCTAGTTTAACATGCACAACAAATAAACGGCAAGCTTAGCCTACACTCCAAGAAAGAAGGCTTTGGGAAAGAACCTTCCTTGGAAGGCTCTTAGGAAACCTTGTAGCTAAGTGACCTATAAATACCAAGGCTTATACTAGATATTTGGTGTTTCACTCAATTGAGAGTTTCAATGTGACACCCACTTTGATCTTCCATCCTCATATTTCTCTCCTTGGAATTTTACACCTTGCCTCAAATTGATGACTTATTGGATCAACCAAGTGGATTCTAGTACTTCTCAAAGTTGGATCTTTGAAGTGGCTATAAGCACATTCTAATTGACAGAGAAGATATGTAGAATCCTACTTTTTATACAAGATATGGGCATTTTGGATAGAGAGTTTTACCTTTTGGGCTCACTAATGCTCCAATAGTCTTCATGCATTGGGTGTTAGATGGGCTACTGGATCAATCTATGGTAGTTTTCTTAGATGATAATTTGATTTATAGTAAGAAAGATGCAAAATATAAGAACCACATCCAAGAAGTCTTGAGATGACTACGATAATGGAAATTCTATTACAAGAAGTCAAAGTGTACCTTTTGGCAAAGAGAAGTTAACTTCTTGGGCAATAAGGTTTCTATGGAGGAGATCAAAATGGAAGAGGAGAAAATCAAGGCTATTAATGATTGGAATACTCCTAAGGATACCATGGAAGTTTGGGGATTGACTAGATTGTATAGATAGTTCATCCACTATTATGTTCATGTGGCCACACCATGATTGATCTATTAGGGAAGATAACAAGCTTTAAGTGGACCACCAAGCAAGGAGAATCATTCAATAAAATTAAGCATATAGTGCCTTCAAAATCCATTCTCCAACTATATGATCTTCAACTACCTTGTGTGGTTGATTTTGATGCTTATGACTTTTCAATCAGAGCATCATTATAACAAGAATTTCCAAATTGATTACATCTCATTGCCTTTGTGTCTCACCAACTAAACATAGAAGAAAATAATTATTCCACTTGAAATCAAGAACAACTTGCAATGGTGTATGCCACAAAGGTAAGGAGACATTACCCCTTGAAAAAAAAGTGATAATGAAAACCAATTATAACACAATATGGAGTTTTTCAATGAAGTTAGTTAGGTAGCAAATAGATAACAAAGTAGCGAATAGGCCAAACTAGCCTAACATATTCTAGAAGTATCTACAAAGCTTCTTGGCTGGCTTAGCTTGCACTCCAATTAGGTTGCTTTTAAAAAGAGACTTCTAGAAGCTTCCAACTAGCTTAGCTTGCACGCCAAGTAGACGGCTTCTAGAAGGAAGCTTCTTGAGAAACTTCTCAAGAGCCTTGTATAATCCCTATATATACCAAAGCCAAAGCTCATGCTAAACATTTGGAGTTTCATACACTCAAGTGTCCCATGTGATCTTCCATTCTCCTATTTCTCTCCTTGGTCTGGATCTTTTACATTGGTATCAGAGCAAGAATGGGATGGATGGAATTTATGGACCACCATATCCATTTCTGCTAAACCAATTTGGATTTTTGTGTCCAAGTACTACCCAAAAATCGTTTCAAATAGTTCATCATCTCACGCTTTGGGCAAGATTTTTTGAATATAATCACCTTCTCTGAGGAACCCTTGTTACTTTTGGTTGTAACTTATGGAGAATGATGGATGTGTTGCATATATGTGTTAATAAAATAGATAGATTGGGGATGATATGATAGAGTAGTAACCATGGCGGCAATGCCTAAGGTTATCATTGCTATGTAACAACAAATTAAGCACCTTACTTGATTGTTGGATGAATGGGATCATTGATGAAAAGAGCACTAGAGAGAGTAATAGTTCACGAAGGAGAAGACCAAATCCAATTTCCAAAACCCAAGGTCTTCAAAGTCAAGAATCTCTCAAGTGTAGTGGAGAATTTTGTGTTTGACGGCAAATGTTATCTTGAAGCTACCAATCTTCAAGATGAACAAAAATAGATTCTCTTGGCTTCTAGCCAATTGGATGGATTATCAAAGTTATGGTTGCAATTTTGAGTGGAGCAAACTGAATGGCAAATTGTTGCACCAATCTTGACATAGGCAGAATTCAAGAATGCAATAATTGGTCAATTCTAAGCTATAAATGTCACATGAGCTACACTAGATAGGTTGGCAAAGTTGAAGTAGATTGGCTCTATAAGAAGTTACATCACGTAATTCTAGAACACCATCATGCAAATTTTAGATATATTGGAAGGTCAAGCTCTTGATTGATTTGTGAGAGGCTTGAAGTCATGAACAAAATTAGATGTAACTATGCAAGAGCCACAACACTTAGAGGAAGCCATGTAGTTGGCCAAACGCTTTGATTCCTTAGTTGCAACTTGGTCTTGACCTCAACTTCCACAAAACCTACCATTACACTACACGCTGGTGGAGGAGACGGCACCAATGGAGATTGATGTCATTCAATGGAGACCACTTGACACTACATATAGAGAAAAATTGTGACAAAATGGTGATTGTTTCTATTTTTGCCAAATTGGACATTGTATTGTTGAATGTCCACTCGAGAATGGATGACCTTGACAAGTTGCTCAAATGGAGTTTGTGGAGCAGAATGATCATTGAAATGAGGAATCCTAGTAGAATATTTTGAGCCACCTATTGGGAACTTGATTAGTTCCAATGAGATCAAAGGCTTGACTTATGCAAGTTTGCTTTGCTTGCAAGGTATGATATGTGATTGTGGTTGTCAAATTTTGGTTGATTTTGGAAGTTAGAAAATTGCTTGTCCATGCAATTAGAAAAAGAATTATGTATTCCTATCAAGCCAATAATTGGAAGTAGATTAAAGATGGCGGATGGTAGAAAGGGCTATGCATTTTACACCTTGCATCTTGTCACCTTCAAGATTAAAAAAAAGTACTTGGAGTTTATGAGGTTTGTAGTGGCACCTCTGCACTATGATGTCATTCTAGGTCTACCTTAGCTTGAACTTCATAAGGTTCAATTTGATTGGAATCAATGACAAATTCAAGTACAATACCAAGGTAGAAATTTAGGTTGTCAAGCACCTTTGAGTAAGACATCTAAGAATAGCCAATTTCAAGATGGGAAGTTTTTTTAGAAGGCAGCAATAAAGCAAGCTTTGGAAGAAGATGAGTTCCAAGATGTGAAATTTGTCAATGAAGTAGCCATAAAGTAAGCTTTGGAGGAAGATAAGTCTATTTTTATGGTGTGAATCAAGCCGATTGTGGACAAAGGATCTAAGGAGGATCAAAATCCTCATCAAGCAATAGTTGATCAAATAGTCTAGGAGTTTTCAAATGTGTTTCCAAATGATTGGCCAAAGGGACTACCCTTTGATTGTGATGTGCACTTCAAGATTGACTTATTGCCACGGAGTACTCTAATGAGTAGACCAATCTCTCAACTCTCACCAAAGGAGTTGGATGAGTGCAAAAAACCCTTACTTGTTTGATCAATTGAATGGAACATGATACTTATCCAAGTTGGATCTTTGTAGTATCTATTGGAAAATCCCCATTGATAGGAAAGATATGCAAAAGACTACTTTTCGCACAAGGTATGGGCATTTTGAATGGAGAGTTCTACCTTTTGGGCTCACTAGAGCTCCAATAGTCTTCATGGATCAGATGCATAGGATGTTGGATGGACTATTGGATTGGTATGTGATGGTGTTCTTAGATGACATAATCTACAACAAGACAAAGGTAGAACATGCAAATCACATACAAGAAGTCCTAAGATGACTATGAAAATGGAAGTTTTACTGCAAGAAGTTGAAGTGTGCATTTTGGCAAAAGGAAGTTACCTTTTTGGGTCAAAAAATCTCATCAAAGGGGATCAAGATAGAAGAGGAGAAAATCAAGGCCATCATAGATTGGTCTATTATAAAGGATGCTATAGAATTACAACCATTTAATGGATTGGCCAATTTTACTGATGGTTCACCCACTACTATACTCATGTAGCCACACCATGACCAATCTCTTGGGGAAGAATTGAGCTTTAGTGGACCAACAAGCACAAAGAAGCATTCCAGAAGCTAAAACATATGGTGTTTTTAAGACTCATTCATCAACTATATGATCCTCAACTACCTTGTGTTGTTGATTTTGATACTTCTAACTTTACAATTGGAGTCGTGTTGCAAAGGAATTTCTAGATAGGTTACATTCCATTGCCTTTGTGTCTCATAGACTAAATACAACAAAAAGAAATTAATCTGCTTGAGATTAGGAACAATTAGCAATGGTATATGCAACCAAGGTATGAAGGCATTATCTCTTAGGGAAATAAGTGATCATGCAAATTGATCACAAACCTTTGTTGCAAACATTACACTTGGAATACATGAAGAGTTGACATCATTGATGGGAGGAAGAATTACAATTTTTTGACATCAAAATTGAGTAAAATCCAATCAATTCCACATCATTGCCAATGCCCTATCACGATGACCTGATTTGAAGTCTCTTCCTCTCATCACTATGGCAATTAGGACAGTATTAGTTGACTATAAATCCAAATTGAGTTTAAGTCCACTTTATAGCAAGATCCTTTCTTTCAGATGGTATAAGGTTGTCTTGCAACCTGCAACAAGGAGTAAAACACCTTCTCCTTCAAGGAAGGCCTTCTATTCTATGAGAACTAAATTTATGTTCTAGCCAAGGGTGATCTCCGACTTGTGTGCCTCCAAGAAGCTCATGACTTACCAATTGTTGGTCACATGGGTGTGGATAAGACCTTGGGTACTCTCCAACACCAATGGTGGTGACCCAACATGACACAATATATTTAGAGTTTGTCCAATCATCTGAGAGTTGTCAAGGCAACAAGGCCAACAACCAAAAACCAAGTGGAATCCTTCAACCACTCCCTATTCTATCTGCTTGATGGGGACATGTGAGCTTGGATCTCATCATATCCTTGCCCAAGACAAAGTAAGGTCACACAACAATTGTGATGTTTGTTGATAAGGTTAGTAAGCAAATCCATTTGGCACCAACCTTTGATATTGTGGATGGTCCAACATTGGCATAGATATACTTTGACACTGTCTTCAAGCATCATAGGATGCCTCATGTGCTCATCTCTGATTTTGATCATCAATTCATTGGGAAATTTTGGCAAGCACTCTTCTAGATACTCCGCACCAAGCTTGCTTTGTCCATGGCCTATTATCTTCAAATTGATGGACAAATTAAATGTGAAAATTTTACCTTAGAGGATATACTTCATTCTTTTATTACCATCCACCATACCAATTGGAATGAATGTCTTGCAACTACGTAGTTTGCATACAATAATTCCAAACAAGCAAGCACCAGATTCTTTCCTTTCTTCCTCAATTTTGGCCAAGATCCACTTTTTCTAGATTCCCTCCTTGCTCCTCCTCCATCTCATATCTCTCATACTTCTACCTTCTTGACCACCATATTCCAATCCCTCCAACAAGCCAAATCTCATTTCCTTGTTGTTCAAAATTGGCAAAAACAATATGCAGACCACCATCATTATGATCTCACCTTTCAAGTCAAGGATAAGGTCATACTCTAGTATGGGTGCCTCTAGTAACCTACCCCTCCCACTTGATACCCAAGTTCATAAACTTGCACTAATTGGATAAGACACTTTGATGTCACCCAAGTAATCTCTCATGTTGCTTATCAACTTACCTTGCCTTATCATATGTGCATCCATCCTATCTTTCATATTTCAAAGTTGAAACCCTTTTTTCCTAACCCATCTTCTTTTTCCTCTTGTGTCCAACCTCTTTCTCCTCCAGTCTCTATCAATGATCATGAGGAGCACAAAGTTGATCATATCCTTACACATCACCACATTCAACAAGACCGTCGATAACATACATAGTACAAGGTCCTTTGGATAGAGTGTCCCCTTCATGTTGCCACATCTGAACCTCTTTCTCATCTCCAAAATGCGCAAATGGCAATATAAGAGTTTGAAGCTTCAATGGCAACAAAGATGTCACCAACTAGTGGTGTGATAATATGGAATAGTATAGATTTTAGCAATGAAGTTAGTTAGGGCTAACAAAGTAGCAAATAGGCCAAATTAGCCTAGAATATTCCAGAAGTATTTAGAAAGTTTCTTGGCTAGCTTAGCTTACATCCCAAGTAGGTAGCTTCTAAAAGCTTCCAACTAGCTTAGCTTGCATGCCAAGTAAGCGTCTTCTAAAAGGAATCTTCTTTAGAAGCTTCTCGGTTAACATGGCTTGCACTCCAAGAAAGCGGCTCAAGTAAGCTTCTTGCAAAGCTTCTCAAGAGCCTTATATGCTCCTTATAAATACCAAATCCAAAGGTCATGCTAGGCATTTAGAATTCCCACACTCAAGTGTCCCAATGTGATCTTCCATTCTCCTATTTCTCTCCTTGGTCTTGATCTTTTACACCAATCATAGATTTTTATTGATGTAATGTCTACCTTGTAGACATTACATCTAGAGAACATGAAGAGTAGACATCATTGATGGGAGGAATAATTTTAGTTTTTCTGCCATCAAGTTTAAGTGCAAACTTAACAAGTTCCATATCATTCACAATGCTTTATCATGATGATTGGATTTAAAGATCCTTCTTGAATCTTACATGATAGCAGCAATCATTTCAATGTCAACAAACTCAAAGGTACACATAGTTCAAGACTACTTCACAACAAGACCTCTTCACTCATCTTGTACAAAGTTGTTTAGTTGCACATGGTGTGGAGTACAACACATTTTCAATCAAAGATCAACTTCTATTTTGCAAGAACCAAATCTGCATTCTAACTACCATGGATCTATAATTGGTGCAACTTCTTGAGGCACATGACTTACCAATCATTGGTGACAGAGTGGTAGACAAGACTTTGAGTACTCTATAACATCATTGGTGGTGGCACAAGAGGTTTGAGAATTTTTCCAATCATATGAGAGCTACCAATGCAACAAAGCAAGCAAGCAACTAAAAACCAAGCAAACTACTCCAACCACTCCCCATTCCATTTGCACAATGGGAACATGTGAGCTTAGACCTCATCACATCCTTGCTAAAGATTGACCAATGATGCTATATAGCAATCATAGTGTTTGTTGATAAGCTCAACAAGTCAATCCCTTTGGCACCTACCATGGATGTAATGGATGTTCTAATGTTGGCCTGAATCTACTATAATATTGTCTTCTATCACCATGGGATGCCATGGGTTCTCATCTATAACCATGATCTTTGATTTATAGGTAAAATTGGTACTCTTCAAGCTACTTGGCACTAGGCTTGCCTTGTCTATGGTCTATCATCCTCAAATTGATGACAAACCAAATGATTCTATCACACTTTGGAAGATATATTATGTCCCTTTGTCAATGTTCATCACACTAATTAAGATACTTATCTTATGGTTGCATATAATAACTCCAAGCAAGCAAGTACTAGACTCTCTCTCTCTTCTTTCTAAATTATGGCCAAGATCCATTTGTTCCAAATTCTCTTCTTGCTCCACCATTATCTTAGGTCCCTCATACTTCCATCTTTTTATCCATGTTATCTACTTCCTTACACCAAGCTAAGTCCTATCTTCTTGTTGCTCAAAATTAGCACAAATAATATGTTAATCAATATCATCATGATCTCACCTTTTAAGTAGGTAACTAACCTATGTTTTATTTTAGCAACCTCCTTCTTGACACCCAAGTTTGTAAACTTGTTATCAATTTGATTGGTCCATTTGATATTAATCATCTCTTATATTGCCTACAGACTTGCACTTCTAAACTATTTGCAGATCAATCTTGTCTTCCACATTTCAAAGTTAAAACCCTTTGTTTCTAACCCATCTTCCTTTCCTACTTGTGCCCAAACTCCTCATCCTCCAATCCCTATAAAAAATCATGAAGAATACAAAGTTGATTATATACTTGCATGTTGGGATGTCCAATATGATTGCCAATAACATACTAAATATAAGATCCTTTGGAAATCGTATCATATTTATGAAGCCACATAGAAGCCTCTTTGTTCACCATAGCAAGAGCTTGAGTGCTAAACACAAAAGAAGTGAGCTACATTTTGAGGTATACTCTTCCTTAAAGAGGCCAAAGGGAATCCAACCCTAATTGCACACCTAATGGCATATTTGATGGCGCAAACAAGGCAAATGGTAGCTTTGATGGTGCAATCAAAAACCCTAATATAATAGACAGCCGCTACTAAGTAGTATATGAGTTGCTATTGATACAATAGTGATTACTAGGATAATCACTCCAACATCTTAGCAAACTAGCTTTGGCATTGATAATGTTGTAATAATAAACATTAGTTTTTCCTTAGTTGTGTCTCATTATTAGCTATGCTAACATACTTGTCTTTTTTGTCAATCTTCATTACAAGGAACAGCTTCATCAAATATACTAACATCTAAAATATATGACTTGTCATGCGTATATATGTAGTTAAACATGATACATCATTATCAACATCATACACTATGGAAGCACAACTCACACATAAGTTATACACAAACTCTGAAGTGCCACAATAATCAATTCATTCTTTCCACTCAAATCATACTCAAATTAGATTTTCACTCGATCCTTCACTCAACAATCTACCAAAAATTTTGCAATGGTACAATCAAGCCACACTCATGCTAGCTAAGAGACTCCAAGTGATGCTTTTTGGCCTCTACCCACCATAGCCAAGAACTCAAATGATCAACATTAGAGATGTGGGCTCTCTAGAGCTACACTATGAAATTATACTCCTCTGCTAAACCCTAGGTCTCCAACCACTATAGCACATTCAATTGTACAAATGGTGCAAGTGATAGTGTGTCCCACCATGTGATCAATAGCTCTGACATGAAATCTAGCTACCAACAAAGAGTCCATAAGCAACTAACAAAATAACTATGATCGCCCACATTACCGCTCTAATGTTTGAGCAAACAAGCTTCAATGCTACAAATATCATGATAGACTTTATCTTATTAAGTCACTTGGATTTGCTGATATAATCAGTTAGCATGAGTGTAATAATGTCTAAGCTAAACATATCTAAGTGATGGTATAGTATAAAGGTACAATTGTGAATTTTATTGCTCCTTTTTTAACTCTTGTCCAATCTCGAACAATATTGGATTGAGTGTTAAAAATATAGGTACTTTCTTTCCATCAATCATCATTAAAAGGTTCCTCTAATTGATGTAACAACATATTTTATCTCCTCAACAAGCTGTATTATAGAAATATTTCATATTCTTACCAACCACCATAATCATAAATGGATGATTTAGGATCATACAATGAAAATGAAATAAAGTTATAGATGTCACACTCTTAACTCCTCAAAACTATGGTGTTTTAATGAGCTACTTGGCCAATATTACTAGGCATTAGTATTATTTTGATTGGTTTACTACTCTAATTCTTCAACTTGTAATTAGTTGAGTTTAACTACATAATTTGGCTAATCTTTGATATGATATCCAAGTTGTTTACCTAAAATTCCACTTTGAATTAGTCGTTCCTTGTCAATATTCATAGAAATGTTTTATTTTCTAATATAATTTAGAATGAACTATTTCAAAGTGTGTATTACCAACAACCAAAATTATATCATTGTCATGGAGTTTAGTTTCAAGCTACAAAAAGATCAAAATCCTTATTGAATAAACATTGAGTTTGTTTGGCTACAATTGCTAATTTAGTCCAATTACTTCTCAATCCTTCATTCATTCCAAACACAATTTTGAGATACATCTAAACCCTGTAGTTAAAGAAATATATTAAACTTGAAATATTTACTCAAGAAGTTTAGAAAGTACATATTTCTGCACAATTGTATGAAGTATAATATCTCTTCACTCACTTCTTTCAATCCTCCAAAACCTCTTCTTCAGAACCTCTTTTTGGTTATCAAGACTATTTACAAAATTTCCTCTTGTCAATCCTTAATCAAAAGAACTCCAAGAATCCTCCAACATCTCCTTCAATCCCTATCAAATGAACCAAAACTCTTGAAACCTTCCTTTCTTCTTCTATCAATCACAAACCCTCAAGAACTTTCTCTCTTCCTCTATCAATCAAGAACCCTTCCTACCAAAACCCACTTCTAGATTCCTTTCTCTATCAATTAAAACCCTCTTGTCAAAAATCACTCTCAATTTTCCTTCCTTTGTCAAGTAAAACCTTTCGTATTAAAACTCACTTTCTCCAATCATCCTATCCAACTAATTAAGAACTGCATGCCCCTCAAACACTCTTTCATGAAATCCTAGAATCCTTCTCTCAATAAATCCATATTGATCAATTTATAAATCTTAAACCCTCAAACTTTCTCTGCAATCTTGGCCTATTGATTAGTCCCCAAACTCCTAAACCCTCAATCCTTGCCAAATATCCAATTCTCCAAATTCCTTCCCATGGCATTATGCAAATCCTCTCCATAATGCTCCAAATTCCTAGATAAGGACTGCCCATCACAAGTGGATATATGACTACATGACATCATCCCCAACTTGTACCAAAAGTCACAATTATTGTGACAAGTGTCAAGCCAAAGGTGATTCCTACATGTTAGCTCCAACTTGCACAAAAAGTCAAACTATTGTAGTGTGGCAAGACAAAGGTGTATTCTAGGCCAAAGGTGATACTTACCCAAAGGCACGTTGTAGGCCAAAGATGATCCGTACCCAAAGGTGTCATCCTAAAAGTTGTGAACCCACATATGTCTTCAAATTATTGTAAATTTTGTTACAAACCTCCAAATACCACACTTTTGGTGTCTATGGAAAGCCCATGAAAAGATATTTCCAATGAAATAACGCATGCAAAATTTTCACTAATAATCATATAAATATCAACCCCAAAGTGTGCATCGTGGTGGTTCTACCCAAAGATGTGTTCCATGCCAAAGATGATGTTGTAACTTTTGCTACTGATTTTCAAATGCTATGCTTTTGGTGTTCTTGAAAATCTCTTGAGGAGACACTTCAAAGTAAACAAATCACCCTCAATTCGGAACTATAATTACTGAGATATCAACACCAAAAGCCTGCACCACCACAAAGGTCAACACCACTACAAAGGAATGTACCACCACAACGGTATGCACTACACCTCCATGTGGGTTTGCACTATACTATCATGGTGGTCTACACCATTACAAAGGTCTTTATTGCACCACCACAAATGTCTATACTACCACAAATGTCTACACTACATTATCACAAATTTCTATACCACCACAAAGGTCAAATGCTTGTAACTTTTGCTACAAATGTCCAATTTAGGTGTCAACAAAACACTCTTAAGAAGACAATTCCAACAAAATAAAGCACACCCCCTTTAGATATGTAATCACAAAGATATCAGCACTAAGTGGGCATAGTAAATGGTCTTTTGGGATTCTCCTAAAAACACAAAAACAACTCTCCTTAAAGCTAAGCTGTCCACTTCATGACACCATGGACATAGTACTATTTCAATTTTTATCTTATGGTATTACCCACGATACATATTTGAACACAAGTAAGTGGTAAACTCACTATTCAAATTAAAAATAAAGGCTTTATTCATTAGGTTGGTGAGTTCAAAGTGGTTTATTTCCTTGTGCACTATGAGCTTCCGGTAGTAGATGCATAATTGTTGAACAGATGAGAGAGCCAAAACTATGTACCATCTACATAGCCTCTTTAAGTTGTTTAAGTTTCCTCGTTATTATCTCTAGCTTTACAATAGGTTTAAATCCAATATTAAATTATGTAATACTTTTACATTATGAATATATGAAATTTATATAAGAATTTATAGAATCAAACTATATATCTCTTCATCAAATCAATTTATGTAAGCTTTATAACTTAACTACACATTTTCTCTTGTTGAGTTGATGACTTATGATAAAGATTGAAGGTTTTGTTAATTTTTTACTAAGAATCAGTTGTAATGTCATGGAATCACATCTTGCAATGTCTTCCTCTACTTAATACCTCTACTTAGTTCTTGCAATACACTCTAGTTGACTTGAAGCAAAGATTTGTTAATAATATATTATATTTCTAATTTTTAGTATTGGATTATATTTTTCATACTAAAAATAATAATTCTATTTTTTCTTGTCTTATTTGTTTAGCTATGTTTTGGAGCAGAGCTAGATAAATTACACCTTTAAGAATAATATTACATCTAATTACTATAGAAGGAGAGGAGATGAGACTGGATAGAAATATGAAGCATAGGAAGACCACATCAAGCCATACAAGTTCCATCATTATTGAAGGTAAGATGATATATATTAATAAGAAAATGTATTAAACTATGTTTTGAAATTTTCATACTTATTTCTCTTTCTTTAATTAATATCCAATGACATTTATAACATAGTGTTATATTATTTATCACTTAGAGAATATATATATGTATGATTATAAATAAATAAATATATTTATATTTATATTTTGTAAACATGATCTTAAAGAAAAAATAATATATTCACTATATTTATTTTTTGGAACAATACAAATTATTTTTGATGTTATGTTTATATATCATAGTACATCTATTTTCATTTTAATAAAATTTTTATTTTTATAGTTTATGAATATAAATAAAAAATCATTTATAATTTATAATTTATACTTAAAATACCATTTGGTTAACCTATTTCTAAGTTTTATTTATAACTAAATATGAAAATGGAAATAAATTAAATAATATGTTTTAGTTCATTAGACTGAATTATTTATTAATATAACTCTACAATCATAAAATAACTCATCTATATAACCAACATTTTATGTATTAAAAAAACATTCTCATGTATTTTATATTTACTATGAATCTTTATTGGAATATAACAAATTTCTGACCATATATAAAAGAAAAATAGCAAGTACAAAAAATATATAATATGTTAAGATATTTAATATTTGTTTTTCTTATATTGTAAGATAACATTCTATTTTATATATTTATCCCACTATGAATTTGATACAATAAAAGAGAAGTTATATATTTTCCTTTTACAGATGGGATTCTACAAGGCTAATTCATTCATATCTCTCTTGAACTATATTGTATGTCTTACATTGAGTTTAGTATAGTTATAAATAGTAGCAAAATAATTCATAAAAATCTTATATGTAAAATAAAATTAATTTTATAATAAATATTATAAAATCCAACAAAATAAAGATGCAATTTTTTATTTTCTATTGGTTGGATATGATTGATTGTAAATTTTATCCTATTTCTTGTCTTATATAATAAAAATCATGTTGATTAGTTACTAAACATAATATTATCCACCTTTATATTTAAAATAGCTAGGAAGTAGTGAATAAATAGGAAGTGATATAAAAATAGAAATATTTGCTTTATTCACAATAAAAAAATAATTTAAAAAATTTAATTTAAGTGATATGATACAAAATTTAAAGAAACAAACCATCTTAAGAATTTTCGTTAATGTAATCATAATTCCATTGAGATTTATATACATACAAACAAATTTTACCTTAAATTATTCATATAATTTATAATCATAGAGATTCTAATCATTACTTCAGCATTGTTTCTTTTACTATAAAGTATATTAAGAGTGAGAAAATATTAATAAAATAATACATATATAAATCTCTCTCTTTATACAAATTAAACATAGATCCATACCAAAATTACAAATGATAAAATTTCCATGATGACACAAACCATTACATTAGCGGTTGAAGATAGCCCAAAATCAAAAAGAACATATTGCTTCATCTAGAAATTATTGCCAAGTTTTTTTTGCAAGTAATAAGATTGATAGGGTCACCGGCATGCAACCTCAACCTCCAATAGCTAGAACAATTGTTATTGCTAAAGTAACTAAATCAACTATTGCACTATTAACAAGCCTACTCAACATCATAAATTGTGATATTCATAATGCATATGCAACATCTTTATCATCAATAGACTTAATAATATTCAATTCCATTATATTAGTTCCACATGTTATGCCTCTAAGGCCTACTTAATATTTTAATAGCTTCATGAAGCTCAAGACGCGGTCAAGAAGATGAATCTCCAAGTTAAACCTTAAATTTTAAAAATGAAAGAAAGTGAAAATGTCACCTAACATGTTAATTGCTTCAAACCTTAGTTAATCAATCTTTGTTTGTAAGAGTTTGCTCAAATGAGAATTAAATGTTGGCTAAGATAACTATCATGCCTAAAAACATTTCGAAAAGTATTTTATTTTCATTGCAAGGATAAGAAAATTTAATGTTGCAAAAATTGAGAATATATCTCCTAAAAGAGAAGAATTGTTAAAGACTCAAATGTCTAAATTCATCCTTGCATTAAAAACATTTCCAAAAATATTTTATTTTCATTGCAAGGATAAGAAAATTTAATGTTGCAAAACTTGAGAATATATCTCCTGAAAGAGAAGAAATTGTTAAAGACTCAAATGTCTAAATTCGTCCTTGCATTGTATGCCTCTAAGTGAAATATTACAACTAAAGGCAGATCAAATGTAAGCCCCTAAAAGAATTGGAATCTTAGTTAAGGCAAAGGCACATCATTTAATGATTTTGCTCCTTGATCATTTTCATAGCAAGATGTTTCTTCTTCTTCACGAGACCTTTCTTCTATTGCAAATTAACAAAATCCCAATAAAAGGTTTTATAAAAATCTATCTTGTTAGATATTATTTGAAGGATAGTAGAAAGTCAATTGTAAATGTAAATGTTGCAAATTATCGAGGACCATGAACTTAAGCAAATACTATTATTTATTTTTATATTGTAATTTCTTACAATATTACCTCCTTCTCCAACCAAGATAATTCTTATTATCTTGATTTTGGTGCCACTTACAACATGCTCGCAACTAAACCAAGCAACTGAGCAATTTGGATTAGGCATTTACTCTCAAGTGTTTTGTATCTTCAAAAGACAAGAAGAATCTTTGGTGATAAAAAATGGGTTTATTGTTTCTACAAGCAAAAACCATGACGATACTAAGCACATTGATATATAATATCATTTCATCAAGGATGAATTACCTAGTGGAGTAACAAAGATCCCCTATTTGCTTGCTAAAGATACGTGCATTGATGTCTTTACCAAATTATTGCACAAAAGACTTCACCAAAATCATAGTATTGTATTAGGATTAGGATGATATAAAAGTGGACAATTGAAATGAGTGTTAGAATCTAAAATCAATTCACAATTTCTTGATCCATTTGATCTAGTATGTAGGATTAGTATTTATTCCATTAGGTTTCTACTTGCCTTCAGGTTGTTTTTGTTCATAATTGAATAGATGCTCCATGAGTCATACCTTTTGCTCTGAAATTATTCACCGCTATTTAGTGTATAAACTTTGTACCTCACGTCAATTTAGTTATCAAGTAATTAGAGAGATATCTCCTAGTCCATTGTATGTCTTTTTTCCCAAATTTAGTGCATATTGTAAACAACATAAGTTTGACAAGACTTACATATGGTACAAGATGAAAAATTCAAAATACTAATACACCTTTAATAAAAATAGGTTAGAGAAGAGTATTTTTTGAGATAACAATCCAACCTAGATCACCAAGTCATAATGGTGAATGTTGTAACTACCAATCCCAAAAATAATACAATTTTAGAGTGGTTGATTTCCTATCCTCTTGGATGAACAATAATCAAAACAACACAATCAAGATCTCCAAGTACAAAAGCATTCAATGAGGCCACTAGTTTTCTACTCTAGCATTGGATTATAGAGACCTATGGATATAGAACTCAACAAGTTTGTCAAAGACTGCCCAAAGGCTAATTGTACTAAGATATCACAATCACTTATTATTTAGTCTGCCTCAGATCATGAATATCTAGTGTTCTATAGAGAGCACTAGCTTGTACAATCCACAATAGTTAATCACACTAGTTAGTGCAACCACATGAGAATAATCTATAATCATGAGAATAACCCTAGATGATGTTTCTATGAATAGTGGAATGGCTTGTATGTATGCTCTTTTGATATCCTATGTATAACACAAAAATTATTTGTCACAACTTTGTAGCCATAATTCATTTTCCTCCATTTGGGTATTCTTTGCATGCCTTGATGGCATACTCTCATCTTCTTTGCTATCTTATGTGCATCCTTGAGATTTCTTGCATATTATATAACTGCAAAGGCTAAGAATATCATTAGGTTAGATTTGGTCTAGTTCACAAAAAGCTATGTAAGCAAGAAGTATATTTTTACACTTTGTATGACTAAGCGGATCCAACTTTACTCATTTCATGTATTCTTAAATCTAACACATTTCAGGTGGGAATATTGGAGTCAAAGTTGTGTGTTCTTCCACCTTATAATGCTACTAATAAGAAGCAGGTATTTACCTTACTCACTTTATGTCAAACGGTTAAGAGTCTAAGAGGAGTGAAAAGAAGATGTAACAAATTTAAACACCCATTTCGCTATATAATATTCAAACTTAAATTTTTGATATCTTGGTCCATGAAAGATACATTTCTAGAATTTTCTTCAACACTTTATAGGATATTATAAATTATCCAAGAAATCCAATAATAATGGAACTTAAACTCCTTGTCTTGTCTATGCAATTTGTACTATTTGCATAAACATCAAATGAAGCTTTATGTTGCGTGTTCATAAAACATAGCATAACTTTTCAATATGACAAAATGGTAAAATTTCATTCAATAATTTTGTATTATTTACAGTCCTGAATATATATAATAATGTTAGCTGCTGGATTCAGTGCATAGCCTCTAAAATAGAATTGCACATTTATGCCATTTTGAGATGCGAGAAAAAGCAAGTTAGAAAGATATTGATGTCCCTTCTTTTTATCCGAAGTAAGGCATTTTATTCTGAATATTCCAAACATTCCAGACACTTCAACGTCATTTTATATTTAACAATGCACACTTATTCAACAAAGAGGTGTGGAATCCCAAAAAAACAAACGGGGCATTGTAGAAGGGGAGATCTTATAATGGTGAACAACAGCGTAGACACGATAGTGCATAAAGAGATAAATAATAGGCAATAATAAGGAAAGTCCGTTATGAGATCCAATTCCATAAGGAAAATATTTGATCAATGGCACGAGAATGATAAAACAAGCTTTTAGACATGCCGCCATATTTCTTTCGTTGTAGCACCAATATGTAAATGGTAGTACTTTCAAACTCGTACCTCCTTATTCCAGAATGGTTTAAGTAGACCGATGTATTCTTAGAATAAGAAAGTAAAATGCACTACCGAGCCAAGTAGAAAAGAACCCCAAAGTAAAAAAGGAAAAGGAATATAAGGCACTAAGAAGTGCAAGAGGGAAGAGCGAGCACAAGGCCCAAAATGGACAGTAAAATGCATGGCAGTTGCAAACATAGCATTGAATTGTCGTTTGCAAACATCTTGAAAAGCTTTCTCGGCTATTATTCGAGAGATACGTCCATTTGTACAACACACGACAAGGATATTTTTGAGAGCTGGGAACAAAGCTACTTCGTAAGCTTTCTCGACAATTGTTCAAGAGATACGTCGTCCATTTGTTTAACTCACGAAAAGGAAATTATATTTACGAGAACTCGGAACAAAGTTACGTCCTCCATATAATTGCACGGAATATTAGCCATCTCCTAACCTCCTTTTTAGAAGTCGATTCCATGGCGTGCCAAGATGGCAAGAGATCTAGGGTGGAATGAAATGCATGCACTAGAAATACTTGCCCGTAAGTCGCCAGTACAAATAATGTACTGGATCAAGGTATGGAGTCATTGCTTTACTAAAGCAATGATGAATTCCATGTCTTTTCTTCTCATGAATACAATGTCAAATATGGGTTGTGAATCTTATATGCAATGGATTGAGGTGAACCCACAGACCATCTAAAGCGTTTGCCCTTGAGTGATTGGGAGTGAAAAGTGGGCTTGATTATTCCCTTTCTAATACTCGAAGGAAAGAGTTTTAAATCGGCATATGCTTTTCTGCTCAACGAGTTGTTACCTTCTATTCTCTCCTCAAAGTGGACGTGAAAGATCCACTTTGTTCAAGTATTCATTCATTATTTCTTAAGCTTCACTCGGTCTTGTATCTTCGGTGGGAGCTTTTATTTTGCTTACGTTTTCTTTTATTTTCCTGCCTGCAATGCTAAGTTGTGGACTTCTCACGTTCAATCCATCCCATCGTTCTGATGTTCGGTTCTTATCTGAAATATACACTAGGGAAACAAACCTTTTGTTGAACCTAGTGTATCGAGAAAAAGTATGGTTGACAAATTTCACGACAGTACTATTCTGGACAAGGAGACATATTCAACCTTCTACAGTTCCAAAATGCTCATAAATACCAAGACGAACAACAATTCCTGAATGGCTCTCTAATACCGAACATATATTCTCCTTGACTCTGGTTGAGATTTCTTTATGAATACGGTCCCCAGCACTGTCCCTTCTTCCCATAGCCACTTCAATGCAGCGACTACAGTAACTAGGCGACTCTTCAATCGGAACAAGCAACATTGACATCTAAAGGAACATTTCACGGGCAACTAGTGATTTTCTGATGCATTTGTTCTCAAGTTCTTGTCCTTTCTCTAAGTTCCTTGGAGGCTACTGCATTCAAATATTCCTCCTCTTCAATGGTAAAGACGATCTTTGTCTCAGGAATGGAGAGACTCGTGAACAATTGTGACATAATATATAGGGCTCTACTCTCGTACTCTCATTCGTTTCATATGTTGAACGCTCGGTTGTTTGTTATGGCCCTTTTTGTCCCTTTCAGCTTTCATGGATACATACACATTTCAATCGAAAATCATCATCTTCTTCAAAAGAGATTTCGAATATCATCTTTCATTCGGCGTCATGCAACTAGTATGCACCTTGGTAAAGTAAACCCTAGTGGGTTAACTTTTATCGTGTTTTTGTGTAGGGTCCTCTTTTGGACCACTAAATAGGACTCATGATGATAGTCTGTCTTTAAAGGATTAACAAAGATGAATCGAAGAAGAATTGGGTGGACCATTATTCCCTCTGACCTTTTGTGCAATAGGGCCTGCTCTTCTCTTCTGGAAGTCTCATCATGTATAGCTTCACACCTGAGGTTCTATGATATGACTTCCTATTGCATTGACAGTTGAGATTTAGCTTGCGGTTGATTTGTCTTTTTTAAGAACACGAGCCTATAGGATATCATGTACAAATCCACTCTTGTGGTCTCAAATGAAAGGGATTCTTTAGAGGACAGCTGAATTAGCACATTCTGATGATTGTTTAGATGTAATGAAGGTATTGTACCAGTGACACAACTCCCTATCCTTACCATTCCCTCATTTCTCCCTACCAATTCAATTCTATAGTAGTAGTTGTACTTAAATATTCAACTCCTTGTTTACCTCCCTTCATGTTTTGTCTTGAAGAAATTGGGTGGGATGCAAGAAAATTTACCATCATTTCTTTTTGGTCAATAGTAATGCGTGTTCGGGTTAGGTTTTAATATGTGTTAATTATACCTTCTTCGATTGATTAAAGTTTGCTTCTTAGATATCGGGTATCCTGTTTGCATAATAGGTCCTGAACGTGTTTAAGGTTTTTGTCTTTATTTATTTATTTAATTAGGGTTTGTTTTTACCATAAAGATCAAAATTGGTTGTGAAGTCATTTAAGAAACTGTTATATGGATGATCCCTGATTTTTTTTCGTTTTTTTGATGACCTACAAGATACAGCTGTACTTGTAGCCGATTGCAGCAGGTGTAAGAGCTAAACTACATTAGAGTAGAGAGTTGGGGAAGTGTGGAAACGGGACAGATGGAGAGGAGAGGGAGAGGAAAGATATACATTGTCTGAGTGCTTTCTGGCATATAGCATTTGAGTGAATAGTCTATTCTGTTCATTTTTCAATTTTTCTGCGATTGGTATCTAGATTGAAGACTATGGAGAATTAAGTAGAAAGTTATGGGGTCTTTTAGGGTTTAGAGGGATTATTATACATTGAGAGTGATGGATGTGAGTTCTCAATTTTAATCTCTTGGTATTCATGCTACAATTTCATGAGAATTTAGTTTGAAAATTTTAGAGATATGATTGAAAATTATGAGAGTTTATAGTTTTTAGGGTTTGGAGAGATAGTATTTACTCATGTGAGTTTTGGATGTGAGGGATTGTGGTTTTGCAAGTATGGGAAGAGATAGAGGAGTATTGTGAGTTATTATCATTATTCTTGTGCTCACCATGGCTACAGTTTCCCATGTGGGGCTGCCTAGAGCGGCTCGAGATACAACATGCTCGGTGTGTCACCAATGCTTTACCTCACAAAGGGTAAAGACCCATGTGGGAAGGATGTATAAGGACTATGATTGGACCACTTAGGATGCTCATGTGAGGCTAGTGACCACATCGATAGTAGTGACACTTGGGATTACGCATGCTTCCTCTATTCCTTTTTTTACCATTTCAAGGATACAAATCGAGTCATGAGAGTGGTTAGCTTCTCATGTGGGTTGAATTTTGGGGTTATTTGAGACTATTTTTCCATGTACACATCTATTCCATAGGCTACACCATACATTCCATGATGAGGTTAGATAGGCTTTTTGCCTACCACTTGATCATTTGGCATGTGATCCCTTGGATGAGTTAGCATGGTTCCTATTCTTCTTACTCCCTTGATGTTGTCTTCATTATGCTAGAGAGGGATGTGCGGAGCATTGAGAGGTGACTTCTAGATTTTTTCAATTCCAAGTGTGGAATTGGGTGGCCCTACAAGAGGAATCTATTAGTGTTGCACATTTTAGGAGATAGGTTCTACCACAAGATACCATAGAGTCCACTTGATTACAATGATGTAGGACATTGGTTCATGCATGAGAGTTTAGTAGAGCAGCACAAGCGCTACACACTTCGTCTATGGCTAGTCCTATTGATGAGACTATCTTTTCTCTACACTCATTGCATCTTATGGTAGGAGAGGGACTACCCATAGAGGTCTTAGATTATCAACTTGAGAAACCTTTATGTCTTCATAGGTCACTTTTTGTCCAAGCATTGTGCACTACCTCTTGCCTTTCCTTGTGAGGCTTATTAGGGATGGTATATGAGCATCTTAAAGATTGCTTTCAAGCAAATGATCCTTCTAGTGGTTTCTTTGAGTTGTTTTAGGTAGTTGTAACAATAGCAAGAGGAAACATTCCTATATCTCTTAATCATATGTTAGGTGCTAGTTGACTTCTTGCACTGGAGACATGGGAAACATTAGACCAATTGCTATTGAAGAGATCTTTTTGCATTTGGTAAGCCATACCATCGTCCTTTACCATCATTCTCACTTCCAACAACACCTTAGTCCACATCAGTTTGGAGTAGCTACACTTAGAAGATGTGAGGCTACATCTCTAAGCATTAGGGCACTCCTAGATATCCATTTGGAGTGGGTTGTCCTATAGGTGGATGTTGAGAACACTTTTAATCTAAGCAAGCATCTATCTTTAGAGAGCTTATGGAGGCTGGTGGGTCCTTGGCGAGTCTTATTTCTTTTGTGTGGTTGTTTTATAGCTCTCATGATTCCCTTTACTACTAACACAGTTGTTCACAAGAAGGAGTCATTGTCTTGGAGTCAACTATTGGTACACATCAAAGAGATCCTTTGGGGGGGACCTTTATTTCCATAGCTCACTCTAGAGCTCTCTTATCTATTGCTTTGGCCATGCTAGGTTGTGTATTTCCCTCCTTGGAAGATGATACACATTGTGGGCCCTATAGATCAGATTAGGCAGGCCTTTGACCACTTGAATACCAAGCTACATCTTGTAAGCTTGAAAGTCAAGGTGTCAAAGTGTAGGGCATGGTCCACTTTAGGCATCCCTTCCCATCTTGAGCTTCAAGAGGAGTGTATCATATCTATAGATGGACTACATGTTCTTGGAGTGCCACTAGGATCTTGTCATATACTTCTTAGATGTTGCTCTTGTAGAAGATGTTCACCATGTGGATGACCTTCCATTACTAGGAGATCTACATGTGGCATTTGGTATACTCTCCTCTAGTATTGTTCATCAAACTGACTTACCTCCTCCGCATAGTTCTCTTTTCCTTGACCTTCTTATCACATTTAAGAGCCTTTGATAGGAGGATTATGGGAGTCTCTTGTGACATTATTAGACTTGGGACATTTTGAGTGTGTGATAGGGGATACGGCACATAGATAGACATCTCTACCAATCTTGTGTGGAGGAGTTGGCTTGCTATCTATGGAGGAGATGGCACCAATATGTTTTTGGGTAGTTAAGGTCTCTTGGCACTCCTACTTTCTTCTCATTTTGTGGTTGTTGATAGGTTGGTTTTGAAGACTTATCTGATAGAGGTGGAGGAAGGATCCTTTTCTCCCCAGATGTTATTGCGGCAAACAAGAGATAGTCTACTTCCCCCAAGCATGCAAGGACCTTCTATATTTTGCTTCACTATTGTCAAATTGGACTAGAGGTTTACAATTTTCCTTGATGGAGCAACAATATCAGCATACATTACATTCTCTCTTAGTTGACTTGTCCATTCCTTAGGCTACTAGAGCACATCTTTGCTCTTGCTCTAGCAAGAGTGTAGGCTCTTGGATTCTAGTTCAACCATGCATTAGAGAATTTTGACTTGCACTAGCTACTTTCTCTACAGCAATGAGGTTTTGCTAAATTTGGTCCACCCATCTATATCTTCATTACTCACTTGTGAGTGTAGTTCTACACTTGATGTAGCAGCGGTCCATATGACATGGTGTCCTTTTGGAGGACAGAGGATAGCTACCCATGGTGCTATTAGGAACATAGTGTTTGCTATGGCAAAAGAGAGTGGATACTTGGCTTGGAGTAGCATTTGTATGCTTTGCAGATGACACGTGTAAGGACAGACTTATACTTGGTCAAGATGATTAAGTGACAATAGCAGATGTCATGGTTATGGACCCTACACATGATATAGTTTTGGAAGGAGTGATTACTCATCCCCCTAGATGGGCAGCAAGTGCACCAATAGCTCATAAGCTCTTCAAGTATAAGGGTATGCAATGAGGTCACCTCTTTGTTCCTCTAGCCTTGGAGTTACATTGAGCAATGGACATGATGTTCAACACATTTTTCAAGGAGTGCATGAGAGCTTATTATGTTAGGTGCCAAGGGGTACCACTCTCACTCTCATACTTTGTAGCATATTTTAAACAATATGTGTCAATTGCTCTATAGAGGGTAGTGGCTCATGCAATCCATAGGAGAGAAATCACACTAGGTGATGCTTATTCAAATGCTCCAATTGTTTGTAGACCATACGGCTTGCATAGCTTAGATATCTTTGGTACAATATGGAAGATTTTTCAGATTTGTCATATCGACTCTATTGGGGCTTAGCATTATTTTAACTATTTTGTCTCACCCTTGTATGGCTTGATGAGGTCTTCCAATCCTTTGTGTTTTCTATGAGGTCACACTTTTCATGATGATCACTCAACATGAGGGGGTTTAATTCAGTTTCCTAAGGTTTAGGGTTTAGGGTTTGGGGTTTGACAATGAGCAAAGTAACTTACCAGATAAAATTTATGAATGTTGTAAATGGTTGGAGAGCAATATTGATGAATCTGCATAACTTTGAATCTTTGGATGCAAATAAATTGCAAAGAAACTCTCACTTAACTGCTACCATAATAATTTACAAAGGAACTTCCACTCAATTGCTATAATTATCTACTCCATACTATTTTAGAATACACTTGTAAAGATCACCTATAAAAAAGTGATGAGGTATCAATAAAATTGTATTGAGAGAGGTGTAAAGAGATAATCTCTACAAAATTAGCGGGACATGTTAGGACATGCTCCTTAGTTATTTATGGGTCTATGTTTAGTGTATATGTCTATCTTCTTACAATCTCTAATAAAAACTTCCATTGATATCCTATTCTAACATAAAAATAATTTGCAGGATTTATATTAAATTTATATGAGTGTCTGCATTATTCCTATGATGATTTTCATGTGAAATTTAATATATAATATTTACATACTTGATGAAATGATCAATAAATTTTGTTGTTGGGTTGATAAAAAAGAAGGACCAGGGGTGTTAAAATCTCCTTCTTTTTGATAAATAAAAAAGATGATCCTTCCCGTATTTTTCTGTCTTTTTCTATATCATTTTCTTTCTTCTACTTCTTTGTCAAGTTTTGTATTCTCTTGTTTTCTTGTTTAATTTAATGTGATAAAAAACACACATTGAAAATTTCAAAATTGCTATATATATATATATATATATACCTCTATGTTTGTCTTTTTTCTACATCATTCTGCTTCATCTGCTTCTTCTTTGTTAAGTATTGTATTTCTTGCATTCTCATTTAATTTGATGGAAACCACACATTGTATATATTCCTATCACTCAGACTAATTTTATTTTGTTGTGATTAGGAAGTTATGTATGCTTGTTCTATGAATTTGTATTTTATTTATTTATTTGTAAATTATTATTTACTTATTTATTCTATAACTTTTTTTTCTTATAACTTTGTACCTTTTTACGCAGTAGCCTTATATTAACTTTGTAAATTTTTCATCTTAAATAAAAAAATTCCCTTTAAAGTGAAATTGATATGTCATGCTATTATTTACTATTTGGATTATAAATATTGAGTTAATTGTAATTGTAAGTAATAATGAGTTCAAGAAAGATATTGATTGATTAGATTAAATTTGGATTGAAATAGATGGTGCTAATTCACTATAAAATTATCTTTGGATCAAAATAAATTCAACATTGAGTTTGATCTAAAAAAATTCACCATGTGTCAAATTCTAGAAAATTGAGAATTGAACATAAAAAAGAGGTCATTTGGGGATATTCATGTCCTTGAAGGATTTCAAGGATAAAGAAGCTCAGTTTTCCTTTTGGATCCGCAAAGTATCTTGTATCTTGTGTTATTTAGACTATTGTAGGAGAGCGTTGCATCTTGAACTCCTAATAAATTGGGTTTTGTCCAAAAACAATGGCAAAGGGTTAGAATTTGGTGCTGTTCATGGATAATTGGTAACTCATCTGCTCATAATCTGAATGTTGTAGATTGAAAGTTGCTTTATACACTCATATCCTCAAAAAGTGTATGTTATACTCCACTTTAGCTATTTTGAGTTGATATTAAGTTCACAAAATCTGGAATTTGTGAGTATCTAGAACATTGAAGTTGAAAGAAAGCTTTGATACCATATTTGGAGATAGATAAATGATGGACTAAGAACTAGCTCTATATTTACTTTACATCAAGGAAAAGGTGATATAAGGTACAAAGTTTATTGCCTCTAAAGTTATGAACATGTTTACACTAGAAGGTATCACTAATGTGCATTTTTTCAATTATGAAAAGACAACCCAAATCCAAAAACTAGTAAAAGCACAATTGACTATATACTAATCTTATACACTGCCATGTACATTAGTAAATTGCTAAATGATTCTAGATTCTAAAACTAATACTTCTTTTATATAAACCTATACTTCAACCTATAATTTATATAAAAGAAACTATAAATTTTCTATAACAAAGAGACTCTACTTAGGTTTGGTCTACCAATCTATATCTTAATTAGGAATGTTGTATTGCACTTAGTGTATATGATCTATTCCCCTTTTAGAGGCTAGAGTGATGTTATGAAAAAAAGAGTTTATAAATAATAAAATATTGGGATTGTAGCATTGTATTAGTATATATGACCCATTCATATTTTGGAGGTTAGAGTGATGCTATAAATAATCCAATAAATTTTTTTAATTTTTGCAATGGCATAAGAAAGTAGGTTGAACCTATACTTCAAGTAGGTAATGCAACTCAAAATAAAATAATGCATGGTCAAGTTAGGATCTAAAAGCCTACATCCTTTCTAAAGTAAAGGATAACAACAAGTGATAGTAGCGCAAGGAATGTGAAATCAACTTGCTTGCTAAAACTAGCAATTAATTGGCAATGACTCCAAACTTTGAATATAATAAGAAGATAATAAAGGCAAAGTATGAAAGATCTTTGCATGTTAGAGAGGGAAAATATCTCCAATATGTTGCAATAATACTTGAAGAGGAAGTAACTCATTCTACATCTAGGTCCCAACTCCATTAAGGATATACTTATTAAGAAATCCTAAACTTTGAGTTGAACAAAGATATTGAAAGTGTTAAAAGATCCAAAGATGTGTTAGCTGATGTCTCCTCTGTAGAAAGTAGTCATACCCCTCCACACAAAACGTGCAAAGATGTCTACATATGAGCTATGTTTAGTTTCATATTCTCAAAGATCCCAAATATTATAATATCACCAACAACTCCCATGATCTAAAATGCTTTAAAATGCAATAAGAAGACAAATGTAGTACCATGTAGAATAGACAAGCTAGATAATTCTGAAAAATTAAAGAAAATAGATTGATATTTAGATAATATTAATATTATATATAGATACCTTAATGTACTCTCCCTTTGACATCCTCTCTTAAAGCAAGCTTCTATGCTTTAGGGAAAGATGTCAAACCTGAACTCTCATCTACCTTCTCCTCCTCTCAAAACAATAGTGTAAATCTTCCATTATTTAAAGTCAATACAAAAGTTGAGTACAAGATATCAAACAACATAAATTGAGATTCAAATAATTTATACTGGTTTAATTGAAAAGGTAGTACAATAATATGGTAAGTACTATTTTCTTCTGAATGATGACAATTGTTTTTACTATTTTGTCATGTCTTATTTGAAAGATACTTTGTAAAGGATTATGTATGTAACCCATGGTTAGATAGAGAACGTGGAAACAAGCCTGGGACCAAAATGAATGGAAGATGTTATAAAAATAAACAAAAAAGAGAGGTTTAAACAGAAAAGGAAGCAAGCTTAATGTTGGAGAAGACATTGCAATGGCGTACTACACAAAATCACAACTAAAGTCATCATAAGTGAAGGAGGCGATCGCGTAGGAAAAACAAAGGATGGGAAGACATCAAGCAGTACAAGGGAGAGACAAAAAATGTAACATGGTGCTAAGCCCCAATAGAGTCTATATGAGAAATCTGCCCTATCGTACCTAAGATATCCGAGCTATGCAAGTCGTATGATCTACACAAAATTGGAGCATCCAAAGAAACATCACCTAATGTGATTGCTCTCCTATAGATTGCACTAGCCACTTCCCTCTGTAGAGCAATGGACACATGCTGTCTAGAATATGCTACAAAGTTTGAGAGTGAGAGTAGTACCCCCTGACACCTAACATGATAAACTCTTGTGCACTCCTTGACAAATGTGCCAAATGCCGTGTCCATTGCTCCATATAACTCCAAGGCTAGAGGAACAAAGAGGTGACCTCGCTGCATGCCCCTATACTTGGAGACCTTGTGACTTGCTGCTGCACTCGCCGCCCATCCAGGGGGATGGGTAATCACTCCCTCCAAAATTATATTCCACGTAGGGTCCATAACCACAACATCCGCTACTATCACCTGATCATCTCGGACCAAGTCTGCCCTAACACGTGTTGATTGCAAAGCATACAAATGCTCCCTCCAAGTATTCACTCTCTCATGCCATAGCAAACACTATGTCCCTAATGGCATCATGGGTGTAGCTATCCTTGGTCCTCCAAAAGGACACCATGTTATGTGGACCATTGTTGCATCTAGTGTAGAACCAATCACAAGTGAGTAATAAAGATGCAAACGGGTGGATCAAACCTATGCAAAACCTCATCGCTGTAGAGAAAGTAGTTGGTGCAAGTTGGAATGCCCTAATGCACGGTCAAGCTAGGATCCAAGAGCCGGCACCCTTGATAGAGCAAGAGCAAAGTTGTGCTCTAGTAGCTTGAGGAATGGACAAGTCAACTAAGAGAGAATGAAGCGTATACTCACAATGTTGCTCCATCAAGGAAGACTGTAAACCTCTAGTCCAATCTGACAATAGTGAAGCAAAAGGTGGAATATCCTCTTGTGCTTTTGAGGATAGACTATCTCTTGTCTACCACAAAACCTAGAGAAGGAGGATCTCTCCACCTTTGTCATATAAGTCTCCAAAACCGACCTATCAGTAACCACAAAACAAGAGGAAAGTAGGGGTGCCAAGAGAGCCCAACTACCCAAAAACACTATAGGTGTTGTCTCCTCCATAGATAGCAAGCCAACCCCACCACATGAGATTGGTAGAGCCATCTGTCTATGTGCCAAATCCCTTATCACACACTCAAAAGTCCTTGGTCCATAATATCACCAAAGACTCCCATAATCCTCCTATCAAATGCTCTCAAATGTGATAGGAAGGACAATTGTACGGGAAGGGAAGGGAAGGGAATTGTATGGATGAGGTAGGATGGTCAACAAGCAATATTGGAGGAGAGTATACCAAATGCCACCTACGGATCTCCTAGTAATGGAAGGTCACCCACATGGAGAACATCC
The DNA here is from genome assembly GCA_948567375.1 of Lunularia cruciata. Lineage (NCBI taxonomy): Eukaryota > Viridiplantae > Streptophyta > Marchantiopsida > Lunulariales > Lunulariaceae > Lunularia > Lunularia cruciata. Next base: position 53,239,145 of record OX419762.1, on the reverse strand, counting down.
TCTGCAAGGGGAACGTCTAAGAAGCATGTGACAAAATCCTCCGATCCTACTAGCACTCCAAGAATACAAAGTCCATCTGTGGATGTGATACATCCCTTTGGAAACTCAAGGTGGGGAGGAATACTTAAAGAGGACCATGCACTACACTTTGACACCTTGACTCTCAAGCCTACTAGATGTAGCTCGGTAGTCAAGTAGTCAAAAGCCTACCTAATCTGATCTATAGGGCCTATGATGTGTGTATCATCTGCCAAGGAGTGAAAACAACCTGGCATGGCCAAAGTAGTAGATAGGAGAGCTCTAAAGTGAGCCATGGCAAATAAGAGCTCCCTCCAAAGGATCTCCTTGACGTGTACCAATAGCTGACTCCAAGACGGTGACTCCCTCCTATGAACCACCATGCTGGTAGTAAAGGGAAGCAAGAGAGCCATAAAAAGATTGCACAAAAGGAATGAGACTCGCCAAGGATCCAAAGCCTCCCTAAGCTCTCTAAAGATGGATGCCTGTGAGATGCTATTAAAAGCGTTCTCAACATCCACATGTAGGACTACCCGCTCCGGATGGATATCTAGGAGTGCTCTAATGACTAGAGATATAGCCTCACATCCTCCAAGTGTAACTACTCCAAACTGATGTGGACTAAGGTGTTGTTGAAGTGAGAACAATGCTGAAGAACAATGGTACGACTGACCAAATGCAAAAAGATCTCTCCAATACCAATTGGTTTAATGCCCTTATTGTGTCCTTCTCCATTGTGAGAAGTCAACTAGCACCTAACACCCGAGTAACAAACATAAGAATGTCTCTTCTCGCTATTGTTGCAACCACTTGAGACAACTCGGTAAAACCACTAGAAGGATCATATGCTTGGAAGCAATCTCTAAGGTGCTCATAAACCATCCTTGACAAGCCTCTTGAGGAAAGGCGAGGTGCAGTGCACAATGCTTGTGCAAATAGCGACCTATCAAGACATAAAGGCTACTCAAGCTGATAATCTAAGACCTCTAGTGGTAGTCCCTCTACTGTTATAGGATGTAGTGAGCGTAGGGAAGAGATAGTCTCATCAATAGGACTCGCCATAGACAAAGGGTGTAGCGCTCGTGCCGCTCTACTAAACTCTCCCGCTTGACCCAATGTCCTACACCGTTGTAATCAAGTGGACTTTGTGGTATCCTTTGGTGATGCTTGTCTCCTAAATCATGTAGCCCTAATATACTCCTCTTGAAGGGCTGCCCAATCCCCCGCTCGGAATCGACAAAATCTAGCAGTCACCTCTCTCCGCACGTCCCCCTCTAGCATAACGAAGACAACATCGAGGGAGTAAAAGGAATAAGAACCACACTAACTAGTCCAAGGGATCACGTGCCAAAAAATCAAGTGGTAGGCAAAAAGCTTGTCTAGCCTCATCATGGAGGGTGCGGGGTAACCTATGGAATAGACGTGGATATGGAAAACTAGTCTCAAATAAGCCCAAAATGCAACATGCATGAGAAACTAACCACTCTCAAGACTCGATCGATATCCCTAGAACAATCAACAAAGAGATAGAAGACGCATGCGTAATCTTGTGTGTCACTACTGTCGATGTGGTCGTTCGTCTCACGTGGATATCCCAAGTGGTCCAATCATAGTCCATATGCATCCTTCCCACATGAATCTTTACCCTTTGTGAGGTTAAGCGTTGATGACACATCGGGTATGGTGTATCCGGAGTCCATCTAGCCTACCCCATATGGGAAGGTGTAACCATGGCTAAACAAGAATAATGATAGTAACATAAATAGTCTCATAAGCAGAAAAAGTTTAACCATAAATTTGATTCCACCCTCGTTGAACCATACCGGATGCTAAGAATTCGAGAAATGAATATGATCAGATTTGCCGTTCCAATCGAAGGTACCGTAGCAAGAGGTCGTCTTCATCTGGCGGAAACTTTTAAGCCCGTCCGACGAACAAGTACTTCTCCGCTGTTTAGGAAAAGGTCAAAGATCAAAGACCACAGAAAGACAAGCGAAAGTAATGCTAGGAGTAACCAGTGTACTTCGTGTCAGGCCACCGGTAACGGCCGGGGCCCATACATGAGCAGGGAAAGCAAAGAACAGATATACGGTATAATGGGCGTATGATAACGGCGTACTTTATCATTACAGGTGAAAACTAATCTACTTTTCCACGCTGCTTGTACGTACGTCTTGTGGTGACAACAGGCCGTGGTAAAGTGTCCGAACTTATTAACCTGTAGGGTTCTCTTTATAGATACAGCATGTTAACTTTTTCTTGGGTTTGAATCCTTTATAGATACAGCATGCTAACTTTTCTTGGGTTTGGGTGTGATTTATTCTGCCTTTCCAAAATTGTATGAAGTTCTGTCTATAATTCCTCCTCGGTTCCAAGGGAATAAATACTCCAGCGAAAAGTGCTCGGTAAAAGCTGGCTTGTCGTAGGGAATTCTTCCCCTCTCGAAGCTCTCCCCGCCTCTCTCCGTCTGCCTTCTGCCGGACGAGCTACTACTGTAGGTTACCCCCGGTTAAATAGACAGGGGTTACATTGACTTGACTGTAGTTATCCTTTGGTAGCCCTTCCCATACCTACAGTGTATACATATGGCGCCGTATACTAGAAAGGTTCTTGCTGATTTTCTTCTTGAACCTTTTCCCTGGGTTTACAATCATGAGTTTGTGGTTTACTTTTCCGTTTCGGTGGGTGGTCAGTAGAACGAGCTATCTACACCTTGAACCTTTTTGCTTTTTTCTGCCACTCATTTGAGGTTGCTTTGGCATCTTCGGTCAAACATTCTAGCTATCAACTTCAAATGTTGTGCTAATTCTAAAATTTTTAAATTCCGGATGTTGTGCTATAAGGGGAAACGTGAACTGTGTTGTGCTATAACAGGAAACGTGAAACTACAACTGACGTTTTCTTCGTTTTCTTCTTTTATTTCACATGCTGGTTGCGAGGTAGAATAGAAGGAATGAATGCGCATTTTTCACAACTCAAGGGGAAGAACTTGGGAACGAAATGCTACATTTAGTTCTTTTCCTATCATAAAAACTACAGGGTACTCTTTTGTCTCACTCTCTTCGCACTAAGCTTTATATAATACTGCTTAGACAACAAGGAGGTAAGAGTTGGAAGCTTTCCTCCTTTATCCACTCCTAGGGGAAACAACAATCCCGCATGAGCATCCATTCACCATAACAAAAAGTGAGGTAAACAAGATACTCATAGTGGACAATCTTCTAAATGATATAAGTGCTTGTATATGAGTGTATCGCCATTACCATATAGCACCTAATGTGAAAAGACTCACTGTAGGAAATCGTTAGGAACTGTAACTGGTATGCCATTGAGAAAAGCCCATGATAGCTAGCTCTCTATTCAAGTTCAGTATCTTCTAATCACCTTCGTGGGGACTTTTAGTTTTACTTGGAAATACCATTCCAAGACTGGGTATTCCAAATAATATTTTTTCACGTCACTAAAGTATAGATACATGAACATACTTGCACCGCTCCTACTCTGGAGTCTACACTACAAATTTGGGCTACATCAGGAAGTACTTCCGAACGAAAATGCTGTCGTCCCAAAAACGTCGATCATGAAAAGTCGGCACAATGACTGCACAGTGGACCCTAGTTGACCCAACCAGTGTTCCTGACCTAGTCAGCTAACTTTAACTTCGAAGAAACTACGGTTGTAGTACGCTTGGTGTAGGGACATGCTTCCGTATAGGCCCGCTTTCTATAACTTCCTGTGGAGGTCTATCGTAGCGAGCTACCGTAGGCTCAAACTTCCCCGTTTGTGAGAAAATCGCTTCACGTTTTCTCTCTCCCACGCATACCGAAGGGAAAGCTGAAAGTTCCTAACTTTCTTCGAGGCAGAAAATCTACTTATACGGACAATACGTGGATCCCTCGAGGTGAAATACTTCCCACGATCTTTTTGGAATAATAACATAAAGGACACATACACATAATAGAAACAATTTCGGACAAGGAGCTAACATGCTGAATGAATGATACAAAACTACGTAGTTTGTGAGCCCTTTCTCTTGACAGCTGGTTTCACCTTTATGATGATTTGTTTTCACTTTATGGGGTTTCAGAATTACACTCCGGCCTAAAGAGTAAATAAAGGGTAGGTTGGTGGGTTTAGAACCTTGTCCTTGTTAACCTCAATAAGTTGGATCAATCGCCGCTTGTCGTGTATCGCTTGTACCTGTTAGTACGTACGAGTAGGTCCAGAGTCACTGGCTATATAACTCGAAATACTGTATAGCAGTCGCAAGTTCAACAGGTATAAATGACCTTTTATCACAGGTCGTCCATGCCAACAAGGACAAATTAATAGGACTTTGAAACGTTTATTTAAGACTGGTGCTACAGGACTCGGACAAAATTGTTTCTAGTCACTGTATCTTTAGTTGAAGTTGCAGGACTCTTCCGGGAGACTCCGATTCGCCGCGATTGCGTCAGAATGTCAATTGCCGATGTCGGGCACATACTGTGACGTAAATAGATCCCTTCAGAGCACGGATACCGCATGTCGCAATTCACACTCTCCGTTTAACATCTGCAAGATTAGACACGAACTTTAGACGGCAGTCAAACGAAATGTGAAAATTTGGTCCTCCTCGTTTGAACGGGTCGCCCTTTCTTTGGAAACGAAGAATTTGAGGAGATTCCGAGAAAAGACCAGAACCTCATGGGACAGAACGATTTCTTTGGGTAATAATATCTTTGGTTCCAAGAAAAGCGAACGTATGCCAAGTAACTTAAAGTATGAGTTGATTAGATAGGAGCAAAGATTTTCTTTTCTTACGTTTATATTGTTGCATGTCTAAGTTTCAATGGGTCATTACCAGCATTTGAAAGCCATTTTACTCTCAAGACAGAGCAGAACAGACAGCTGTACAGACAGAACGCTATAATTTCTACTTCTTTCTCAGGCTTAATCAGCGGGATCTTTGGGGTAAAAGGTTGGAGACAATCATCACTATTAAACCCAAACACACAAAAGTTGTGAAACCTTTCAACCTTCAAAGGGTCCACAAACCAGTAAAGTTCCTACCTTCTCCCTCGGAATCATCCATTCATTCCCATTGCTGATAGTGAGAATGTCGTTCAAGCATAAGTCCATAGTTCTAGCGAGGATTGCAGACTACTACAGTATGTGCTATATTATACACGCACACGCTGGTCTCGTGATTGTGTCCTATCTTCTATTCTATTTCCTCTCCTCAAGCTGTGAGCAAATCAAGGCGAGAAAAATTCCGAAGAGAAACATGGAAATGCACATATAGTGCTCCGTTGGTCAAACTAATATAACTCCTGTTGTTATCAGGTCGACAGCTGCTGCTTTGCTTTTGCTACTGTTAAACTTATATGTTCACGACTTGTGGGGTGTGTGTGTGTGTATGTTATGCTTGTGATGATTCAGTGTGTGGATGGATCTTCATCCCTGTCGCATTCATAATATTAGTATCTCTTCCCAAGAACTTTTGATAAGAGATAAGAGAGAAGAGAACTACAATACTCATTTATACCAAGGCAAAGAACAAAAGCGAAATACACTAGGGGAGCAAGGAGCTAATTATCACACACGAACTCTCCCAGTCTACGACGAGAAGAGAGAAGAGACTACAGCAGCAGCCGTGACGTAGAAGGTTATCCGACAAGATCTCAATCCAAGCCAAAAGTTGGCGAAAGAAAGCTTTGCATTCGAGTGAAGGGTACTGTAGAATTACACTTAAAAATTATAACAGCAATGGTCGAAGAATAACGACAACAACATGACTTTACTCTGGACTCTACCGTGTTTCCATTAGAACCAATTCGTGGAGGAACTTGCAAAGAAGAGTATACTTGTATTTGATCCTACATGTGCTCTATCTTGTTGTATTATAGATTTAGTTTTTAGTTCTTTTTATGTCTATGTGTTGTTTATACTTAGAATGGGATGATCCTACGCATGTGTTCTATTTTGTTGTATTATGGATCTATTTTTTTATTTAGATTTTAATTTATTTTATGTGTCTATGTTGTTTAATATTTAGAAACGGACATCACTCTCACTCTAACAACTTGTTACTACTATTAGGGTTGAATCTTCACACCTGATTAAAATGCTCTTTTATTCTTACTTCTTTGGTAGAATCTGTGAACTTCTTTATTCACTATAAACCTAGATTTATGTGCGGTATTTTAACATTTAAGCAGTGAAATCATACTAGTGTTCCTAATGAGTGTCTTACATATGTTTTAGTCATTCATTCATTCAAATCATTTGATTAATCCAATGTAATGGACATGTACGGAAGTATTATAGTAATTATATTTGAATTGATAGAAACTGTCCATCGTTTTACAACATTCCATTCTTGATATATACTCAATTGTAGTGAGCTTATTTACATGAGTAAAAATCGTCTTTGCATCTTATGTAATCCCCATCACTTTCCATATCTCTTCTCAGTAATGTTAATTCATACATTGTCTAATACATTAACTATCACTTTCCTGTATTTACTAACTCCAATAAGGTCTAGTAACCATAACTCCTATTAGAGGTATTTATTAGAAGAATTAGATTTTAAAACTTACCACAACTCCTTTTGATATTCAAAACTATATTGTATTTAATTTAGACCTCCAATCACTCAATGACAGGTTTATATGGATGCATTTTCACTTACGGGGGTCTAATTTTATTAGCAATATCTTGTATACTTTACATCCTTTTACAATATCTAATATTGAATGATTACTCTAGTTGAGAAATAGTTATTCATACCATTCATTCACTCAATTTCTTAAAAGTAGTAAATGGTGGTAGTAGTAGCTCCAACAAGATCTAATATAATTTTGTTACCTCTTTTAGAAATATTCCTTTATATATCATAAGATTCAGTCAATTTTTATTTGAGGTTCAAAATAACTTTGTTTTAAATAGAAACTCTCAATCACTTTACAATATGTTAGTCTTGATATATTATCAGTTTTGGTATTTTTAACTACAAGAGTGGTTATCATCTCCAAATCTTGTGTACTCTATGTTACTATTTCTTTAATGATGATTTCACTTGAATAATAGTAATTCATTTCCATATCTTTCGTACTCTATGTTACTATTTCTTTAGTGATGATTTCACTTGAATAATGGTAATTCATGGTTCATCTATCATTCTGTAAAATGTAATTAATATATTATCTAACAATTTATTAAATGTGATTAATATGTTATTTATCAGTATTTGGTGGTACTAGTAGATTCAACAAGGTCTAGTATATCCAATCACTTTTATTAGAGATAGTCATTAAAGAGTTATAGTAGAAAATTCACAACCATTTTAATGCTTTTGATCATTTATCTTAATTTGTAAAATATTTGGAGATTTCAGTTGAAAATTCAAAAAACTACTATAGGAAGTCAATATATACCAATTTATGGAATATTCCACAAGACTACATATATTGAAAATTCAACAAGTTCATAAATTCATTCCGCAAAAGTAGTCCATAGAGATACAACAGTTCAAAGTCATCAAATTAATTTGGATTCTTGACTAATTCTGCAAAAGTAGTTCATACAGATATAACAGTTGTAAGAATGGAGTACTTTTTCATTTTTTTATAATAAACCTTATTATACACCTTATAATTTATTATGAAATTACCTATAAAATGATATATAAGATGCTACAATTCCAGTAAATATCCATTTGAAACCCCTATTTGTATCCTGAAAGGGTTTATTCCATCTTACATTCTCCTTGGTATTTGGGATCGCATTCAGTTTACTTTAAACTATTCACCTTTTAATAGTCATTAAGAGAGCTATTGTACTTGTAAGACAAAAATCATTTGATACTTATATTCATAGTTTAACATATTGTAACTAACTGTACATATTAAAACAGATTAATATGTACATAAAAAGAGCCTGAAAAATTCCTATCATAAAAATGTGGTTTACTCAAAGAAAGAGCGTATTCAATGTTGATTTTGTCATCGTCTCGAATTTCATCTAGGCATAAGGATGATTTATCCGAATGTACTCAAAACGGTAGAGACTCTTATATATACCTGGAATGCCAGATAATTTAATCCAATTTATTTCTCAGGCCAGTCCTCTATTGAAAAATTAACTATAGGGTTTTAGCACTTTTAGTTAAATTCAAATACATGCTTCCCTATATGATTTGAAAAAAAATTCATATTCACATCATATTTAAAAAAAATAAAATGATGTGAAAAATATATTATACTATGTCCAAGTGTTCTAGCCCTAGTTAGGAATGACTCCACTACAAATGCACCCAATACAATATATTATGCGGTGGTGGTATGAAACATAAAGAATTTGCTGTGATTTGTATATACAGTATATCCATTATTGACAAACCTCTGCTCTTTACAATAAACAAAACTTCAAAGAATTTAGCCTTCATGATTTGGCCTTCATTCATTACACACTGATCTGGAGAAATAATTAATTCCATTTCTATAAATATTGTGTTAATGACTACGTGTCCAGACATAATCATAATAGACCACTTTATATCTTATTTTATGAACTGAAGGGTAGGACTGAGAGTAGTTTAGACATGTAAGCAATAAAGAATAGATTGAGGGACGATCAATGATCATTTACAAATCAAATCATGCTCAACTGTTACTTCAACATGCTTAGCCTCATACATGACTGGATACGAAAGTGGCATTTACTCGAACAACTTTTTAGATTATATCGAGAAAGATGTACTATATGCATAGAACGAAGAAGTAGCTGGGGATGTAGTAATCGGGGAAATGACTCTTGGTATAATATATGTTGTTTATTATTCTATCTTACTCTAAAATACAAGAAAAGCATATTTTTGGTACTTTTTGCATATCAATAAATGAAAATGGTGTTGAGGATAGAATATGTAATTGTGATGCTATAAAAAACACCCATTAAGGGCAATCACACAATAGATAAACAGTACCTAGTTTATAATGTACACAGTTGGTCTTACTAAATTACCATGTGAAACTCAAGGAAAGCCAATCAATGTTGGGGCATGTAGGGCCTCGCACTCTCTACCTCCTCTTGATTTTGTTAGTGCTTTGTACTCCTTTTATTTTCCTTCATGGTATTATATCATATGTCGGTATTACGTTCTGGATGTGATTAAATAGGTAAATCAAGTAAAGTAAGGTTGAAAATAATGGGAAGAATTGATAGGAGAGGATATTTACCAGATGAAATTACCCACAGTGGTGTTAAAATTTGTTGATAGTTGGAATCAACCGTTTAATGCAATTATCTCGTACTAATCCCAGTAAAAAAAAACACCAACGAAAAATGTCTACTCTACATATAAGAACACAGAAAACAAAGAAACCACAATTTAGACAATATTAGTTTTCCTTAAAACATACATGGTCGTTTACTCATAGTCACTAGGTTTGAGGCTTTATAAATGTACATAGATATATATCAAGCCTCAAACGTGGAGTACATCATTCAGAGCTAAAAGCAAATGAATGGATGCATTTTTTCTTCTAGTGAAAAGTAAAAGTTCTCCATTGAACAAAAACTCGAGCAAATACAACGAATGGTATAGCTCAATTCCTGGCATATTGCACAAAGATGAAAATCATCATCAGGTCCTTCGTGCCTCTCCTTGGAATCAATAGTCAGTCCTAAAAACAAGAATGGATAAATCATCCCCTAATGTATATCATAGTGCTGCATAGGGTATATATAGGCTGAGAAGAGCATGTGGATAATCAATTAGTTCCAGAAATTACAGAGGATCTAGTGCCAGTCCTGCTTGGAAAAAAAAACTTTTTTCAGGAATAAGAGATTTCCTCAGATTGTGGTGGTGGGTACGGACACTGATTAAGAAATAAAAATGCACCAGCTCATGCACTAGTAGTGGAGAAATTATACAATTTTATATAGAAAGAATCATATTTTAATATGAGTTTTGGCTTTGCTACCTGTGCAGCCTATTCATAGATTTTCATCCATTTTCTCGGGGGAATATAATTATACTATTTTCTGCTTGGTTCTAACTCAAGAGCTGTCTCTTCGCATCTGCAATATTGGCTTTTCTCAAAAGGAAAAGGTGCGTAAATACGGTAGTGCTGGAAACAATTCTAACCATGAAATTATATTATATTTTTAATGGCGAATATAAGATAAGAACGCTGTTCCACTTAAGCTTGGATCTGTTGCCCCTGTAGTTGGTAGGCCGGAGGCCACTTACTGGGCCCCACATCACTGCGTCTTCCCCGGAACCAGTTACCGGGCAGAGATGGCCCGCTTGCCGGTAAGTTCTCTTTGTCTTCTTATACGCATACATACGATAGTATACGTAGAGTTAAAGTCATCTTTATTTATAGCTCGAATTCCTGAAGATTCAATTATTGTCGTTACATGTATTAATATCAATTGCGGATGGCGTTACTATACCGAACTGATTTCGGTTTCCACATTATTAAGTAGAGATTGAAAACATTCCTTATTCACATTATGTCATAATCGTGGTGTATAAGTCAAATCGGTAGATTTATTTTTCAAAGTAAGGTATTAGAATAATAACGTTTATTCAACCTTCTAATGTAATATATAGGAGCATTTACTTATTAATAGCTAGAGTTTTATTAATAGTCATGTAGGACAATTTTTTATATTTAAATTTCTGTGCGCTTCTCCTCTACTTCACGTCTTTCTTGCAAGATGTCCATCAGAGGAGTTATGTCCTACCCTAGGTTAGGATAGGACATCCACGACGTTCAGTGCTGTTCATTGCTGGCATTGAAATTCGAGTCATGACATAAGTGTTTTTAATATTATCAAGCATGTTGCAGAATTTTGGGATAAATTTTGTTACGAAGGGATACAGGAAGTTCTTTTCTCATGAAGAGGTATACAAAGATTTATGTAAATCCATAGAGAACGTCAGGACAATCAATATGAAATAAATTAAAATGAAATCTTGCTGTCATTAGAAGTTTATAACGTTGATTTGAATGGGTTTTCAATTGTCTACAATCTTTTTAGTTCTTTAATGCTTACTTTGAAGAAGCCAGATATGCAGTGGATACAAAATATATTTTATATAAAAATGTCATTACAATGAATTCAGAACACCTATAGCAGGTTGACGTTCAAAAACTCATAACTGGATTTCTTTACTCAAAATAAGAAAGAAAAATGAATGTCTATGAAAAACACAAAGGACCTATAAGTATAGAGCCGATAATTATTTCAAATATGTACTCCTCTAATGTAGTAGAGGAAAATATACAAAATTAACTAGATCTTGTCTATTGATAAATAAGCATCAAGTTTCTCATATTCGGACAATGATTACCTTAAGGAAGTATTATAAGTTAGGGGATTAACAAGGCTAATATAACTCTCCAAGCCACATCAACTAGGATTATGTCAATGAATTACATTTCTTGAAATTATCAACGACTACTATCTTTTAAATAAACAAAATTTTGATTTTTCTTGAGTATATTAGCTTTACCCCAAAATAATTGTATAAGTTTTTGGAGGAACTAGTTCTACTATTTCCCCAATATTAAAGATTAATACTCTTGCTGTCTTTTTTTTCGCCTATAACAGATATATAGAACATACTTATCTGCATTTCAAATACTTCTACAGTGTATTTGATCTAGTAATTTTTTTTAAAAGATCAAGAATTATATAGAATTAAAAAAGGTATATAACAGACTTAGTTTTAATAACATAGGGTTTTCTTTTTTGGGTATCATTCATATGTATGAATAGTTTTTCAACAACACTACATTAATTGGGAGTTTGATGAAAAGTGAAAAACCCCATTGGGGTTGTTTCCTTAGTTCCTTAGGTCCAACCTTAGTTTTTATTTATTTATTGAGAGGATATTATTAAGAATCTACAAATGAACTCAAACGACGAATAAAAGACCCACAGTAAAATTTCCTTTAGTCACTTTTATCCAGTCTATAAACTTGTAAGCTTCCAAGTTTAACTCATTGCTATTATTTCCCGGTTTGTAAGCACTAACTTCCGCCAGACTGGTGGACCCACCAATTGGCTCCCTCGCAGCATATGTCAGCTATCCCTCAAATTCTAAGGGCTGAAAACTCCCATGAATCTGATATTATGTTCTCATACATGCTACGGATCTCTAACAAACCAACAAAACCAAATTTACTCTGGTGAGATTCTGGTTTGCCATTTTTCACGGGTAGAAGGAATTTTACGATGATCTCACATTCCACAACATATGTAAAACACAGTTGTGTATTGAATCTAGACAATGGTTCAGAAAGTACATGACTTTATTGATACCAGATAGATGAGAATGCAGTCGAGTAGAGATCTTCCAATAAGTTTTAAAAAAAAACGCCATTCCAATATTGCGAACAGGACAGGCCAAAGAAACAAGTGTAATTGATCCTGGTCACTAGGTACAAGCTCAATTCTACAGCGGTGGTAGTTGAAGGAACTTGAGTTGAGGTGGGTACTACTACTGTCTGACGATCTAGGGGACTAAAACCTTAAGTATCCGGGCTAACAGATGACTCTAGTTGAGTTGAATTGAGAATCCTAGCCAAGGAAACTAAAACTGACCCCTTTCGATCAAATGACATGATAAGGCTAAGCAATGCCTGAAATTACTCATGGGTGAGAGAACTCCAGCTAACCGTCTGGTGCCCATGTCTGAGCTTTAAGGAGTGGTTAATTTGCCCTTGTTCTGGCCGTGGCTACTTACTCGGTAAAGAGGAGGAACCGAAACGAGCAGGACATGTACAACACCGTTGGGAGAACGAAATCGGAGGAAAACTTTAGCTCTTTATGTAGCGCACACGAACAAAATGGAGATACAGAATTCTCCGATTGAAGGCAGCCGGATATATATATATATATATATATATATATATATATTCTCGTGGACTTTCGAATAACCACCTAAGGCTATCATAACATAGTATAGGCACGTGAAGATGCCTTACGCTGTTGGGAGCGTAGGTCGAAGGGATTTTGATCGGAGGAGCAATGATGGTCAGAGGTCTTTGGAGTCGTCAACCTCGCACGCTCATAAAAGAGCCAGGGGACAAGATAATTCAAAAATTCTGGATATGGAGAACAACGTGATGTTTTTAGCAGAGAAGCAAGGGCGGTATGGGTGCCTACATTGGTCAACCTGCTTGCCAAGAGATTTTGGCAAGCCTCATGAATGTAGATGTCAAGGTGGTGCTGGGTAGGATGTGGATTTCAAAGGTTTCTGGGGTGTGTCTAGGGTTGGTTCAACATCAATAAACATCTACTTCTCACCCAGTCGTTGAGTTTCGTAATGGATAACACAGTCCGATCGTCTTCCTCCCGGTGCACCAACTGTTACATCATGGGCTAGACACACTGGATAATGCTTCAATACATTAGAGCTGCAAATTTGAAAACAATTATCCCAACTGTGGAAACTCCGATGGTTTCTCTCTACACGCGCGCTGATGCGAACATACACAAACCACAAGAAGCGTTTTCAAATCAGGAGCTCGTTGAAATATTGGTGGACATGTAGAGCATTATATAATGGAAGGAACACTGGGCTATACCACTGTCCGGTTCCCACTATTATATCACAGAGGAATGAATCATGGAACTGCTGCTGAGTATGAAGTCTTTCTTTGGCCCGGTTGAATCTGACAACCCTCGGTCTACTGAACTTCTAAAGCTTACACGATGCATGGATAAGCGGGGCCCGCTTTCACCTTGCAAGTAGTAGTGACCTGTAGAACTAGACAGAATGTGTACATTTCTAGTGGAAAAGGATTGCGTAAATGGATTGGCATTTGATCTTCATGTGAAGGGATTGTTTAGGCTACGCTACCCAGATTACGTGCAGAGGCAAACAATCCTTACCCTGCGGGGCAAGTGTATCAACGCGACATATCTGCCCCAGTCAAGATCTTGAGACGGTACTGCTGTATGTCGGAGCTTGAAGTACTCCCCGGTAGGTGCCTGGGTCCGTGTGAAATTTGGACCTGCTCTTTTTGTTGATACCTGGGGAGGAGCTACTGTCCAAGATATGAGCTCCTTCTACCTGGAAGTCAAGATAACAGAAAGACTGGAACCTCGATCAGGAACAACAAACTCCAGGTGATTGATTGAATGCCTGATCCTTGTTTGTCTGAGGGGAGAAGAGCACCAAAGCTCCAACAATCAACTCTTAGCCTTTCCATGGGATAGGGTTGGACCTGCAATTTGACTTTGCATATACCTCGTCCACTGTTCTAGGCCTATGATCGCGTACTGTAGAAAGGTAGGATCCAGCCTCGAGGAAAACTTTTAGGAGTGCAGCCAGTCTACCAATTGCTTTGAGAAGAGGAGCTGAAAGAAATTGATGCCATGCCTCGGGCCAAACGCACTCGGCGATTCGATACACGCATAATGCTCAATCCATGATGTTCATCAAGTGGCAATTTCTGAAAATTCCGACCGGACATTCTTCAATCCAGATAACCAACAAGATTTACGATAACAGTATTCACAGTTTGTTCAAGACTTTAACTAGAGGATGCATTCCCTCGCTAACGACGCGTGGTCCTGTACAGGAACATTGGACTTCTGGACTCTGAAATCTTGAAACTCAATAAAGGTTTGAGAGATGATGGTAATTTACAAAACAAAAGAATATGTTGCAAAGGACACGCAGCCACTCCTAACTCTCCTGTTAAAATGGAAAGAATCTTGTCCCTACGTATTTCAGGGAGGGGTACAAAAGTGCGCTCCCGTCACATTATCTACTAGTACCTCCTCACACCCCTTAATGTACACAACCACAATTACGAGAATGCATAAATCTACAAAGGATATTTTCTTGAATAAGATTTATCTTCGCTAAAGTTACTGTTTTCATATTGTCCGACTTGCTCGACTTGTATCTGCGTCTAAATGTGCAGCTAATGCCAAAGGCTTGAACGGGCCCGAGTAGGAGTGCCAGTTTCTGCCGAATGGGACGAGTTCGCTGTACCACGTTTCCCGCTCAAAAGGTTCAGTTCCATTTACGGAATAGTTCCGGAGGAGCTGCAGAATAGACATTCTGATTGTTAGACCAAGTTGTGATCTCAATTACCGAAATCTAAACCACTTCTTGGTCCTACTTCGGCAGTCCCGATGGCCATTAGTTCATCCAGGAGGGATGTGCAAGATGGGTCGCCGAATTATCGTTTCCCAGCACTCCTTTGCAAACTACTTGCCTCAAAGATGCTCACGAGAGCAAAACCCAATTTGCTCTGGCAATCAGTGTTGCAGTCTTTAAGAAGATTTCTCGTACGAGGAGGATGGAGATAACAAAATTGCATCCAGCAGCGATCAAGGCCCTGCAGAAACGCATTAGCTTAGAAATGCAAAAGATTATCCAGTGCTGAGGAGGTCAGATAGAATATGAATTAGGAGGCCATGCAAGGCTCCTAACTTCGAAAATCACACGAAGTTAAGGGATGAATTACACCATTACCACCTATTTGTTTCTAGGTCATTTAGAAATTGTGTACCATGTACTTGCTCTTAGGAACGTAAAAGTCTCCTCCTTTGTACGACTAGCTATGCCAGAATATCATACCTTAGTGTAGGAGTCGATCTAGTACGCAAGTAAAACTGTTCCATCTTTGAACGCCTACCATAATAAGTGAAAGATGAATCACCCAAAACTGTCTAACATTGGAATTTACATATCTTGAGAGCATCCATCAGCAGAGATTATTTACCAGGCAAAGATGACCGAAGCTGAGCATCTTAAGTCAGATCGTTCCCATCCACATCGTCGTTGCTAGGCCCGATGACAGGCTTCAACCCACCGACTGGGAGCTCCTTTGCGAGCCGCACAATCTGTCGACAATCGAGTCTCACATTTTCAGGCCATTGTCAACACTGCACGGGTTGCTCATTGAACAACTGCTAATTATTAGAAAGTCATATCTTGTAATTTAGGTCCAATTGCTCCGACAGCATCACAACCGCCGGCGAATTACGCAGCGAAAGTGGAGTGATAAACATGGCAGAAAGAACTTTACTGGGCGAAAAATACAGAAGGTAACCAACCATATGGTCAAGATGTGGAAGAGTTTTGCTGGACTTGATAAGGTACATAACTTCATCGCCGTCGCTGTCTCGATAAGCCTGCAAAACCTTCTCCGCTAACTGGTTCTGCTCACTGTGCAAAAACACGTCCACTCTGCAAGAATAGACATATGTCAAGCACGCAACAACCATCAACAAACTTTCACCCACCTGATAGCAACCTAGACAATTCAACATCCATGAAAAGGGTAGAAATTCACAAACAAAGAGACGAAAGAGGGAATTGATGTTCAGAATTATTACTGAGAACAATCGTTGTGGCATTGCTCGGCTGCTTTTAAATCTTGGTTGTAAAGGTACACTAAGATGGCACTGAGGTATGCCTGAAAGCACAACAGAGTCACTCAGCGAGAAGTAAAAGCTTGATTAACTTCATGCGCAGGTGAAACAACGCAGATTAGTCCTATAGATTCCTTGACATATACCAGACCAGATTTTTCAGGAGTAATAATCTTACGTATATACGTGCAATTATATATGACAAGAATCAAGTCAGGAGTGCCGCAAGAACTCATACCTTGCACTGGCTTTGAATGGCCTTGCACCTGTCAGCAGCTTGGCCCCATCTCAACAACATAGTTGCTGCATCAGCATATCTTGAAAGGCGGGCCATGTCGTTCAGAGAAGCGTCAGTTATCACGAAGTAACAGGTACAACAATGTGGAACAACTCAAATTCACAGCTTAAAAATCTCCACTAACCTTTGTTGCTTGATATATAAATTCGTGGCAGCACGGTATGTATCAAAAGCCATCTGCTCTCTCCCGTCATCTTCAAGGAACGAGCAAGAATCAAGGTACATCCGGATTGCGTCATCAGGAACTGAATCCTCAATTGCTCTATATGGAAGCAACCACCACATCGTTGTTAGAATACATCGAATTGGTACAAAGTGGTAGTCAGCTCGGTGCTATTCACTTTCGATTTATTTTGACTCGAATGATAAATAGGAAAGGACATTGGCGGTATTGCTAATAAAAAAGTACAGCAAAAGTCGCAGACAGGCTACAGCCAATAACGATAAAGTTTCTCCACTGATAGCGATAAAAAGGCAAGCTCCTTACATCGGACAGGACTAGGCAAGACAAGATGGATCTCTATGGATGATATAAAATCACAAGTACCTAAGGCCACAAACTTGTCTGCAGCCATAGATAATACCAAACTAAATTAACAGAGAGCCCCAAGAGAGATATATCCGCTTTTGTGAGCTCATTGTTGCCGATGGAGATCCTCTTCTTTGCTACCAGATGGGTAAAAATATCTGAATTTTTCATTAAAGTGCTGTTCACTTTGACATGTACAACGTACGAAACAGATTCAGTAGCAGGAGAAGGGCTGCATTACGCACCTGGCACCCCTGACAAGAGCATCTGCGGCAGGTTGGGGCTTCCCACACATCATGTACATATCCGATGCTCTTTTATACAAATCAGCTACTTCAGGCCATGCTTCGAGCTCTTTGGCTAGTCCTCCCGCTGTTTCTAGATGTTTGGCAGCAGACCATTGTCTGATCGATACGGCTAGCGGTTAAGATGAACGACATCTCATGATGCTGTACGACGCACTAGGCATGAAAGGACAGTTAAAGGAGACAACAAGTTGTTCTGCTTCTCGCTGTAATCGAGCAACTAACCATCCAATCGCGTAGAAAGTTGACAAACATAATGACCTTCTAGCACTATGTACTGGAAACTAAATCAGGTGTACGAACAAGGCTTAAAAAAATGCTCCACCACTAGAAATCTCTTCACGTCTAGAAGCGAGGGCGATTGACATGCTTTATAGTTGATATCGTCCATCAGTTTACGCAGCAAAACTTGCCTATATTGGACAAGGATACGAGGACAGACGTTCTTGCCCTATCGCAGCTTTCTCAAAGCAGTGCTTTGCTTTCTCGTTCATTTTCGCCGCCTTGAAAGCATTTCCTGCGACGTACCAGCCAGGTAATATTTTCAGCATCATGTTTACTAGCATACTAAGACTCCAACATCAGAAGTGCGTCAAAGTAGTTATCCACACTACGAGCGGTGGGCCAACACGGCGTTTCGACGGATATACCAGATTTTATATAGGATTTAGCCATCACTGTACTTATCTCACTATCCTGCGGAATCCCGCTCACACTAGTCATAAGCCGCGTACCTATCTGGTATTAAGCAGGTTACTGTCGGACAGTATGGTTGAATGAACTAAACTAAACTGAACTCTTCATCTTTTGTGTTTATTCTCATTGTCCGCTGAAGCTCGTAACAAACGGCCCAACCTTTGTCTTGAAAGGACATTCAAGTTTCGCATCTGTCAGAGAGAGGCGCCCTGAAGAAGCTCACTGTGCAAGTAGGATCTAAAACTACTTTCATGATCATCAGTAGAGCAACCTTTTTTAAAAGAACTTAGAGTTACCATTAAAATATGTATGAGGAGGAAGTTATTCAATCTAACCTGCTTGTTCGTATAGAGGTGTTGCCTCTGCCCAATCTGCCGCCCATCTTGTAAAAGATAGTTTAGTCCTGCAACAAGGGAAGTGCAGATGTTACATAGGCACGCAAGTGCTAATCACCGGGGATACTTCATGAATGAATACCAAGAAGAACAGACAATCAGTGAACCAAAGTAGATAATAGGTAACGAAGCAAAAAGTCGACCGTCACTTCCGCAACACCGCTAAAGTAGATGCACGGATGAAAATTGCTAAATTCACAAGTGTCCGGGAATGATTTCAACGGGAGATTCCTGCAACATCTTTGGAGCCGACGTAGGACCCTTGACCGGAAGGTAGCATTATACACTAGTTGCTCTTTCCTAGTCTACACTGTTACTTTATACAGAAAGGGCTTGTCCACATCCGTTGCCATCTCTGAGAAAATTTGCGGAACCAGATGATCTTTCTATCCAGAGAGGCATCGGCTGCATTATAGTTCCGGCTGGGGTGACAATCTAATACATACAATTTGCTTTAGCCCAATTTCCTTCTAGAGTTTATAATGACTTCATGCTCCGTAGAAACTACAGCTCTGACACGTGCCTGAAGCAAGGTGATTGACATCAATTCCTAGGGCCACATACCGAAGTATTGTTTCACAAGATGAGTGCCGCTAGTCCTCGCTAACCAGCAACATCATTCTCTTGGCTTAGGGTTTACGAGAACCAGATAGCATTCGTCGTCACATGCGAAGTTTGGAAAGTGAGCACATCTCGAGGCTATCGCATACTTGGCAACATTGCACGAAATTCTTTCACCTTACATGCATCATCTCCAGCTTGCCGTAATTCTATATTCATCATATCCTGCTCCTGGCTACTTGTCGAAATCGTAAAGATAATTTCACGAAACCCAAATTGTACTAGACGTTGAACTACTTCCTAGAATATCAGGCGATAAAAGTTAAGGGTTCATAAATCACTGCCTACTACTTGGAAATGCATGATTCTAGCACCTCAACTTTAACATCCGACGTCGGCGGATGCACAGGTAGATCCACACTCTATCTCGGCCAACACTCAACATGAAAGAACTGAAATACTCAAATGTTTACGATGAAAGCACATCACCAAATCCAGAGATGAAATGAAGAGCACCGGATCGGCACTGAATGCTACAAATACATCACTCTGGAGAAGAGCTTCTTTCACAGTTGAACTTCTCCCAAATACACACAATTGATCCATTTCCTCCGGTTCTTCAGCGTCTGAAGAAGCTCTGTAAGGTAGCACAAAAGATTTCCTCCATCCTCTAGGCTTGGACACACCTACCGATCGGGACTAAGGAGACATGAAGGTGATGTAGAGCGGCATGAGAAGATCTGAGAACGTACAACTTATCGGCCTTTTTGAGCCATTTCTCCGCTTCTTTGAGCTTTTGCTCCGACATGTTCCCTCCACTCCTCGCTCGACCGCTGCTGCTGCTAAAGTCCTCCAATGTGGAAACGAAACAACCGCACATGAGAGAGGAGTTGAACTCCGATCGACAGATCGAAGACTAATTCGTTATCTTTGTCCCCTTTCTGCTCCAATTTTCAAACACTCCATGAATTGCGATGCGAGGAACGGCACGACGATGATCCTGTGTCTGTCTATCGCTGCGATTTTACTCATCGTCCTGGTGGGGTCCCCGTACAGGAAGAGTCGCTACTTTTAGGGTCTCTGCTTAATTTGGCGAAGGAACGCTTCCCAGTACTAGAAATGACCACAGCCTATTCCAAGGCAATTGAACCTCGATTTTCGATCTGAAAATCGAGGTTCAATTGCCTTCATTACGATGGATCATCGATACTCTGTGCACAGAGAGAGAGAGATATATATATATAGTTGGTATCATGCATATCAATAGTGATCTCAATACCAAATGAATTAATCTACACGAAATTATATTACTTCATATATAAAATTTATTGTAGAAAATATACAATATAATATTATAAAAAGATAACATTTAGAATATTTCATAGAATATTCCATAATAAAATATAGATTACTTGAAACTGTAAATTTGAACCCAAAGATCTCAACACCAAAATCCTATTAGCTCAACATCAAAGTCGTATGGACCAATTCATTAGACTCAATGACTAATTAGAGAGATCTAATCGATCATTAAACTCAAATAATATCATCCATTCTAACTTTCCGCGAAAAGTGTAGGTGAATGGTCCAAAGGAAAGTAGGGAAACATGACTTTTTTCTCGACAGAGAAGTGATCCCAAGGTGAAGAAATTTTTAAGTCGTCAATTAGGTCCAACTTCTATGAGATGAAATTTATCATGCTTTAAGAATAAAATTGGATGATCTGCACGTCACTACTGTAGAAAACCCACCCATTTCCGCCGGTAAAAGGATCTTAGTTAATACCACTCTATAGAGGGGTATTCTCACCCTTGTACGGCTTGATGGGGGTTTTCCATCCTTCGTGTTTTCTACGCGGTCGCCCTCTTCTTTCTCTATAGAGGGTACTACCTTTTATCTTGTAGTGACAAAAGAAGCTGAAAGGCACAATGAAAAGGTAGAACGTACTCGTCCTGTTCAGATGTTGATTATTTCTAGAAGGGGGGACTAACTATAAAATATCGTATTTTTAAGAAATATCTTCAAGTTCAGTAACTTTTCGCCACTCTAGGATGCTCTAGAAATGAAAGATGTCACAGAAATACATAAGCAGTTTTATTCGCATGGCAGTCCTTCTCAACTTCGAAGAAAGGAAGGTAGAGAAAATAATCATAAAACTTTTTGAAGTCTAAAGTTTCTATCTTTCGAAATCATGATCATTGCCAATAGACAAGAGATACACACTTTTTCTTGGCGTATAAACATAGTTTTTAATACGAAGTTGTTCATCTATTACTATATTCAAAATTCTCTCCCACGAATCCGGATATGGGGCTTCTGAGTAAGCACAAGTGAAAACCTCGAAAAGAATCTGCTGATGAACAGCCTATTTACTTGCAGACTTACTTTTGAGGTCTGCAAGTAAATATGCTGTTCATCAAATTACTTTTGAGGTCTCGCGGTCGCCTTTCTTTTGAGTAAATCTTCTTTTCAGATCACATAGACGCTACTTATAGAAAACGGACACTTCATATCCTTAAGTTAAGAGAGAATACTACGTACTTTGAAACTGCCGACCACGTCAACTCCGCTACTGCAATGTGCATAGAATTAACCACAGTAGAGGACTCTAGAATAGCGGACATATAATCTTGATAACGAAGGACTGGAAGGCGACGCAAACGGCCGACGCGCCTATGTGTGTGTGTGCTGGTGGAAGTGGTGGGGTTCCTCTCCAAATGAGTCGCTGTGAAGAACTTAGAATAGACTCTGTACATAAAAGACACCTCGGCAATACCTTGTCGATCAGACAATGATGAAACTGTTGTGGTTGGTCCCATTGGTCCCATTGGTCCCATCCCCTAACCGCCATTTTACCTTTTTCGTTTCTCCTTCGCGTTCTCTACGCGGTCGCCTTTTTCTATGTGATTGGTCACAAAGCCTTAAAGTAAGACAAGATAACGACACCTGACAAAAAAGACAAGATAACAAGAAGCCAGGAAGACCCCGTTAAGCTAAGGTACGGGGTACAAGAAGAAAACATAAGGTAAAACGGAGCTAAGTCCCACTAGTATCCGGTTCCCGTTTCTGTCCTCGCGTTGCTATACCTCAATAATAACAATCCGTCGAAGGTATCGAAACCTTGCAAGTCTCTATCAATGACACTAAAATTGATCTATGTGAGTGTGATAGTCTCAAAATAGTAATCGTAATCACAAACCTATAATCTATTACGGTGAGCGGCGGTTGGAAGAAAAATTTGAGAAACTAATAACGTGCAGCCATTGAACAATGAGAGAGAGAACATTGACTAGTAGTGAGGGGTGTCGTTTTTCAAGAATGATTATTTCTGTGTTAGAAATTTCGGATTCACAAATAGTGAAGTTAATGTCCGATTCACAAGTAAATTAATTTATATTATTAGAGTATTACATTAAAAAATTTCTAAACTAATTTTTAAGTGCTAATTACCTTTGCATTTTTTAAGATATGATATTATGCACTCTTGGGACACTTTATCATAAATGCAGTAGATAGTTTTTTTTTTCAATCATTTGTTCGATTTGCATCATATTCTACATTTCTTGAATATGTTGGAAATAGGAACTAAGGAACACTCATAAAGAGAGATGATCACCCAAATTGCATAAAAGTGAAGTGGATCCTTCAGACTATCGTCGTGGGAGTTTATAGGGTCGTCCTTTTTATCCACAATACATCCAAGTGCTATTTCATCAACAACGAATATCATAATTTCATAATTTTTCATTGAACTATCTTTTAAGCATAGGAGGAAAGCTTTCTTTGCTATTAAGCTACTGGCAGTATTTCAAATCATTGCATGCAAACTCCATGTGAAGGAGTTGCAAGAATATTGGAAAATAATTTAAGGTTCTTTTGGTCTTCTTGTTCTTAATTCTTCTTCAAGAGAATATCTTTGTGATAGTACTTTTCTAACTTGAAAATAGAACAAGGTTCCAATGTAGAGAAGTTCTCATGGTGAGGTAAAGACCTCACCAACCTTGTGCTAAATACAATAAAGTTCCCATTGATGATATAGTTTTTGAGCAAATCATCAACTCTCCACCAAAGAGCTCCAATCAATTTCTACCTTGAGTGAGTAGGAAAGTCAAATCTTACTTGATGTAAATCAAATTTAAGCAAGAGAGAAAAGAAAATTTAGGGAAGTACTTGTGCCTAGATTCAATATAGTGTTTAGAAGAAAAAAAGGCAAAGGAGATTTATGAAGAGAAATAAATATTCCATCCACAAGCATAGCTAATGTAATTGATATGGATTAGAATGACATGACGCAAATGAATGCCATATTGACCTAACTAAAATAGAAAAAACAAAGAAAGAAGCTCATTACACCAGGCTTGAACATGACTTATGTTTGGCAAAGGAAACCAAGAATGAAGAGTTTAATGCTACACTAGTTGCAATGACTTTGTGGAGAGAAAATGACTTTTTATATGTGGATTTAACTTGTTCTAAGCCTTGTATAGAAAACACTGCCTATTCTAATGCTATCTAAAGTACCAAGATAAGATATTGGTACTTTAGATAGCATTAGAACTTCAATTATTTAAGGTGATGTAAAATTAGTTGATAGAAATAAAATTTTTTTTTGTTGGATTTGGAAATGTGATGTCTTAGATCTTGGATTTAGCTAAATGTTCCAGACCCATCACATGTTAAGCAAACACCTTAATATAAATCCAATTGAACTAATTGAATCTTCCATTGGACATAACAAATAATCAAAATCAACTCATTACTCATAATCAACCTCCTTTAGTTCCAAATATAAAGTTGAGTCATATTTAACAATCTAAGTACTTATTGGGCAATAGACTTAACATAATGGAAGTAGAGAGTAAATAAATTTATATAATGGTGTTCAAGTTTGCAAAATAGAAATGTGCCATTTAAAGGAAAATGGAATTAGTAGAACTAACATAGTTTCTCCTATGGCAAAATCTATCACATCAAAGTATGTCTATAAAGTTTAGAAATAAGTGTATGGGTTGTTTGATCACTACAAATATTGTTGCTCCTATTTTTTTTAAAAGGAACAAATATAGTATATCAAGATTACTACTATAATATTTCAATATATTACTAGGTTGTGGTGGCAAAGTGGAACATTCTTTATATGCTAGTATCATTTATTACATGTTAAAACTAGAAGTGGCATCACTTTGATAAAGAACTAGATTTTTGGATGGTGATCTTCAACATGATATGCACATTGGAGAAATTAGAGGTGTTCATTTAGTATAGATAAAAGAATCTTGTATATAAGCTATAACAATTACTCTACTTTGTCAAGGAGGCTCTCATAGCATGGTATAACAAATCAACTCAATACTCAAAAGAATAAGAACTTTATAAAAGCAATGTAGAATAAAATAAAGATTATGCAAGATGGTAAGAGAATTATACTTAATGTGGATGATTTAATATTTACAAGAGATATAATTATAGGATAAATATGTTCATCAAAGAAATAAATGCAAATAAATGAAAAAAAATCAAAATCAAAATCAAAATCAAAGAATTAGGAGAAATAAATTATCTCTTAAAAGTTAGTGTTAAATATCTAGCTTAGAAATATTCTTGTTTAAAGAAATTTGTTGTTGATATGTCTTAAAGATTCATAATATAGGATTCCTTTTAGGACTTCATGAAATAATGCTTGTAGCTAATAGTAAAAATAGCTAAAGAGGAGGCTGATTCAACATAGTATTGATAAATTGGACTCGAATTATTATAACTCAAATATATAAGACAAAATACTTCTTATGCTATTAATACTATTAGTAAGAATATGAGATACCCACTGAATATCCCCTTTGAAGTACCCAAATTAGTACCTAGATACTTTTCTAGTAATTGTGACACCCCACCTCTTTCCAAAGTACACATTTTTCTTTCAACTTACCTAGTTTAATTAAGAAGAAAGAAGAAATAGTTGGTCAATAGCAAAGATGGGAGGTTTATGATTGATTGCCTTTTGTTAAGGACCAAGGAGTGAATGGAAGATTGGAGTGAAAGATCATGAGATTCTTGAATGAAGGAAACTCAAAATGCCTAGAATGAGCTTGGGTGTAACAATATTGAGTTTAGCAACAAAGTTAGTCAAGGCTAACAAAGTAGTGAATAGACAAAATTACCCTAGAATATTCTAGGAGTATCTAGGAAGCTATTTGGTACACTCCCAAGTATTGGGTCACATACATGCCAAGTGGCAACTTCTAGGAGGAAGCTTCTTGGGAAGCTTCCTGATTAGCTTAGCTTGCACCCCAAGTAGATAGCTTCTAGAAGCTTCTAGCTAACTTAGCTTGCACACCAAGTTGGCGGCTTCTAGAAAAAAGTTTCTTGAGAAGCTTCACGGTTAACTTAGCTTGCACTCCAAGAAAGTGGTTCAAGGAAACTTCTTGAGAAGCTTTGCAAGAGCCTTGTATGCTCCTTGTAAATACCAAAGCAAAGCTCATGCTAGGCATTTGGAGTTTCACACACTCAAGTGTCCCAATGTGATCTTCCATTCTCCTACTTCGCTTCTTGTCTTAATCTTTTCCATTGGGCTATAATATTTATAGGGAACATACAAGGCTCTTGAGAAGCTTCCTTCTAGAAGCCACCTACTTGGTATGCAAGCTAAACTAGTTGGGAAGATTCACAAGAAGCTTCCTTCTAGAAGTTACCTACTTGGAATGCAAGCTAGAAAGCTTCCTAAGAAGCTTCCTATAAGTTACCACTTAGCATGCATATTACTTGATACTTGGAAGATACCAAGTAGCTTCCTAGATGATTCTAGAATATTCTTATAATTCTTGGCTAATTTGGCCTATTTATTACTTCATCAGTCGTGACTAACCCATTTATAAACTCCATATTGTTACATATTCCCCCACCACTAGTTGGTGACATCTTTGTCACTATGGAAGCTTCAAACTCCTAGATACCATTTGTGCATTCTATAGATGAGAAAGAGGTTCCCAAGTGGCATCATGAAGGGGATACCCTTACCAAAGGACTTTGTATTCAATATTTTGTTGGAGGTCACGTTGAATGTGGCAATGGGCAAGGATAAAACCAATTTCATACTCCTCAAGATGGTTGATAGGGACAGGAGGCGGAGGAGATTGGACATAAGAGGAAAGGGAAGATGGATTATAAACAAAGGGTTTCAACTTGGAAATATGAAAGATAGGTAGATTTGCAAATGACAAGGCAAGGCAAGGCAAGGCAAGGTAAGTCAATAAACAACTAGAGAAATGATTTGGGTGATATCAAATGGACCTATCCAATTAGGAGCAAGTTTATGGATTTTGTTATCAAGTGGGAGAGGTAGGTTACTAGAAAAAAGTATGATCTTATCACCAAGTTGAAAGGTGAGATCATAATGATGTTCTTCCATATTGTTTCTGATAATTTTGAGCAACAAGGAGATGAGATTTGGCTTGTTGTAGGGATTGGGATATTGGTCAAGAAGGTGAAAGTATGAAAGACATGAGATGGAGGAGAAGAAAAAAAGGAATCTAAAACAAGTGGGTCTTGGCTAAAATTAAGGAAGAAGTGAGAGAATCTGGTGCTTGTATGTTTGAAATTATTATAGGCAACTTCAATAGTTGCAAGACATTCATCCCTAATTGGTATGGTGAATGTTGACAAAGATACAAAGCATATCCTCCAAGGTGCAATTTATACATTTGGTTTTTTCCATCAATTTGAGGATGATAGGCCATGGAAAAAGCAAGTTTGGTGTCAAGTATCTAAAAGAGTGCTTGCCTAAAATTTTCAGATGATACAAGGATCACAATCAGAGATGAGTACATGAGGCATCTCATGATTCTTGAAGAAATTGTCAAAGTAGATCTAGGCCAATGTTAAAGTATTAATTGTATCAAAAGTTGGTGCCAAATAGATTTGCTTACTGAACTTATCCACAAACACCATGATTGTTATGTGACCTTGCTTTGTTTTGTGCAAGGAGGTGATGAGATCTAAACTCATGTGTTCTCATCAAGTAGATAGGATGAGAAGTGGTTGGAGAAGGCCACTTGGTTTTTGGTTGCTAGCCTTGTTGCATTAGCAATTCTCACAAGATCAAACAAACTCTTGAACACCTCATGCCATGTTGGGCCACCACCATTTTCATTGTAGGGTACCCAAGGTTTTTTCCACACCCCTGTGACCAATGATTAATAAGTCATGGGCTTCTTGAAGACACACAAGTCATAAATCATCCTTGGTTGGAACATAGATCTGGTTCTCACAAAATAAAAGGCCTTCCTTGAAGGAGAAAGTGTTGTATTCCTTATCACATGCTGCAAGACAAACTTGTACCATCTGAAAGAAAAGGTCTTGTTGTAAGGTAGTCCTAAACTCAATTTGGACTTTTGAGTTAATTGACACTATTGTAATTGTTGTCGTAATAAGAGGAAGTGTCTTCAAATCAGGTTGTCATGATAGGGCATTGGGAAGACATGGAACCTATTGGGTTTGTACTCAAGTTTAATGTCAAGAAACTATAGTTGCTCTTCCTATCAATTATGTCAACTTTTCATGTGCTTTAGATGTATGTTTGCAACAAGGGTGATCGTTTTGCATAAGCATTGGTTTCCCAAGAGATGCTTCCATACCTTGGTAGCATATACCATTGATAATTGTTCTTGATCTCAAATGGAGTAATTTCCTTTTGTGGTATTTAGTTGGAAAAACACAAAGGCAATGGGATGTAACCCATCTAGAAATACTTGTTGCAACATAACTCCATTGGCAAAATTAGAAGTATCAAAGTCAACCGCATAAGGTAGTTGAAGATCATATGGTTGAAGAATGGATCTTAGAAACACCATATGTTTTAGCTTCTAGAATGCTTCTTTGTGCTTGGTGGTCCATTGAAAGCTTGAAGGCTTCTCCAATAAGTGGGTCAATGGTGAGGCCACATGAGCATAATAATGAATGAATCATTGGTAAAAACATACCAATCTATTAAATGCCTACACTTCTATGGCATCCTTTGGGGTAAGCCAATTAGTAATGGCCTTGATCTTCTCCTCTTTTGTCTTGATCGCCTCTAGAGAGATCTTATGACCCAAGAAGGTCATTTCCTTTTGCCAAAGGCACACTTTGACTTCTTGTAATAAAACTTCCATTGACATAGCTATCTTAAGACTTCTTGCACATGATTTGCATATTCTACCTCTATCTTACTACAGATTAAAATATCATCCAAGAACATCACCACATATCAATCCAATAGCCAATCCAACACCCAATGTATGTGATCCATGAAGACTATTGGAGCATTAGTGAGCCCAAAAGGTTAAACTCTCCATTCAAAATGCCCATACTTGGTGCAAAAGGTAGTCTTTTGCACATCCTCTCTATCAATGGAAATCTACCAATAGCTGCTTTGGAGATTCTAACTTGGAGAAGTATCATACTCTACTCAATTGCTCTAGCAAGTCATCAATTCAAGGCAAGAAATATACATTCTTCACTATTTGTTTATTGAGGCCACGATAATCAGCACAAAAGAAAAGTCCTCCATCCTTCTTTGGGAAAAATAGTAATGGTGCTCCCCCAAGAGATATACATTATGTTATATGAAATCCTCCTCCAACTTCTCTTTATTAGTGTTTTTCAAAGCTCATCCCACTCCTTTGATGAGAGCCAATGGATTGGTTTATTCATAAGAGTACTTCTTTGCAATAACTTAATCTTGAATGGCATACCACAATCAGAAGGTAATCCCTTTGGTGAATAA
Organism: Lunularia cruciata; assembly: GCA_948567375.1. Lineage (NCBI taxonomy): Eukaryota > Viridiplantae > Streptophyta > Marchantiopsida > Lunulariales > Lunulariaceae > Lunularia > Lunularia cruciata. The sequence continues at coordinate 53,210,185 of OX419762.1, read as the reverse complement.
TCCAAAAACTCTTGATCTATCTGATCAACTATTGCTTGATGAGGCTTTTGGCCCTCATTAGATTCTCCATTTTTGCTTGATTTTCACCACAAAAATAGGCTTATCTTCCTCCAAAGCTTACTATATGGTTGCTTTATTGAAAAACTTCCCATCTTAGGACTAAGTATTCTTAAGTGTCTTACTCAAAGGTGATAGATAATCTAATCAATAATTTCTACCTTGATGTTGTACTTGAGTTTTTTTGTCGGATCTAATCAAATTGGACTTTATGATGTTCAGGCCAAGCTAAACCTAGAATGATATCATAGTGTAGAGGTGCCACTACAAATCTCATACACTCCAAATAGTCCCTCCCAATCTTGAATGTAACAAGATATGAGGTATAAAATGTTAAACCCTTTCAACCATCAACCATCATCAATCTATTTCCAATTACTAGCTCGATAGGAATACTTAATTCCTTTGCTAATTGCATAAACATGCAATTCTTTGAACTTCCAAAATTAACCAAAATCGTACAACCATGATCAGATATCATACCTTGCAAGTGAATCAAACTTGCATAGGTCAAACCTTCAATACCATTGGAACTGATCAAGTTCCCATACTAGGCTTCTTTGTTTCCCTGATCATCATGCTTCACAAACTCCATTTGGATGATTTGTCAAGGTTGTCCATTCTTAAGTGATGCTCAATTTGGTGATAATAAAAACAACCATCATTTTATTGCAATCTTTCCCTATTTATAAGGCCAAGTGGTTTCTATTAGATGGTATCAATCTCTATTGGTGCTAGTTCCTCCACCCATGTGTAATGTGTGTGCAAGTTTTGTGAAGGTCAAGGTCAAGACCAAGTTGCCATAACCAAGGATTCAAAGCATTTAGCTAATTGCATGGCTTCCTCCAAGTATTTGGGCTCCCTCATAAGTACTCCTAATTTGGTGCATGAATTTGAGCCCTTCACAAATTGATCCAAAGCTTCACCTTTTAATATATCTAGACTTTGCATTATGGTTTTTGGAACTAAGTGATGTAGCTTCTTACAAAACCAATCTACTTCAATTTTGCCACCTTATCTCATGTAACTCGTGTGGCAGTTTGTATTACTCCGAGGACAAGAGAAGAGAGAAAACATAGATTTCACACTCAACATCCGATGCCCCAAAGGAGCACCTTCTCTTTATAATATATACAAAGAGGATCTCCTCCAAGGAAGCTCCACCATAGGATTAGGCACACAGATAGGTGATATGTCAGAAAGCTCCACCCTTGGATTACTTACTTGGATGGGTGACATGTCGGTCTTGGTCCTATCTGGTTGGTCAAACAAGCTTTGATCAAAGGGAATCTTTTAGAGAATCTTTTTGTAGGAATCTCAAAATCACGTGGGTGAGGTACCATTAGAAAGCTCTCAATGAGACAAAGCAAAGGGGAGGGAAAGGCTAGCCTTTCCTCCATTGGGAAGTGAGGGAGGTAATTTGCACATTTTCAAGGCCTAATTCATCTATTTAGGCCTCTAAAATTGCCTTGAAAGATTTTAGGCGTATTTTGGTTCCTACTCTATTAGTAGAAGTCCCCTTTTGGTGATACATCTTACTGATCTGTTTATTCCATCATGTGTAGCATCCTTCTAGATGTCACCAAACCAATTCTCATCTTTAAATCATATGTCTAACTATTGGTTCTAAGGTTTTCAAGTCTATTTTGGTTTCTGCCCTATTAGTAGAAGTACTTTTTTGGTGCTACTTCTATCTGATCTATTTTGACCATCTTGTATAACATACTTCCAAATGTTACCAAACCAAATTTCACATCTAGATCATATAGATAGCTCTTGGTGTTACAAACCTCCCTCCTTTTAAGACACAATGTCCTTGTTGTGCAATTGTTGCTCAAACGCTTGCACCAACACCGGTGTCAAATTGGCAGCCGGCTCCCAGGTTGCTTCATAGAGGGGGTAACCTTTCCACTATACTAGATATTCCACCCGCAAATGGCGAGTACCACGTATACATTTTTGGAGAATATGCTCCACTTCATATACCTCCGTGCCATCAATGAGTGTCGGACAAGGTCAAATGTCTTGTGTAGAATGACACTGGCCTGATCGGGGTAGTAGGGAAACATGGAACAATGGATGGATCTTCATGTGTAGTGGTAGCATGAGGTGATAGACCACAGTGCCAACTCGACAAAGAATCAAGAAAGGCCCAATAAAACGAGGTCCAACTAATGTGAAGTTGGTTGTTGATAGCCACACATGATCCCGAACATTGAACTCCATGTGCCTATAGTGTGCATCAGCATATTGCTTTTGTTGATTTTGCACAATCTATAATTTGTGCTTGGCACTCTCCACACCTTGTTGGATTCTAGAAACAAATGTGTTGATTGCGTCGACCTTGGTAGCCACCGGACGGATCTTCATCAAGCTAGAAGGTGTGGAGGGATGCTCACCATACATGAGGAAGAACGGAGTGACCTAGGTAGATGCATTCACTGAATTGTTGTAAGAAAATCCCACCTCTCTTGCTCTTCTAAGGTGAAGCCGCGCAACATGTCCTCAATAGTGCAATTAGCCTGCTTTGTTTTTCCATTTGTTTGTAGATGGTAAGCTGTGGACATAGCCAACTTGGTCTTGAAGAAACCAAAGAGTGTTTGCTAAAACAAACTAGTGAATTGAGTGCCTCTATCGATGATGAGTACTCAAGACAAGCCATCATGAGAGAAGATTGCATCTAAGTATAATTGAGCTAGTTGTGGGGCAGTCACATCCTTGGTAGTAGGGCATACATGAATCATTTTGCTGAGCTGGTCCACAAAGACCATAATGGAGTGAAACACTTAGGTGGTATTGGGTAATTCATAGACGAGATCCATACTCACTTGTTCTCAATGTTGGGCAAGAGTGGGGAGAGGTTGAAGGAGCCTTGCAAGAGCTTGATTAGAAGCTTTGTTCTATTGACAAAGTAGGCAGCTGTGCATGTAGTCCATCACGTTATTGCTCATCTTGGGCCAATAGTAATGGCGTTGGACTGCATCCAAGGTCTTGTCCACTTCGACATGACCTGCAATGGCCAAATCATGACATTTTGCTAGAATGGTGGTGTGTAATCCTAGGACATTTGAGATCCATAATCTACCATCACAAAAGGTGAGTCCTTGGGTGCTGGTGATGCCTTTGGATGATTGCGCTTCTACAATCTATAGATTAGTTTTTGTAATAGCTAGAATTTGTGGCCAGAATTCAAGGTTAATTTTAACCTCTCTCACCAAGTTGTTTGCCATTGGCATGCAGGTGAATGCATCTACAAATTGCTTCTTACCTTTCCACATATGTGATTGTCATGTTGAAGCATTGTTGCCACTCCGCCCACCGAATCTAGCGACGAGGTAGATCCTTCTGCGTCTCAAGGTAGACTAGAGGTTTATGGTCTGTCTCTACTACAAATGCCTTCTCGCTCAAATAGTGCTTCCAATACTTGGTTGCAAGAACGGTAGCCTTTGTGGTATGGTAGTTGTGCTCTGCCAATGATAACTTTTGAGCTAAATTTGCAATTGGATGCAATCTATCATGCCACTCTTGTTGTAGGATTACTCTTATTGCTACACCTAATGCATCTGTAGCCAACTTGATTGGATGTTTTGGGTCATACCACTTCAAGATTGGTGCATGTAGCAAGGCGGCTTTCAATTCTTGAAAGGCTGACTCTTATGCGGTTGTCCATGTCAAGTAGTGCCATTAAAGGCTCTGCAACCTTGGAAAAGTCATTGACAAATCTATGATAGAATCCCGTCAACCCCAAGAAGCTCTTGAGTTGTGTCTAATCTTCTGGGGCACTCCATTTTTGAATGACCTCAATTTTATCTGTCAATACTTGAATGCCCTCTGCACTTACTCTATGCCCCAAGTAGTCTACTTTAGACTTGCCAAACTTGCACTTTGAGATTTTGGCATACAATCAATTCTATCTTAGAATTTGGAGGACTTCTCATAGATGTTTGTGTTTTTTCATCATTCTACTATATACTAAGATGTCATCCAAGAAGCCAATGAAAAAATTATCCAAGTATGGACAAAATATGTCATTCATCAGACTCATGAAAGTGACAGGTGCATTAGTGAGGCCAAAAGGCATCATAAGATACTCAAAGTGGCCATACTTGGTTAGAAAGGCAGTTTTGTACACATCCTCCTTTGCAATTTGGATTTGATTGTAACCACTCTACAAGTCCAATTTGGTGAAGTACCTTACTCCATGGAATTGATCAAATAGGTCATCCATGCAAGGTAAGGGGTATTTGTTCTTCATTGTTTGCTGATTGAGACCTTGATAGTCAATGCACATGTGCATTATGCCATCTTTCTTCTTCACAAATAAGACAAGAGCCCCATATAGTGATACGCTAGGTTGGATGAACCCTTTCTGCAGCATCTCCTCAATTTGAGTCTGACACTCCTCCAACTCATGAAGTGATAGGCGATATGGGGCCTTACAAGGAGGTGTCTTCCTCGGGATTGTCTCAATTTTATGATCTACTCCCCTTTTTGGTGATAATCCTGAGGGTAGATCATCAAGAAAGACATCTTGAAACTCATCCACCACATCTTTCAATTTCTCAAGAATTTGTCTAGCAAGTTGTGCACTCTAGACTTCTCTTATTAGACCCATGAAACATCTATTGGTCTTACAAACAATTACCATCCCTATGACATACAGAGGTAGTTTTTGCTTGTGTGATTTTTCTTTAACCCCAATGATTGACCATTGCTGGGTTCTCACTACTTTCTTTCTCCAATCTACCATAAGGTTGTAATTCTCTATCCATGGCATGCCTAAGATTGCATCATAACAAGCTAATTGTATCACTCGCCACTCAATTACTTCCTGATATTCTCCTATAGAGAGTGTTACTCGTTTAGGTAATGATTCAATCTTCTCTGTTTGCCTATTAGGTAACTCTACTTCTTCACTCTCATCTCTCTCTAGATCCATTCCTAATCTTATTGCAACAGAGCAAGACAATAAATTCTCTATTGCTCATAGATCTATTAATTCTCTCACTTGAATGCCTTCTAGGACTCCATTCACAACAATCAATTGTGAGGTTGCCTTTTGGGACCTTTGCACGTTTGTCTTCTTCCTTCCCTTGCTTATCTACTTCCTTATTGAGGCAGTAAGGCCGCAATGTACATTTATTGGCGATCTTTATTTTCCAAAGTGATTTCTACCTCCTCCTCATCAATGCGCCTCTCCATGTTGTTCAAACATTGCTTGTATGAAGGCCGAGGGCCTCTAGGGAAATGAGCGTGATAGCTGGTAGATATGTGCCCAATACAGCCACAATTGTAACAATGGCGTTGTTCTCCTCAAGTTCCTTCTCCTTGTGGAACTACATCTCTTCGTTCTTCTACCCATCCATGCTTTCCTTGAAGCGGTTGTGCTCCTTGATCTCAAAATCAAAGGTTGCCCAATTCCATTGGTACTAGTCTACCCATGTGTGGCATTCCTGCCCAATAATGTTGAGGTAGAACTACTCCTTCACTTCCACCCAATGCTCCTACTATTCTTTGCGCACAAGCAATGGCTTCAAATACCATGCGAGGATTTTGCACCATGACTTCTTAGCAAATCCACTCCTTCAACCCTTGTTTGAAATTGTTAAGAGCCTCTGCTGGACTCATGTTGGTTATTGTGACTTGTAGATCTAGAAATGCTTCCATATACTCTTGTACGCTGTTCTTTTATCTCAATCCCCATAGTCTGATTTGGGCATCTGCACGGAATCCACCAATTATAAATTCTACAACAATGCTTCTTGCATTGTTTTCCACGTGACCTCACTTCTCTCTACTAAAATGGATCGTTCCCAAACATCATACCATGTGAGTGCTTTATCAGTCAAGTACCCACATGCAAACATGCCTGCAACATGCTTCGTGATCTATATTGAGAACAATCAAAAATATTGATTCATCCTCAAGATCCAATTTTCCACTACTCCCATCATATGCTATCCCTTGTAAGGCTCAATATTGCAGGTCTTCTTCATCCGGAGTAGCAATGTGGCTTCATTGTTGATAGGGTTTGTAAGCACAGACGCCTCTCCAAGTACTTCCACCATAGGTGCTGGGTTTTGAGATGGCTCCTCTTCTTGCATTGCTTGATCATTCTTGAGGATCTACACTTGACTTTGTAATGTCTCCATGGTCATCTTAATCTCTCAAAATTCATTCAACATCCTTTGCATTCCTTGCACCAGCTCTTGCAATTGCGGATCCATGGTTCCTGCAACTCAATTGCTAATGTCTACTTCAATACAGAGTCAATATGATCATTTTGGAAGGCGCATAGAACTACCATTGGGACCTCAGAAGCTATCACTCGTTGACAATACTCCTCACCAAAATTCCTAACCACAAAATCTCTAAACATCACTTTTGGTCTCACTACATAACAAATTTCTACTTGAGTGTTGAAAGGGAGAAGATTTGGGACATTCACATCCATAATATCATAATAGAATGTAGATTGGCAAATCCCACTCTCTGTCGTATACCACCATAGGTAGAATCACTAGGTTTGGTGAGTTCATCACCTTGTCCATGAATTCTACTCCAAAGTGATAAACTAGCAATACTCTCATTTGCTCACACTAGATGTACATAACCTTGATGTAGAATGGATTCAATAATAGAAAGCTAAGTGCGGAAAATTTTCCTCCCGGTTCATCCATCCCATCCGCTCTCTAAAGTCCTTCCTAAGTCTAACAATTACTCTATGTTCTCCACCTCAAATTACTCAATTTCAACATTATTTGTTCTTCCAAGAGGCATGATCCACTCTCTTGGACTAAAACATTTGCTTTGATACCATTGTAATACTCCAAGAACAAGAGAAGTGAGAAAACACAAATTTCACACTCAATCATCCGATGCCCCAAATGAGCATCTTCTCTTTATAATATAGACAAAGAGGATCTCCTCCAAAGAAATTCCACCATAAGATTAGGCATACAGATAGGTGACATGTTAGCAAGCTCCACCCTTGGATTACTTACTTGGATGCGTGATATGTAGGTCTTAGTCCTATCTTAGTCAAACAAGCTTTGATCAAAGGGAATCTTTTAGGGAATCTTCCTATAGGAATCTCAAAATCACATGGGTGAGGTACATTGGAAAGCTCTCAATGAGACAAAGAAGGGGGGAGGGTAGGCCAACCTCTCTTCCATTGAGGGAGGAATCTGCACATTTTTGAGGTCTAATTCATCCATTTAGGCCTCTGAAATTGCAAAACCCAACTCAAAATTCTTTTCTCTCCTCCTGTCACTTAGCAAGCTGAGCCAAATCCCTCAAGGATTTCTCCTTAAGCCCATGTCTGCTTGAAACTCTTATTGATTCTCCCTCTTAGCCAAGGCCTCCAGAAGCATTTTCAACTCTTTCCCTGGTCATGTCATTGCCCAAAGGCCTCTCAAAGCATTTCTCTCCACCTTCCTTTGGTCCTGTCACTACCAAAAGGCCTCTTGAAGCATTTCTCTCTTCTTCCTCTGTCTTGTCACAACCAAAAGCCCTCTCAAAGCATTTCTTTCTTCTTCCTCTGTCTTGTCATAGACCAGGCCAACAAAAACCCTCAAAAAACCTTCTCTTTTTCTCCTGTCCTATCACAGGCCATGACAAGCCTTCAAAAAATTTCCCTTTACTCTCTTCCTACAGTTCAGATCAAGCCAAACCCTCCCGACATTTCTCTCCTTGCACCTGCACAGCCAAAGCAAGAATTCAAAATTTCTCCTTCCTTCCTATCCTATCACAGGCCATGACAAGCCTTCAAAATTTGTCCATTTACTCTCTTCATACAGTTCAGATCAAGCCAAGCCAAACCCTCATGACATTTCTCTCCTTGCTCTTGCACAGCCAAAGCCAGCCCTCTAAATTTCCCCTTCCTTCCTGTCCTATCACAAGCCATGACAAGCCTTCAAAAATTTCCCCTTTTACTCTCTTCTTACAATTCAGATCAAGCCAAACCCTCTTGACATTTCTCTCCTTGCTCCTACATAGCCAAAGCCAACCCTTGAAATTTCCCCTTCCTTCCTGTCCTGTCACAAGCCATGACAAGCCCTTTGAAAATTCTCTCCACTCATCACAGTCCTCCTCTCTAGGGCAAATATCTCAAAGCCTTTACTCTTCCTTCTGTCCTGTCCAGCCCATTTCCTGCAAAATTCAACTCCTTAAGCAAATTCTCATAAGGCTTTCCACTCTAGAAAATATGCTTGCCCTTGTACTGTCAAAACCCTACAATCCTCTTGTGAGAAAAAACTCCTTCTCCTCTCCACTGTCACAGATCAAGGCAAAACAAATCCCTTGAAAAACAATTTCCCCATTCCTCTTCCAATTCTCGTCACCTTCATGCTCTCTCCTCCCAAACCTTCCCTGAAACCTATCACTCCTCTATCACTTAACTTGTCACACCTTCTGTGGGGAAAAAATCCCACCCTTGTCCTCTGTCTTTCCCAACCTTCTCAAAGGCCTTCTTCAATAATTCCCTTCATAGATCAAGCACTCCCCAACCAACATTTTGGGAAATTCATGAAAAAAGTTCTTTTGCTCAAAGTGCCCTAAATAAACTCTTGAGATCCTTTTGCTCAAAAACACTAAATGAAATATTCAAATAAAACTTATTTGCTCAAATGGCACCAGATAAAATATTCTCTCAAGATTTACTTGCTCAAATGATACTAAATAAATATTCCCAAGATTCCAATTCCATAAACAAGTCATGTGTCGGTGTATCACAAAGTTAAACTCTGAGTGTTGTGTATCACAAAGAAACTCTTGAACTTGGTATCACAAAGGGAAACTCTAGAGCTCACCAAATGGCACCAACTCTCTATGAATCATTTCTTGACAACACCGGCAAAGTGCAACTATCACACCATAGAACGAGAAGAGCTGGCCATTGTCCTTGCAACCAAGCATTAGAAGCATTATTTGGCCGAGAAGGCATTTGTAGTAGAGATAGACCACAAACCTCTAGTCTAACTCAAGATGCAAAAAGATCTATCTCATCACCAGATTTGATGGGTAGAGTGGCAACAACGCTTCAACATGAAAATCACCTACATGGAAGGTAAGAAGCAACTTGTAGATGCATTCACCTGCATGCCGATGGCAAACAATTTAGTGGTAGAGGTTAAGATTAACCCTGAATTCTGGCCAAAGATTCTTGCTGCCACAAAAATTGATCCACATATTGTAGGAGCGCAATCATCCAAAGGTATCAATAGTACCCAAGGGCTCACCTTTTGTGATGGTAGATTATGGATCCCAAATTTCCCAAAATTTAGCACCACCATTTTTGCAGAATGTCATGATTTGGCCATTGTAGGTCATGTCGGAATGGACAAGACCTTGGATGTAGTCCAACACCATTACTATTGGCCCAAGATGAGCAATGACGTGATGGAATAAGTGCATAGCTGCCTACTCTGCCAACAGAACAAAGCTTCTAATCAAGCTCCTGTAGGGCTCCTTCAACCTCTCCCCACTCCTACACAACATTGAGAACAGGTGAATATGGATCTCGTGTGTGAATTACCGAAGACCACCTCACGATTTGATTCTATCGTGGTCTTTATGGACCGGCTCAGCAAAATGATTCATGTATGCCCTACCACCAAGGATGTTACTGTTTGCAACTTGCTCAATTATACTTAGATGCACTCTCCTCTCATCATGGTTTGTCTTGAGTACTCATCACCAATAGAGGCACTCAATTCACCAATTTGTTTTGGCCAACACTCTTTGGTCTCTTCAAAACCAAGTTGGTCATGTCCATAGCTTACCAACCCCAAACAGATGGACAAACAGAGTGGGCTAATTGCACTATTGAAGACATGCTTCACGGCTTCACCTTAGAGGAGCAAGAGAGGTGGGACACTATAAAAGACCGAAACCGAGGAGAGAAATAGGAGAATGGAAGCTCACATTGGGACACTTGAATGAGGGAAAACTCCGAATGCCTAGCATGAGCTTTGGCCTTGGTATTTATAGGTAGCATACAAGACCCTTGAAGCTTCTCAAGAAGTTTCCTTGAGCCGCTTTCTTGGAGTGCAAGCCAAGTTAACTAGGAAGCTTCTCAAGAAGCTTCCTTCTAGAAGCCGCCTACTTGGCGTGCAAGCTAAGCTAGTAAGAAGCTTCTAGAAGCTTCCTTCTAGAAGCTACCTGCTTAGAGCGCAAGTTAACTAGTTGGGAAGCTTCCTAAGAAGCTTCTTAGATGCTTCTAGAATATTCTAGGCTATTTTGTCTTATTCTCTACTTTGTAAGCCCGACTAACTTCGTCACTAAACTCCATATTGTTACATATTCCCCCACCGCTAGTTGGTGACGTCCTCGTCGCCAGTGAAGCTTCGAATTCCTTGATGGCCATCTGTGCATTCTGGAGGTGAGAAAGAGGTTCCCATGTAGCATCATGAAGGGGATACCTTTTCCAAAGGACCTTGTACTCCGTATGTTGGTGACTGCCTCGTTGAATATGGCAACGCGCAAGGATACGATCAACTTCGTACTCCTCATGATCATTGATAGGGACAGGAAGAGGGGGAGGTTGGACTCGAGAGGAAAAGGAAGAAGTGTTAGGGACAAAGGGTTTCAACTTGGAAATATGAAAGACAGGATGGATACGCATGTGACAAGGTAAGGCAAGACGATAAGCAACAGGAGAGATAATGTGGGTGATATCAAAGGGTCCTATCCAATTAGGAGCAAGTTTACGAACTTGGGTATCAAGTGGGAGAGGGAGGTTACTAGAGGATAACATGACTTTATCACCAACTTCAAAGGTGAGATCACGACGATGATGGTCTGCATATTGTTTTTGGCGATTCTGAGCAACAAGGAGGTGAGATTTGGCTTGTTGGAGAGATTGGGATATAGTGGTCAAGAATGTAGAAGTATGAGGAACCTGAGAGGGAGGGGGAGCAAGAAGAGAATCTGGAACAAGCGGATCTTGGCCAAAATTGAGAAAGAAGGGAGAAAATCCAGTGCTTGCATGTTTGGAATTGTTGTAGGCAAATTCTGCAGCTGCAAGACATTCATCCCAATTGGTATGGTGGACATTGACAAAGGCCCGCAACATATCCTCCAATGTACGATTGGCGCGTTCGGTTTGTCCATCAGTTTGAGGATGATAGGCCGTGGACAAAGCAAGCTTGGTGTCGAGTATCTGGAAGAGTGCTTGCCAAAACTTCCCGGTAAATCGAGGATCACGGTCGGAGATGAGTACACATGGCATCCCATGATGCTTGAAGACATTGTCAAAGTAGATTTGTGCTAAGGTTGGAGCATCCACGGTATCACAGGTTGGTGCCAAGTGGATTTGCTTACTAAGCTTATCCACAAACACCACAATTGCGGTGTGTCCTTGTTTTGTCTTTGGCAAGGATGTGATGAGATCCAAGCTCACATGCTCCCAACGAGCGGATGGAATGGCGAGTGGTTGAAGGAGTCCACTCGGCTTCTAGTTGCTGGCCTTGTTCCGTTGGCAACTCTCACATGATCAGACAAAGTCTTGAACATCTTGTGTCATGTTGGGCCACCACCATTGGCGTTGGAGGGTGCCCAAGGTCTTGTCCACTCCCATGTGACCAGCTATTGGTAAATCATGGGCTTCTTGAAGGCGCACAAGTCGAAGATCACCTTTGGTTGGAACATAGATCTGGTCTGCATGGAATAAAAGGCCTTCCTTGAAGGAGAAGGTGTTGTATTCCTTGTCGTGTGCTCTTAGACGACCGTGTACCATTTGGAAGAAGGGATCTTGCTATAGGGCTAACCGAAACTCGTTATGAACCTTGGGATCAATTGACACCGTCGTAATTGCTGCCGCGATGAGAGGAAGAGACTTCAAATCAGGTCGTCGTGATAGAGCATCAGGGATGACATGGAACCGACCTGGTTTGTACTCAAGTTTGATGTCGAACAATTGGAGTTGCTCTTCCTATCGATGATGTCGACTCTTCATGTGCTCTAGGTGTAAGGTCTGCAACAATGGCTTGTGATTAGTTCGCATGATCACTTGTTTCCCCAAGAGATAATGCCTCCATACCTTGGTGGCATATACCATTGCAAGTTGTTCCCGATCTCAAGCAGAGTAATTTCTTTCAACTGTATTTAGTCGGCGAGACACAAAGGCAATAGGATGTAGTCCATCTGGAAATTCTTGTTGCAACACAGCTCCAATTGCAAAGTTAGAAGCATCAAAGTCAACCACACAAGGTAGTTGAGGATCATATGGTTGAAGAATGGGTCTTGAAGACACCATATGCTTTAACTTCTGGAATGCTTCTTCATGCTTGGTGGTCCATTGGAAGCTCGAGTTCTTTCCCAAGAGGTCAGTCAATGGTGCAGCCACGTGAGCATAATAGTGGATGAACCGTCGGTAAAAACTGGCCAATCCGTTGAACGCTCATACTTTGGTAGCATCCTTTGGGGTAGGCCAATCAGTAATGGCCTTGATCTTCTCTTCTTCCATCTTGATCCCCTCTGATGAGATCTTATGACCCAAGAAGGTAACCTCCTTCTGCCAAAAAGCACACTTTGACTTCTTGCAGTAAAATTTCCACTGTCGTAGTCGTCTTAGGACTTCTTGCACATGATTCATGTGTTCTGCCTTTGTCTTACTATAGATTAAGATATCATCTAAGAACACTACCACAGACTGATCCAATAGCCCCTCCAACACCCGATGCATCTGATCCAGGAAGACTGCTGGAGCATTAGTGAGTCCGAAAGGTAGAACTCTCCACTCAAAATGTCCATACCTTGTACGAAAGGCAGTCTTTTCACTTCCTCTCCTTCAATAGGAATTTGCCAATAGCCGCTACGAAGATCTAGCTTGGAAAAGTATCGTGCTCCACTTAATTGATCAAGCAAGTCATCGATCCGAGGCAAGGGATATGCATTCTTCACGGTTTGCTTATTGAGCCCACGGTAATCAATACAAAAACGAAGTCCTCCATCCTTCTTTGGAACAAATAGTACCGGTGCTCCCCAAGGGGAGGTACTATGTCGTATGAAATCCTTCTCCAACAACTCTGTAAGTGTTGTTTGCAACTCCTCCAACTCCTTTGGTGAGAGCCGATAGATTGGTCTACTCACTGGAGTACTCCTTGGCAATAACTCGATCTTGAAGGGCATACCTCGATCAGAGGGTAATCCCTTTGGCAGATCATCCAGAAACACATCTGCAAACTCTTGAACTATCCGATCAACCGTCGCTTGATGTGGCACTTGGCCCTCCTCAGATTGTTCTTGTGCAATCGGCTTGATCCACACCGCGAATACAGACTTATCTTCCTCCAAAGCTTGCTCTATGGCTGCTTCATTAACAAACTTCCCTTCTAGGGACTCATCTCTCTTCCGAGCTTGCTCCATGGTTGCCTTCCTGGCAAACTTCCTATCTTGGGACTCATCTCCCTTCCACATTCGCTCTGTGGCTACCTTCTCGACAAACTTCCCATCTTGGGACTGACTATTCTTAGGTGTCTTACTCAGAGGTGCCAGACAACCTAATCGGAAATTCCTACCTTGGTGTTGTACTTGAATTTGGTGTCGGGTCCAATCAAATTGAACCTTATGACATTCAAGCCAAGGTAGACCCAGAATGATATCATAGTGTAGAGGTGCCACTACAAACCTCATACACTCCAAATACTCCTTCCCAATCTTGAAGGTAACAGGATGCAAGGTACGGAATGCAAAACCCTTTCTACCATCCGCCATCATCAAACTACTTCCAATCACTGGCTTGATAGGAATACCCAATTCCTTTGCTACTTGCATAGACATGCAATTCTCTGAACTTCCAGAATCAACCAAAATTCTACAACCCCGATTAGATATCATACCTTGCAAGTGAAGCAAACTTGCATAGGTCAAGCCTTCAATCCCATTGGAACTAATCAAGCTCCCAGTAGGCGGCTCGAAATCTCCTACTGGGATTCCTTGTTTCCCTAATCATTCCGCTCCACAACCTCCACTTGGGCAACTTGTCAAGGTCGTCCATTCTTGAGTGGACATTCAGCAATGCGATGCCCCAATTGGCAACAATAAAAACAACCTCCATTTTGTCGTAATCTTTCTCTATCTGCTGTGCCAAGTGGTCTTTGTTGGATAGCATCAATCTCCATTGGTACCGGTTCTTCCACTCGTGGTACTGGTGGGTTTTGTGTAGGTCGAGGTTGAGACCAAGTTGTCGCAACTAAGGAATCAAAACGCTCAGCCAATTGCATGGCTTGTTCTACATTCTATGGCTCTCGCATGGTCACCTCCAATCTGGTTCGTGACTTCAATCCTCGCACAAATCGATCCAGAACTTCACGTTCTTGGATATCTGGAATTTGCATGATGATATTCTGAAATTGTGTGATGTAGCTTCTCACTGAGCCAATCTGCCTCAACTCCGCCAATTTATCTCGTGCAGCTCGGGTGGCATTTATAGTCTGAAATCGACCAAGTATTGCATCCTTGAATTCTGCCCATGTAAAAATTGGTGTAACAATTTGTCGTTCAGCTCTTTCTACTCGGAATCGCCACCAAAGTTTTGCCACTCCATCCAATTGGCTAGAAGCCAAGAGAATTTGTTTCCGCTCGTCTTGAAGATTGGTGGCTTCAAAGTAACGTTCACAGTCAAACACAAAATTCTCCACTGTGCCTGGAAGATTCTTGCCTTCAAACACCTTGGGTTTCGAAAATCGAATGCGATCTTCTCCATCTCGAACTGGCGCTCTGTCTATCTGTTCTCGTCATTGCTAGTCTCGTTCATCCAACAATCGAGTAAGATGCTCGATTTGTTGTTGCATTGCAAGGATAACATCCGGTATTGCCGCCATCGCTACTACTCTATTCCACTACCCGCAATTTATCTAGTTGATTAACACGTAGATACAACACGTCCACCGTTCTCCATAAGTTACAATTGGAAGTATCAAGGGTTCCTCTGACATGGTGATCATATGTAGAAAATCCTGCCC
Organism: Lunularia cruciata; assembly: GCA_948567375.1. Lineage (NCBI taxonomy): Eukaryota > Viridiplantae > Streptophyta > Marchantiopsida > Lunulariales > Lunulariaceae > Lunularia > Lunularia cruciata. The sequence continues at coordinate 53,195,162 of OX419762.1, read as the reverse complement.
AAAGCGTGAGGTGATGAACTGTGTGAAACGATGCTTTGGTAATATCTGGACATGAAAGTCCCAATGGTTTGGCGGAAGTGGATTTGGTGGTCCATTCCATCCATCCCATTCCTGCTCTGATACCAATGTAAAAGACCGAAACCGAGGAGAGAAATAGGAGAATGGAAGCTCACATTGGGACACTTGAATGAGGGAAAACTCCGAATGCCTAGCATGAGCTTCGGCCTTGGTATTTATAGGTAGCATACAAGACCCTTGAAGCTTCTCAAGAAGTTTCCTTGAGCCGCTTTCTTGGAGTGCAAGCCAAGTTAACTAGGAAGCTTCTCAAGAAGCTTCCTTCTAGAAGCCGCCTACTTGGCGTGCAAGCTAAGCTAGTAAGAAGCTTCTAGAAGCTTCCTTCTAGAAGCTACCTGCTTAGGGCGCAAGTTAACTAGTTGGGAAGCTTCCTAAGAAGCTTCTTAGATGCTTCTAGAATATTCTAGGCTATTTTGTCTTATTCTCTACTTCGTAAGCCCGACTAACTTCGTCACTAAACTCCATATTGTTACAGACACCCTACTCCCATTAGTGGAATTTGCTTACAATAATTTGGTGGATGCATCCACTCATGTCACTGTGTTCTTCTTTATGTTTGGTGAGTATCCCTTCACACCTTCTAGTTTGATGAAGATCTGTCCAATGGCTACCAAAGCCAAAGCAGTCAAAACATTTGTTTCTCAAATCCAACAAGGTGTGGAGCGTGCCCAACACAGCTTGCAGATTGCACAAAATCAATAGAAGCAGTATGTTGATGCACATCGTAGGCACATAGAGTTCAATGTTGGGGATCAAGTGTGACTATCTACAACCAACCTCACACTCCTTGGCCCTTGTAAGCTCATACCACATTTTATTGGGCCTTTTTCTATTCTTCATCAAGTTAGCGTTGTGGCCTATCACCTTGAGCTACCACCACACATGAAGATCCATCCAGTGTTCCATGTTTCCCTACTATGCAGATATACTCCCCGATTGGGCACCTGTCATTCCACACAAGACATTCAACATGGTTCAACCCTCATTGATGGCACTGAGGAACATGAAGTGGAGAGTATTCTCCAAAAATGTATGTGTGGTACTAACCATCCGTGGGTGGACTATCTAATATACTGGAAAGTTTGCACCGTCTATGAAGCAACCTGGGAGCCTGCTGCCAATTTGACACATACACGGGTGTTGGTGCAAGCGTTTGAGTAACAATTGCACAACAAAGATGTTACATGATAAAAGGAGGGAGGTTTGTAATATCAAGAGCTAGCCGTATGATCTCAATGTGAAATTTGGTTTGGTAACATTGGGAATGATAGTGAAAATAGATCAGATAGAAGTATCACCAAAAGGGTACTTCTACTAATAGGGCAAAAACCAAAATAGACTTGAAAACATTAGAACCAATAGTTAGACATATGATTTAAAGGTGAGAATTGGTTTGGTAACATCTGGAAGGATTTTACACATGATGGACTAAACAGATCAGAAAGAGGTATCACCAAAAGTGGACTTCTACTTCTAATAGAGTAGGAACCAAAATATGCTTGAAATCTTTGAAGGCAATTTTGGAGGCCTAAACGGATGAATTAGACCTCAAAAATGTGTAGATCTCACCCCCCCACCACAAAATAGATTAAAGGTTGGCCTTCCCTCCCCCTACTTGTCTTGTCAAGAGCTTTCAAACAGTACCTCACCCACATGATTTTGAGATTCCTATAAGAAGATTCCCTAAAAGATTCCTTCCGGTCAAAGTTTGTTTGACCAACCAAATAGGACCAAGACCGACATGTCACCCATCCAAGTAGGTAATCCAAGTGTGGAGCTTGTTGACATGTCACCTATCAGTGTGCCTAATCCTAGGGTGGAACTTCCTTGGAGGAGATACTCTTTGTCTATATAATAAAGAGAAGGTGCTCCTTTGGGGCATCGGAGGTTGAGTGCAAAATAGTGTGTTTCTCATGGTGTATTTTTTCTCAGGTCTCATATCCTTGGAGCATTACATATCTCAATCAGAAAACAAGGAAGAAAAAATACACTTTACCTTGCAGGGATGACATGTTTGATCAACTCCATTGAGCAAGATGCTTCACCAAATCGGACTTGCGGAGCGGTTACAATCAAATCCAAATTGTAGAGGAGGATGTGTACAAAACTGCCTTTCAAACCAGGTATGGCCACTTAGGAGCATTGGTTGTAATGAAGAGCAAGAAGATAGGAAATCTTTATGAGCCAGTTGGAGATATCATATCGGAGGAGTGGCAAGTACTATTTCTGAAAATTAAGATCACAAAGATCCTACTCACTTATGGCACCTTTGTTTGGGTCATATGAGTGAAAGAGATCTAAATGAATTATCCAAGAAACAACTTCTAAAGGGCTTTAAAAGTTGTAAGTTAAAATTCTATGAGCATTGTGTAACAAGAAAGCAACAAAGTGTAAACTTTCCACATGAGTTCATTGCACAAAGGGAATTTTAGACTGCATGTATTCTGATGTTTGGGGCACTACACCTATAGCTTCAAAATTTGGAGCATTATATTTTGTATCTTTGGTTGATGATTACTCTTGGAGAGTATGGATCTACACTATAAAGCAAAACTCAGAGGTATTCTCTATCTTTAAACAATAGAAGGTGATGATGGAGAAACAAACTAGAAGGAAAGTAGAGTGTTTGAGATCTGATCATGGTAGAGAATAAAAATGTGGAGAGTTTGATAGATATTATAAGAGTGAAGGGATGATTCATCAATTTACTATACCGGGTACCCCTCAACAAAATGGTGTGGTAGAGTGGATAAATTGTACACTTTTGGAGAAAGGAAGAAGTATGTTAAGCAACTCCTGAAGACCCTTGGATTGGAGAAGAGATTTTGGGCAGAAGTTGTAAATATTGCTTGTCATTTGGTAAACATTTCTCCTTGTATTCCATAACCTACGTATTGAGTGTAAGACACCTATGGAAAAATAGACAGGTCGGCATGTTGATTACTCTTCACTAAGAGTGTTTGGATGCATAGCTTATGTTCATATTCAACAAGAACAAGGACAAAGTTAGATCCCAAATCTAGAAAATGTATATTCTTGGGATATGAGAAGGATACAAAGGGATATAGATTATGGGATCTAGAAAGGTGTTGCCTTGTTCTAAATAGGGATGTATTTTTTTATGAGACTAGTATGATGGAGACTATTACTATAGTAGAAGAAAAGTAAAAACAAATTTAGTCAGATTTTGTTAAGATAGATATTGATCTTGTAAACAAAGACATCTCACCTCTTGTAGATCTATCAAGTGAACCATTAGAAGAGCAAAAACCAAAAGTGATTCATGAATGTAGGTAGAATAGTTTATATCAATATCAAGGATTAGGAGTCAATTGGCATTGATGAGAGTGGCATTGGAAGGAGACGGCTATTGTGGAGGAAGGATTGAGGAGGAAAATTTATTCTTTTAAGATTTGACCACAAATATAAAAAGGAGCTCAGTCCATTATAGAGTGTTGGTTGACTGATGAATGATGGTTTGCATTAGTGCCAGGAGTCCTGAATCAATCATGAGCCGCTTAGTAGAGAATAAGGAGTGGGACTTGGACAAGGAGAGGAGTAACCGGTAGCAGCAAGGCAAGGCCAAGAACAGTCCTCTATTGTAAAGTGAAAGCCTGCACTTAATGGTTATAAAGCTTAAGTGACTTGTCCAATGTGGCTCTCGGCTTCACTCATGGATGATTACTAGACTCAATGAGTGAATGTAAACTTGTATGACTTGATGTTCTAGTTGATCCTTGCTAACCTATGATTCCCCTACAAGATGTCATGTAGTTGTAATCTTCCAATGATAGGAGACCTTAAGAGAAACCGAGGAGAAGAAACACAAAGTTTCACACTCAATACTACTATGCACCTAAATGAACACCTTGTCTTTATTATATAGCAAAGAGGATTCTCTCAAAGGAAGCTCCACACTTTGATCATGGATTTGTGACATGGCAGTGAACTCTACCCTTATATTAGTTGTATGCATGGGTGATATGTTGGTTCTGGTCTTATATGGTTGGTTAAACAAATTTTGATTGAAGAGAATCTTTAAAGAATCTTCTTGTATGAATCTCAAAATCACAAGGGTGAGGTATCATTGGAAAACTTTCAATGAGACAAATAAAAGAAAAGGAAAGGCTAACATTTTTTACTTTTTGGACAAATGCACATATTTTTTAGACCTAATTCATCTGTTTAGACCTTCAAAAATAACTTTAAAATTTTCATATTATTTTAGACTCTTGCATTATTAGTAGAAGTACTCTTTATGATAATATTTCTATTTAGTCTACTTAATTTATTATTTATAATATCCTTCTTGATGTAACCAAGATAATTTTCACTTTTGAATAATATATTTAACTATTAATATTATATTTTTAAATTTTTATAAAAATATTTTATTAATAAAAATATTTTTTTAATGACCACTCTATTTTATTTACCTAATCTATTCTATTTAACATCTTTCTAAATGTTATCAATCCAACTTTTATATAAAAATAATATATTTAACTATTGGTATTAATCTACAGTATACATGAAGATCGGTGAGTAGAGGGAGACATGCTCTCAAGGGTGACATACTTGCGAGCCATCTCCAAGGTTAACTGTCCTGCAGAAGACCTGGTCTTGCAGTACGGCTACGCGTGCTCCTCGAGGTATCCTCCCCGTAGTTCCTCCCTAAGCCTGGACAAGGGCAGGCCACATAGAGGCTGTCCCGCATTTCCCATGTCCCATAGTGCCCCGTAGACAAAATACAAGTTAGGTCACACCTGCTGACAAGGTTAAGTCTATCTCCGCTAAAGGTATGAGCAAGCATATGTTTGGAATAAGTTTGCCATACTTGGAGTAAACTTTCTGTCAAATCATTTTGATCTAATCATTACAATCACGTACTTGGTGTCCTACCTACATATATGCTACATACAGGATCTCTTCCTAGGAATCTTTAATTCACTTAAGAAAATTGTGAAAGATCTTAGGTCCAGACTTTCGCCCATTGTTGACTCCCATGTTCTATGCCTTCAGAAATATGACTTGCGTTATCAAAGAAAGATGCTTGCATGAGACTTACCCATAAAAAGTTGAGCAATCTCTTAACGTTTCCAAGTCTTACGATCTTTACTGAGAGTTAGTGCTTATGGTACGCAATATCATGATGCTCATGATGATTTATGAGTTTTAAATATTGTGCTCGTGGTTATGATGTTAGTTTCAGGATTAAGTGAGCTTTTTGAGTGTACTGTTTCGAATATCAAGTCACAAAAGGGATGTATTCATAGCTTGGTTTAATCAGACACAAAACGACGATTTAAAATCTTCCGCTGTCTAACAGGATTTTAGATAAAATTTCATGACTATATGTATAGTAAGAGCAGTAAATCATAGAACAGAGTAAGAAAGAGACTAAAAATCACATCCAACAGTCAAGAGAAGCAAGCATTAGAGAATGAAGATGCCTGTCAGGATAATGGAGTTTACTTTAGAAAAGCTGAATGCACCCAGGTAGTAGTAGTAAGTAGACAGAAACGAGTAAGTCACGACCGAAATAGGCAATGTTCTAAGATTACTCGTAAGAACTACAAGCTAAACAGATGATGAATCACACGTTCAGGTAACTACTTCAAAGAGAAGAGTTCACATTGCTCTTCCAGCCTCTGAACAAAGGTTCAAGAATGGGACCGCAGACGTCCTGAAGTTCTTGTCTCTCGGCATCAAAGTCACTAAAGTCACCAACCTGTTTGTGATTATACAGCAGCCAATTCCTGGTTTTCAACCAGTCTATCACAGCCTGGACTGCTGCCATCATCTGTTTCGTTTGTTGTGGTTCCAAGAGACTTGCAATGCGCTCATCGGTGATAACGGTCCTCATCTTATATACATAATTCTCCAAGGCATCCTTGAGCTCAATTCTTCTCCTCCTGTCTTCATCCTGTGCATTATACTCTTCAGCATCTTCAATCATCTTATTAATCTTGTCCCTACTTGGCCTCTCACTGACATTTGTGATAGCGAGGCCTTTCATCAATTGTCCGATACTTTTCTTACCCTCAATAAACACGTTCAATATACCTGTCGCGTCTATCTCAAAACAAACAGTAATTTGGGGCTGTCCGCGAGGTGCTTTAGCAATGCCCATCAACTCAAAACTTCCCAGCAAACTGTTATCACTAACCCAAAGACGCTCACCCTCGTAAACGTGAATGAGTATTTCCGTCTGGTTATCAACATAAGTAGATACAATTTGCTTTTTCCTAACAGGGACGGCAGTGTTTCTTGGGATTATCACAGTCATTACTCCTCCACCAGTTTCTAAACCTAAGCTTAATGGTGTCCGCCTTCCGAACCGATCAGAATTAGCAATTGCCGATGCTGAGGAGTTACCCCAGCTGAGGAGTTCGGCTGAGGGAGAAGGCCTGCCAGCTGAACTGGTTGAACTTGCACCAACTTTATATGTCAAACATCCGATAGATTCTGTTCCCGCATCTGCACGAGAACATTCCTCCAACTTACTCCCGTAAGTGTGGACATCAGAAGGTGATTTAATTACGTTTGCGGATGCAGATGGCGGGAGCCTGTTTGGAAGCTCAGATTCCTCCGCAACTCTGTCGCCTTCAATTTCATTATACCGCTGTGTTAACGCAGGAACCACTTCGGCACCCGGGCATGATTCGTCAGTAGCAACGTTGGAAGTTGATGGAGTGACATTTCCGGCACTCACCTCCAAATTCGCTCTAAGAAAGGGGTATTCGTGAACAGCCGCCTCAACAAACTTTATTCCGCGCGGGATAGATGGTGTAGCTGGGACAATGCTTAAGTCCATCCTATACAATCCTTGGGGATGGATGTCAGCACCTACTTTTAAAAACTGCATGCCTCCAGAGGTAGTCTCTGCATGTAAGGTACGTCGGTCAAACTCTGCAGTTGTACGACAATTGTGCTTGGATGTTCTTCTTGAAGTTGTCCCGGCAAAAGAAGTCACCACAATCGGCCCTGTCTCTACGTTTTCTATCGAGTATAATTTTGGATCCAAACCCAGATATCTCCCTGGTGCATAAACAGGACGTCGGACATGTCCTGTTTGGCACCGATGAGGAGGGATTCGCACCTCTTGGTCTGATGTCAACACTCCTCCAAGACCATGCCGCAATTGTAAACTTGAAAGAATTTCTTCATATCCATAAGCTTTTCCATGTAAACGCTCCGCTCTCACAACACTTAAAGAAACATCGTGATCAACACAGGGATCTTGTAGCGCAATCTCTGCAAAGTTGGTCTCCAGCTCCAAACTTGATACACCTTCCGTACATCGCTGAACCGTGTCTGTACTCGAGACAACCGTCTCTGCAGAAATGGCATCCACTCTCAAATTTTCCAATGGCATGCCCACAACGTTGGGTTGAGCATCAGGACATATTTGGTCAATTCCGGTCTGACCACTCCAACTTGACGATATGAGAGTCCTAGTCCTGCCGCTACCAGCACTAGTATTGAATATAGACGAATCCAGAATCCCAGGCTCAAGTCTCGAATTGCGAATTACTCCTGATGTATAACTATCAGCTACTGGTGAAGTTACCAATTCGGAGGATGATTCAAGAGCACCATTTGATGGTGTCGGTCTGCGATCAACAGTGTGAAGGCAAGGACTTGACGGGATTCTAGTTCTTTGATCAGAATCGTTTTCAACATCCACATATGATACACGCCCTTGTCCAGGCGTAGGAGTCTCATATACTGGTGTTGTCAATAGTGATGGTCTTCCAGTCGTACAGTGAGAAAGCAGAACTAAGGTTGCTTCTTGAGCTGCGTCACCTACAATAGACAGGGAATCTATTCTTTCTGCATGTATACTGGAGTCTGCTGAGTTTCTTCCTGCAGCTCTCCCACTGCCAGACTCCCAACTCACTTTGGATTCGATAACTCCAATTGTAGTTTCAGGGTCCAAAGCAGGCACGGTTACTCCAGCAGTGACAGAGTAAGTATCCACAATGGACGACGCAAATTCCTCAAAGTTATATTTAAAGCCTCTGCTTGAAGAACTATTTCCTACTGAAGTAAGCACAGTATTAAAATTGGGAAAGAGCACATCATCAAAGCCACTTTCATTACTGAAATTTCGGGAATCGGTTGCGGACTCCACGTTCAGAAGTGGTAGCTTTACGCCCCCAGCTCCACAAACCTCTGAATCTGAACTAGAAAAGTCCGATGCTGGATTGTTTTCAGTGTGGACCCCCAAAAGTAACTGTGCCACTCCTCCAGCAATATCGCTCACCGTCGAAGGCGTCACTTCTGCAGCAGAATTTTCAGCATTCCAACTCACTACTGTTCTGGTTTCTCTCATCGTCAAAAGAGCTAGTGAGCAAAGCTGTATCTCTCAAAATCAGGAGTGCCAACACTCGGACTCGAGGGGACTAACTGCAACAGCAGTGACTATATTCGAGTTTGAAGGTTTGACCATTTTACCGAACTCCATAGACAATAACATTGGTGTCACTCTTGCTGTTGCAGTATTCAAAGGTAAAGTCGGTGATGCTGCTCCTTTTACACCAGTTCCCGTACCAACGACTGGTTGTATAAGGCACTTACTGGTTTCACTCACTTTCAGTTAGACGTACTCTAACATGGAATTGAAAGATGGGGTGAGCGCTATCATACCGGCATTCCCGTGAATAATTGGTGCCGCACCTTCTTGAGCATCGACATAATGCACCTTGGAGCGTGAAGTGGCAGCGCTAGGGGAGTTCTCTTTGGAAGATGACACTCCTTCAGCAGTATCGAGATCTATGCTTGAAGATCTCCCTCCTTCCCTTCCACGCCCGATGGTGTCTTTCAGTAACATTTCCAATTCAAGAACCCAATCCACCAGTCTCAAGACATACACTCAGATACGTCTTCACAGCAGTCTGAAGACTCGCAATATTTACACGCAAGGCCACGATAGAATCTTGAAAACCCGGATGTCGACTAAGCTTATCAGCAACTAAGAGTTCATTTGTAAACGAACTCTTAGTTGCTCTTAAGCTTGCCTGACAAAGACAGGCAAGCATGCACATGAACTACCTGTCTTGTACATGTGTAGCCTGACATCCACTCAGAAATCTACGTAGTTGAGCAGGTTCAATCGGTCTTTTCATGACGCTATATCGGTACTATATACTCTTGTTCCGGCTCAAGTATTATCGGGGCAGCATAAAAGTCCAGGTTCACACTGGCTGATAGAAATCTTAATGAAGGAAATAGACTTCATGCGATTTCCTCACAATCAGGCATTTCATGCTCAACCGAGCCTTTCTGGACATCATAATCTCCAAGGACGCATAGTATGAGAAGAGCTTCGGACTTCATTCGTATTGGATTTAGATTGACAAGGGCTCCCCCTCTTATCACCTTGAAACAAACTATCAAGTATGGGGATGCAGATGTTCTGGAGTTCCTGCCGCTTATTCTCAATCTCATCAAGCTCCGCTAGCTGCCTGCGATTGTAGAGCAACCAGTTGTTGAGAAGTAACCAGTTTATAGCCGTCTCCAGAAGGTCATTTATCTCTTTCCTAATACGCGGATCCAGCCGGCTGGTAATTTTCTCATCTCTAAACATATTCCTCAATTCATGTACATAGCTTTCCAGACTATCTTTTGCTTCAATCTTTACTCTATTCTCCATGTCCTCGACCACAAACTTGTTGGCATCTTGTATCATCCTCCCAACCTTCTCGTTATCTGGTCTCTCATTGACATTGCTGATGGTAATCCTATTCATCTGACCATTTGTTGCCCCTTCCACTAGTACGTTCAATATGCCCCTTGCATTGACCTCGAAGCAAACTGTAATCTGTGGCACTCCTCGAAGCGCAAGGGGAATGCTCCCGATCTCAAAACTTCCTAGCATATTGTTATCCCGGACCCAAAGACGCTCACCTTCGTAGATTCGTACACGTACTTCTGTCTGATAATCAACAGAAGTGGAGACAACTTGCCTCTTTCTGGTGGGAACCGGTGTATTTCTGGGTATAATGACTGTCATCACTCCTCCAGCAGTCTCTAGGCCTAAAGTCAGGGGCGTCACTCCATTTTTACCAGAAACAATTGCGACATCTGCTACAAATCCAGCCTGACTATCAGAAACTACATCATTGAGATCTGATCTTGATAGTGGCACTCCGCTGTACAAACTATTATCCGGAACCGTTGTCGAAGCCCCAACTGGATTCACGGGCGAATTTACCGCAGACTTATGTTTATAATCGAAACTTGACGTCGCCATTCCATGAAGAGTTCGACTACCTGAACTTGCTGATGTGACTTCCTGCATGGAACTGTTCGGATGAGAAAGGATCTCAACACCAGAAAAGCTTTGATTATGGATCCCCGCTCCAACAGTCTCAGCACCTGAGGTCCACGGCATCACCCTCCAGGCGCCACTAGGCCCCACAGTGGATGATTTTTCTGTTCCTTGAGAGCTACTAGAACTCGATAACACCTTTATAACGTCGGCATTCTCCACCGAAATACCTTCACTGAATGAAGTATCATCCAAACCCGTTGACGAAGCCCTTTGAGAAGTTTCGCTTAGTGGATATATCAGCGAATTCGCTGCCTGGGTATTTTCAAACTCGAAACTTGACGCCGCCATTGCATGAAGAATTTGACCACCTGAACTCGCAGACGTGACACCCTGCTGTGAAGTGTTCTGTCGAGGAAGAATCTCGAGACTCGAATAAGTTCTGGTTCCGGTCCCAACAGAAGTCGCGGAAATCACCCTCCCAGCTCTAGTAGTCTCCACACTGGATGACTCTTCATTTCCGTCAGTATTAGACGGCGATGGTACTGTTACATCGCCAGCGTGTTCCACAAATAAAACCTCCGATGCAATATTGAGCCTTGCAAGATGTAGGCTAGACTGTGTTTCTGATACAGCTTCTAAGTCAGTTAGTAATTCCTCTAGGTCTTGAAGTGAATCTGTATCTCTGTTGACAGAAGACCCTCCTGCGTCATATTCGAATTCAAAACTAGGCCGCACGCGTATGATCCTATTTATTGTAGAAGGAAGAAGAGGTAATTCGGGCCCAACAATAAGAGTAGGGCTCACTTCTACGTTCCTATTAGGACTCAAAGCTTGACTTGGTGGATGATGCTCTCCAACCAAATCCAAATCTTCACTCAGGGAGATTGCTCCTTCTCCAATGTCAATTCCTGTCCCTGGTGCCATTCCTAGAAAACCACCTAATCCGGTCGTCTCAAGACCTACACTTAGAATTGTCTTTACTACGGTCTGAAGACCACCGATCCAAGAGTTGAAACCAGCAGAAGCATCCGGTCTTGAGCTCGTTGAAGGACCTTCAGAAATTACAAACGAAGGCGCATCAGCATGAGTGTTGGATGATATCAGCCCCTCCTGGGTATCACGAACTACTCTTGACGGAATCCTTCCTGCTTCATGAATCTGTTGTACCTGTAGATTCAGAAAGACATCCGCTTCGACAGCATTAACAGTTGAACTCACGTCAGGAGTCAAATTCGACAAGATTCCTCCTAGAGCAGCTCCTATATCGACGCTAGGCCCTCCTGGTATCGCCCTGTCCTTCTCTGGCCTCCCGCGAGGTTCTTCCAGTCCAACCTCCAACTCCGGAAGTACATGTACATCCCTGTGCACTTCAGAACCTATGCCAGATGTTGCGTGCATTCTTTGTGTAGTGGTTCTTTGCGCATCTCCTCCAGAAGTTAACCCTGCATCTGTCAAGTCTATGAGACCTTCACTTTCCTCCATATCAGCATTCCTCTGTGTTCGTTGACCTTCCTGACGTTGAAGAATGTGTTGCTTTGCATGTTCGGTAGCACCGGATGAGCTTTCACCAAAGATCATTGCGGATAACTGCTTCATTTCCATCGACTCGGTGGTCAGCCGCTGAGGTCTTATAAGAGTTTCAAATTCATCAGAATCCATACCACCAGCAGTTGTTATGATGCCAGCAAAGTCTGGTTTCAGTCTTTCCTCTTCAGATATTTCCAGACCACCTTCACCAGAACGTTGGCTTTCTCCTGCTCCTAGCAGATAGTCTATGGCACGCCTTTCCGGGGCCTCAGCCGTATCCCAAGCCTTGGTGTACTCGTCAAAACTTTTCTCGTCCTCGGCACCTTCTACCGTACTGCATGATCCTATTCCAGGGGTTCCAAGTTCCAGGACAATTTGACCAGTAACATGACCTTCGCCTGCATTTCCATCAAGTATCTGCTCTACTTCTTTTCGTCTGGATACTCTACTGATTACTGTTGAACTAGCTGCAAACCCCTCCACCGCAGCTTTTATACCTTCGTTGTCCCTTGTTTTCCCCTCCAGCAACCTCGAACCAATCACATCTTCCCCGGTTTCACCAACAATAAATGCTATCAAACTGGGAGCCAGCACGTCGACACCTTCAAAATCTACTGCACAAGTGACATGTTGTGGACTGCTTGAAGATGGAACTTCCGCGAAAGCAAAGCCTGATGTGGCACCTTCCACAGTCTCCGAACTGCCAGTCGATACTGTCAAATCACTTCCAAATGCATGAATATTTTCAATATTACCCAGTCTTAAAGTCTCGTCACCGCCACTAGGAAAGTCTTGAATCGCATCCTGAAACTCAGTAATGGCTGTTTGGCTAAGAACACCTTTCTCCTCGACGAAATCATGGAAACTATCCTCTTCAGACTCACGACCTGCTTCTAGCGAGATCACGTCTCCAAAAATACTTGACAATGGAGATATAGATGTTCCCAATTCGATAAGGTCTGACTCAGTTGTTGACACGGCCTGCACTCTTGCTTCCAGAGCCTCTGGATCCTTGCCCTCTTCTCTTTCCCACTGGTGTATGCTACCCTCGACAATATTTGTAACACTCCGTTCAGAAACCTTCTTAGCAGCTAGCAAGTCATTTGTTCTGGTCAGGCTCTCAAGCACTCCAAAACTCGATTCACCCGATGCATGCTCCGTGCTCCAATCTGCAGCATGAGCATGAGCATTTCGCACATTGTCAATAACGGGCAAACTTTCCTGCATATTCCTTCTAGCAGGTTCCTTCGGGCCATGCAGATCAACAGCGTCAAGGGTCTGTCTACAGAAGTGGGGACTTCTCCTCTTGGAGATTGTATTCTCTTCTGGAGGGAATAAATGAGAGTTTGGACGGGCTTCCTCCTTTAAGACTTGGGGAACTGCATCTCTAGCATCTGCCTCCGTTGTTATCGTCCCCTGTGCATCTGAATCAATTCCTTGACCTTCATTCATAAACCTATCCCTAGATAAGGTAGACTGTTTATTTCTTTGGTGAGTATCAAGTTCCATTGCTGATTTTCCTTTTACTTCCTGGTTAGCTTCTTGCGCCTTGAAAGCCACCTCTAGCAACGGTAGCTTATCCTTCTCCAAATTCACCACTGTGAGCCTCTGTGATGTTGTACCGATATCAGCTCCATCGACCTTACGGAATGAACTAGATACCAAAGCTCTGTCTGGGCTATCATCAGCTGAGCTTCTCTTACCTCCAGGCAATGATCTAGACTTCGGAGCTTTTTCATGGCTCTCATCAGCTGAGCTTGTCTCAGCTTCACGCTGTTTGCCCCTTCCCATCAAGGGGATCTGTATTTCTGCATCTGCAACCCGACCCTCATTTGATGACGCCGTTATTTCATCCCGTTCAGTACTCGCAACAACTGGTACGAATGTCTCTTTGGCTTGTTGGTCGGACACTCGAACCTCGTAAATCATTTCAACCTGAGTCAGATTGCCTTTATCGAAGGTGACGGAGTTGAACCTCAGTGATACTGGTTGAGGCTCATGATCTTCAGTCTGTGCTACCCATTTGTCATCTCTCTCGGCAACATTATCAGCTGGCTTCAACTCATCTTTCGTCACCACCAGCTTTTCCGCTGTTGACATCTGCAATATTTCGTCTACATACTCCCCTTGATTCTCTGATGATGGTGTCCACATTTTCTCTTTGCCAAAGCTCTCGACGACCGATTCCGTCGTACCTACCGATGCCTGTTCTGTTGGTCTACCCGCAGAGTCGATCTTTGGTACTTGGGAATTCTTTTTGTGTTTAGAAAGCCGATCCTTTAAACTCTTCAATGCTGTGGTAAGGTCCATCTCAGGAGTCTCACTTGATAAAGCCAAATTAGTAGAGCTAGATCCATCTAATATTGCCCTTTTTTCCTGAGTCTCACTTGACGAAGTCGACTCCGTAAAACTAGAATCCGATTTTGGACTTTTCCCTTTTTCCAGTGCTTTTTCTGGTGTATACTCCTGGGCTGTTTCATTCGCTTTGATCTCTTTACTCTTTCTTGATATAGGCATCAAATCTTCCTCTTGTTCAAGTGGAACATCCACATATGATATACTTGCTTTTGCCAGTTGGTTTGGGTGACTACTTGGGTCCTTTTCAAGCTGCCGCTTCCGATTGCTCAATTCAGAATCCAGGGTTCTAAAACCTTCTGATATCAATTCAACACCAGTCTCGTTCTCCATGCTAGCTGGAACCGATTGTATTGTAGTGTCCAATGTATGCTCTGTTCTCTTTCCTTTCTCCCCTCTGACCTTAATCTCAGGCACAGGCAGCTTGTGACGTGATAGTAGTTTCTTTCTAGCTGACAAAGTACTAGAATATTGTGGCAAGAGATCTGAATGTGTCTCAAGGCCAGAAACATCATCAACAGAAGCTGCTCTGCCCTTCTTTGACAAGACCGATGGCTGAGAATGAACTGTATTCCTAATCACTAGCGCCTGTACACTCTCGTCTACCGCAACTTCACTACTTCCCTTCAGAGGCATCACTTGAGTACCTGTATTGTCAGCATATACAGCCAATTTCTTCTCCTCTTGAAAACTGACCTCGTCCCAGCTAGCTTCCTGCGACTTCCCAACCAGCTGCGTCTTACCCTTCGGTAGGGGAGTCATCGGCATGGACCCTAGTGAGGTTGCATTTGCATCTCGGTCGCTGCTTGAAAGAGTCAATTCTCCATCTCGTATAAGCTTATGATGCAGAGCTAACATGCTCTGCTCGTTCTGAGCTCTGGATGTATCCTCAGAGTTCCTATCACTTAGCTCCATCAATTTCTCCAGTCTTGTGTCCGCTAACTTGGACTGTGGTGACTTCTCCTCTGCAACACTTCCACTTATCTCATGTGCGACTAAGCGAAGCTTGTTCAGCTCCTCGATGTTCAGAGACTTTGACAGGTTGGAATATCCCGAGGTTTTGTGATCACCAATCACTGGCTTGTAAGTCTGAAAGTCCTGGATTGTAAATCCAAGGTCCTGGTCATGCATTTCTATTTCTATCTTTTGATCTGGCTTCACCACCTTTGATCTCCGGGACGATGCATATGTTTCTATGGATGAAAAGATGTCGATAGTACTTTCGCCATCACCAACGCCAATGTTCGTTCTTATCTTCTCTCCCGTGACCCTTCCCGAGTGCTCCAAGTTCCAGAATTTTATTTCTTTTTCTTCAATATTCTCTACTAACCTCGCATCCTGTGATGAGACACCTGGCCTCGTTTCACTACTATCTATCCATGCTGTCGATTTCCTTGCACTCTCCAGTTCAGGGTCATCACCATCGATACCTACAGCCCTCATCGTCTCTTGGGAGACCATACCTGAATGCTTGGAGTTCAGGAATTGTATTGTTTCTC
Source organism: Lunularia cruciata (assembly GCA_948567375.1). Taxonomy (NCBI): domain Eukaryota; kingdom Viridiplantae; phylum Streptophyta; class Marchantiopsida; order Lunulariales; family Lunulariaceae; genus Lunularia; species Lunularia cruciata. The sequence goes on along the minus strand of OX419762.1, from coordinate 53,179,427 downwards.
TCTGATGAGTATCATTCACTAACCTTGAATCCTGTGATGAGATACCTGTCCTCGTTTCGCTGCTGGCAATCCATGCTGTCGACTCCCTTGCGCTGTCGAGTTCAAAGTCATCATCACTAATGCCGACCCTCGCTATTTTCTCTCCAGGGACCCTTACCGGATCCTTGAAGCCTGAGGGTTGGTTTGTGTCACTTTTATGTGTATTCTTTGCTACCTTCCCATCCTGTACTAAGATACCTGTCCTCATTTCACTAGTTTCAATCCTTTGTGCGGATTCCCTTCCTCTCCCCATTTCCTCCTCATCATCACCAATACCGACTGTTGTTAGTTCCTCTATCGCGGCCTTCCCTGAATGCTTCAAGACCGTGAATTCTTTTGTTGGCTTTTCCTGGGTAACCTTTATCACCCTCGCATCCTGTAATATGATCCCTGTCCTCGTTTCATGATTTTCAATCCTTGCTGTCGAGTCTCTTGCACTGTCCAGTTCAACGTCATCATCACCGATACCGACTGTTCTTAGTTCCTCTCCAGGGACCGTCCTCGAAAGCTTGAAGACCGGGGATTGTTTTGTTTCACTATCCTGGGTCTCCTTTACTACCTTCGCATCCTGTACAAAGATACCTGTCCTCATTTCACTAGTTTCAATGTTTGGTGTCGATTCCGTTGCACTCTTCGGTTGAACATCATCACCACCGATACAAACTGTCCTTATGTTCTCCCTCGGGACCCTCCCCAAATTCTTAGAGTCCGAGAAGTGCATTGTTTCGATTTGCGGGGAGTCTTTCCTTGCATTTGCATCTCTTAATAAGTTACCTGTCCTCGTTTCACTACTTTCAACTCCTGCTGTCGAGTCGCTTGCACTGTCCAGTTCAAAGTCATCATCACCGATACTGACTGTTCTTAGTTCCTTTCCACGGATCCTCCTCGAGTGCTTGATCTCCGGGGATTGCTTTGTTTCACTTTCCTGGGTCTCCTTTGCTACCTTCGCATCCTGTACTAAGATACCTGTCCTCATTTCACTAGTTTCAATGTTTGGTGTCGATTCCGTTGCACTCTCTAGTTGAACAGAATTACCAGCGATACCAACTGTCCTTGTGTCCTTGTCCCTCGGGACCATCCCGAAAGTTTTGGAGTCCGAGGAGTGTACTGTTTTGCTTTGCAGGAAAACTTTCATTGAATTTGCAGCATGTGATAAGATACCTGTCCTCGTTTCGGTACTTCCAGTCCATGCTGTCGAGTCTCTTGCACTGTCCAGTTCGACGTCATCATCACCGATACCGACTGTTCTTAGTTCCTCTCCAGGGATCCTTCTCGAATGCTTGAAGTCCGGGGATTGTTTTGTTTCACTTTCCTGGGTCTCTCTTACTACCTTCGCATCCTGTTTTGAGATACCGGTCCTCATTTTACCATATCCAAGGTTTGATCTCGATTCCGTTGCACTCCCGAGTTCAAAATCATCACTGATACCGACTGTTGTCAGTTCCTCTACCGCGATCCTCCCCAAATACTTGGAGTCTCTGGAGTCTTTTGTTATCTTTTCCTTGGACAGCTTTACCAATTGCGCTTCATGCGATGAGACACCTGCTTTCTTTCCACCAGCTTCACTTCTTGGTGTTGAGTCCTTGTCACTCTTCATTTCAAAGTCAACACAGGACTTCGAACCGATACCAATGCTTCGAGCTGTTGTCGTTAATTTCTCTTCTGTGACCCTCTCCAAATCCTTGAAGTCCGATGATTGAATTATTTCTCTTTCCTGGGTGTCGTTCTGTAACTTCGCCTCCTGGAATAAAATCCTTGTCCTCATTTCACTTCTTTCAATCTTTTCAATCGATTCCCTTGCCCTCTCCATTTCAGTTTCAACACTAATATTAACTGTTGCTAGTTTCTCTCCTGGGATCCTCTCCAAATTTCTTAAGTGCAGAGATTCTTCAATATTCAAAATCTTACTGTGCTCGTCCCATCTAGTTTCCTTGCTGGATGCACTCGATACTCCACCTATATTTCCAGTATCAGCATTAAGTGCAGTTTCCCTGTTTGGCAGTAGCATCCCTCTAGACTCAGGAAGTTCGTAAGGTACTTCGAGACCCTTACATAAATTCTGTCTTTTAAATGAGACATTTTCGTCATTGACTCCTTGATCGGACTCATAATCTTCATTTGATGGATTAAAATCCATAGTATTACCTTTCTCATGACCGTCAATCTTGGCTTTTCCTTTCTCGTCTTGATAGACCTCCCTGTATCGAGGACTTGGGTCAGATAGTTCACTTTCCTTGTCATCACTACTTCGTACCACCTCATGCTTCTGGAATCCTGCAGCCTCCTTGGCCTCACTTTCTTCACTTGATAATGCCAGTTCTGTATCTTCTGTCATATCATCATAATCAGCGGTCCTCTCCCTCTCTTTCGGCCCTGATTTTAACATGGAATCTGGGGACTTTTTTACTTTTAAATCAGTTTGGTTTTTTAACTTCATAACATTATCCTGTTTCAAGTATGCATTTTCTTCACTTCTACTCTCCTTCCTTGGAATCCTCGAATTCTCTTCTGTTGTAAACACCACTTCCAAGTCGCTCCCCGTAGCAAGTGATGTTCTTTGCTCTGCTTGAACGCTCCACCCAGAAGAGGAAACACGTTCTTCTCTGATCTTTATCACCTTAACTCGCTCATTTGATGAAGCTTTACCATCTTCACTGCTTCCAGATGATATGTCATCTTTGGTGCTTCCCAAATCGTCACCAGCAGAACCTTTTGCCTGTTCCTTATGGACCTTTTTCCTGTCGCTAGAAGCATACTCAAAATGCTCGCGTTGTTCCTCCTCATTCTCGACCATTTTTGATCCCTGTGCTGGTCCCTTGCCTTCCCTCTCGTATGCCTTGACCAGTAATCTCCCGGTTTCGGATTCATTTTCCAAAGTGGAAGACGTCTCGTTTTCCTGCTGTTGTTTCCACCTATGCTCAAGGACAGCAGAAACTGTGGTCTTTCCTTTTGTCTTACCCTTGGATGCGTGGTATGATCCTTCTGGGTCTTCATTTTCCCGTGTCCTTGGTTTGGATTCCCGAGCATTTTCAGATCCACCGTGAATACAGATGAACTGTGAGTTTTCTTTTAGAATTATACTCGTAGGCTCAGATGTCTCAATGAGCTTATCTTGTGTCTTCTGTGACCCTTCCTTTGAGGTATCTTTCGTCCTATCTAGTTCACCTTCCTCACTCGATTTTACACTCGCTAACTGAATATCTACAGAAGAAGGACGTTGCAGTTCCTCTTGCAGAACACTCCCTATGGACTCGGGAGCTTTGACAGGATCCGTTTTCATCTGCGTACCCACTTTCGCCACCTCATTTCTTTCGGCGGTTGATCCCGAGTCAGTCTCACTTCTCCCACTTAAGGAAGTATACTCTTCCCCAGCTCTATGGTCATCGTTGTATTCCTCTGTGTCTCCAACTTTCATCCTAGGCACAAAGCTTGCCTGGGGGTCACTTCCCTCGTTCGCTCTGGGTTTTGTTATCTCAAGCACCTTCGACATAAGGTCTTCACTAGCGTCAATCTCATGACTTCTATATTGAGTTCTGTTGAAATCACGGGTGGTAGCAAGGTCCTTTCGTGTCTCGTCCAAGTCTCGCGCCTGAAACCCGAGAGTTCTGCCATAAGATTGCTTATTCTCCTGTTTACCTTCTACAGTCTTTGAAACCTCGAAAACTGATTTGGCTTCATTTTCCAGACCATCTTTCATCCGAAAAGGTCTAGAGCTCTTGAAATTATTTGGAGGGTAAATGACCTTCACGTTTTCCGCTTTGGCTGTCGTGTTAGACTCAGGGGTGTTCTCAAGAACTGAGGTACCTTCTTCGCGTTTAGTTTCTTTAAACTTGGACCCCTTAGATGCTGAGAGTTCATAATTCTCACTACTTCCAGTAGAATCTTTGGGCTCATCCGCAGATGCTACTTGTAGTCCCTGAAAGGCACGTGCTCTTGATCTAGGCGCTTTGACCAGAGATTGATTTTTCTCCTTGGATCTTAACTTCAACACCGTAGCTCCGCGAAGTCTTTCTTCTGCATCGATCTCATAACCGTCACTGAATGAGATAAGCTGTTTAGCGGTTTGAGAACCATCAGAAACCTCAGCTGCCTTCTTCTTCTGTTGATCCTTCTTACGTTGGTACCTAAAGTTTGAAACTTCTCCTGACCTCAAAATGTCAGGGCCCTGTAACGTCTGCAAATGATCACTCGATGATAAAAGTTCGCCAGCACTTTCAGAACCAGAGGGGACCGCGCGTGATTTCTTTGTTCGTTCTGGAGCTCTGTTCCTACGCTCTGGAACATCATTAGAAATTTCTTTTTCCTTTTCCAGATTAGATTTCATTCTCTCTGGACTCTCCATCTTTACATCTCGAAAACTACCGACACTTTCACTCAACCCCGATGATACGTCATCAAGTTGCGAACCATCACCTGCAGTACGTTTCTTCAATCCAGAACTTGCCATGTGGACCGCCCGTGCTTTCGTCGTCTTTTGTTCCACTCTAACCCGACGCAGTGAACCTGTCTTGGATTGAATTGTCTTAAATTGAAGTTTATTGTCAGCTGTGGCCTCCCTTTCTTCGGACCTCTGTGATTTTCCATCGATGAAAGCCCCTACTGATGATCTTCCATTTCTTTTTTCTTGTACACTTCCCCTCTGATGAAGAGCATTTCCCAGAACTTGGGATTTCTTTTGAGGTGTTGACTGAGCTGATTTAAACGTCTGTCCCCTTGCATCTATAGAACTCCCAAGGGTCCTACTCAACACTTGGTCTGCACCTTCGTTTTGATTCTGCTTCTTCTTCCGGTTCTGTCGGTATATTGACTTAGGAGCTTCTTTGCGCACTTCATCTACTTTTTCCTTATTGTCCTCCTCTGGAGACTGACCCATCTCCGCTTTGTCTGATGTGTTAGTGACAGATATCTCAAGAATTTCATCTGCATCAGCTGATGTTTCAACTGGTGTTTGTGTAATTGCACCAAAGGCCTTTTCTTGCACAGACGCCATGTTAGGATCTGTTTCAACTACTTGAACTTCCACCTCCATCCTGGCAGACTGCAGAAGATCAAGAGAACCCTCTGATGTTGCATCCCTGTAGTGTACAAGACTCTCACGGGAGGATGTTGAACCATCAGTAGTACTGGAACCATTTGCCACAACTTGCAGCCCCTTTCTTGTGTCTGGGAAAATTCGTCTCTGAGGACCTTTCTGCAGCAATCGAGATCTCTCCTTTCCTGCAAGATGAACGTTCCGTTGTGTCGTATCTAAACATGTCCTGTAAAGTTCATTTGATGCTCTTGCGTTCGCAGCGCTTCTGGTACCGATCCTGTCAACATGCATCTTCGGTTTTTTATGTCCAGGTCTAGCTCTTGATTTTTGAGCTTCCTCAAACACATCAAAAACGTTTTCTGTTTTGAACTCTATCTCTTTTGAGACCGGAGAGGTGGCTTCCTTATAACTCTGCAGACTCTCCGTAGATGACGCTGACTCTCGGAGCCCTTCAGAATTATCCTTATCAGAACTTTTTTTCATATGAATTTTTACTCTAGCCGTATCAAAACTTGTTCCTACAAGCATTTCACTAACTGCTCCCTTCAAATCTTGAACCACTTCGGAGCTCTCGGATGCCGTATCTTCAGAAGTCTCACTGGACGGTTTCGAAGTTGTAGAAATTGTTAAAATATGGGAGCCATGGTTCGTCACTCCTTTGCTTTGGGCTCTATTCTTATGATCAGAAGAGGTGTTCGCAGTTGGAGAGCTGTGTTCGTCTTCGGGCTTCAAGCTAGAGAGAACTGAAACTGCATAGTTCTCATTACCCTCGCTGGCCGATGTGGATTCCTCAGCAGCGCTAAAAACATTGTCAGCCCCCTGTTTCTTCTTTCGACCTGCACGCTTGAGTTTGGGGCTTCCTTTAAGCAGTTGAGATTGGTTTTTCTTTGCTCGAAGAGCCCCTTTCGATCTCTGGCTTTTTGATTCTCCAAGAGTGTCAGATGTCTTGCCCAACGGGGCGGAAGCCTCAAGATCTGTATATCTATCATCGCTAAAGTATGTCCTCGTTTCCTTGTACAAGACAGTGTCCCTTCCACTTGGATTCTTCTTGGACATTGGGTATTGGTTCTTCACCTTCGTGCGGTGCACCAGATTTTCGTTTTTCCCTACCATGGACTGTACAGACGTATGAGTCTCACCTAAAGCTGAATAAGACCCTGGGGTCTCATTAGATGATATTGATTCGCGAGCTAATTCAATATTATAACTGCTGTTTTCCACATCCTTCCTGTTAGGTATTGATATTTCAGATCTTCGAGTTTCAATTTTCTCTTCTATTTCCTTCACCATGTACGGGTCTAAATCATGACTTATCACCTCCTGCAGCACTTGATTTTTCATCTGGGAAGCCTGTGATGCTTCAGTATTTTGAAGAGTCCTTCCGTTGTGAACTTCAAGATTCTTACCACAAGATCCGAATCCAGAACTTTCAGGAATAATTGCCGCAGCACCTTCTCTTTTATTCTTTACTTGGACCCTCTCCCTACTCTTGGCAGCTTTCTTAGTCCCTTGAATTCCCTCGTCAGTGGTGAGGTTAAACACTTGGGTTAAACTCTTTGATGTCGAATGTCCGTGAGTGATATGATCCTCAGTGAATGCTGTTTGTATTGCAGCCAATTTAGGTCCATCATCAGAATTAATTTTGTCTCCAAACTTCTGTTGCGACTTCCTTCTACGTCTAGAAATTTTGCCACTTTCTTGACTTTCAGTCTCGGAGCTCAACTGCCACGCTTTTGAGCTCGGAGATGCTGCGTAAGAACGAAAATCGGATTCAAGTTCTTCGAGTGAGACTTTAGACTCTGATCTTGAGCCAGACTGAAAAGTCTCACTTGAAGAAGTTGAGTCCTTGCCACTTCCATAACCATTGTCATCAATAGATTTCGGTTGTCTTTTGGGGCGAAGGGTCATCACATTGCCTGTAGCCTCCTCGAGATACTGAATTGGTAGCCCATCATTGGCCAATACACCTTGCAAACTCTGTGATGATGCACCGATATTTTCTTGCCGAATAGGTGAGACTTTTCTTCTAGGCCGTCGAGGACCCCCTTCCCTGGCTCCCCCCTGTCTTTCTAGCTCTCTACCAGCTTTTTGGGGCAGTTGGATCTCCGTATCAAGGGTGAGTTCGAATTCTTGGGGCCCCTTAACTTTCGTAGGTCCATGAGGTACAAGATGCTCAATGCAAGTTGTTGCAGCCACTATCCATCCATCATGGGCATCACTTTTCTTTCCCAACTTCTGCTGCACCTTTTGACCTTTTCCTCGATGTCTATAAGTTTTGACAGTAGCTCGCCTTTCAACCTCCGAGTTCAACTGCGATACGTTCGGACTATCAGATGCTGTATTGGAACGAAAATCAGATCTTAAAGTTTCACTAAAAGACATTGAGTCTTTGTAATTTCCAAAGTAGTAGTCATCAAAAACTTTCAATTCTCTTCTGTGCCGAACTCTTTTCACACTATTTGTAGCCTCCCTAAGATGCTGATTTCTCCGACCCTCGGTGGACACTACCGCTTTGGAGATCCGTGAAGAGGCAGGAGCATTTTTTCGCTGAATAGCTGGGAATTTTCTTCTAACTCTCCAAGAAACTCCTCCTTTTACTTCATTCTGATTTTCGTTCGAGTGATGTAATGTGGAGCTTGAGGAACCTCTGTCTCCGAGAACTTCAGTAGACGATGGTGATGATTTCCCGCCACTTTCAGTAACAAAATAAGATTCAGGTTCCCATATCACTTCACTACTCGTCTCAGTCACATTGTCATGAAGGCCATCTCTTTTGCCCTGCACAACGTTCATTTTCTGTGGTGGTGCGCTTACAGAAGTCTCAAGATTCTCTCTAGAGGATGACGATTCTTCAGCGCTTTCTGCATCAGCAGCAATAGCAAGTGCCTTGCCCATTTGGGCTCGGGTCTTTCTCCTACCCCTTACCACCGGTTGTTGATCATCTTCATGCCATGATTGGACCAATTCGGAGCTTTGGCCTGGTCCATTACTCTCCGAAGTCCCTCTGGATGATTTTGATTCTAAACTCCGGGAAGAGTCTTCAAATTCAACCTTCGTACTTTTGAATTTGGGACCGGCAGATTCAGGAGTGTCGTGTTTGTAAAACACATGAGAGATATGTGTGTTGTCATCCGAACTATGGTCAAGTATGACTTTCTGTTTCTTATGTGGGACCCTCCTGCTGCGGCCCAGACCATCCCGGGCATCACGGTGTGAACTCTTTTGTTTGGATCGCACTGGTGTCGAATTTTGTGATGTTGCATGTCCATACTTCTCAACATTCTCACTTGTTGACATGAAGTCTCCAGCACTTTCAGTACAGTCACCGCCAGAGTATAATTTTCTCTTATTATCTGGCATTGGCAGTTTCGGCCCATCCACTTCAAGAATCAACTTGGGTATTATGGGCTGTGCGGAGTGCAATTTAAACTGCTCTGAAGAGACACTTCTTTTAGAAGTTTTAAGTTTCTCCATCCCAACTGCTTGCTGATACCCTCTAACTTCACCTTCATGTGTGGATTTTCTTTCCTCGGAACGCTGTGAGGTTGTATAAGCAACAGCCTCAAGAGCCTTCCAAGATGAGGTCGATCCTGGAGAACTTTCGGAGTCTATGTCGAAAGGTCGAAATTTATTTCTCTGAAATACCTTGGCTCTTCCCTGAGCAACTTGGCGCTTGCTCTGCTGAGTTGATTTGACCTCTCCTGATTGATATGGTCTTCCACCTGCATTCGTATCATGAGATTCATTAGCATCCACCAAAAACTCCGCATACTCGGGCACATCATCACCTTTGCCTGTCCTCCTGTCTTTGTGTCTACCCTTCCCCTTGAAAGAAGAAATCTCGCGCAGTTGAACTTCTCTGTTGGATTTCCCCAGCATCAGTCTCTGCTCCTCAAAACTAAGACCTTTACTTGCTAATGTAGCACGTCCTTCATTTGCAATGTCATCATCAAATGAAACTGACTCCATTTTTTCCAATCGCACCCTCCCAACGTGCTCCGTTGCCTTCTGACTTACTTGCTTGGCCTCCGACATTGACCCCTGCGACCCTTCATTTGCATCTGTTTCACTCTCACTTACCCTACTAGATGGGGTTGTTTCTCCAGCAGTTTCCAAAGCATCGTCACTAGCAACAGTTTTCCTTCTTCCACGCTTGACGTTCTCTTGCAGAAGAGGTGCCTTCCCAAGTAACGTCAATTTACTCTCTTGTTCAGAATGAACTATGCTACAATAACATGTACTGGCCTTTGAAACTACATCACAATCGCAACTAGAAGGTGCTGTCTTTCCAGCTGTTTTGAAGCGATCATCGTTCTGAAGTACGTTCCTCGTCCTGGCTGGATGTTCACTACCGGAACCTTGATCCTTAGTATGCATGCTTCCCGTTTCTCTTCGATTTATAGTCTTTATGCTGGATAAAGGTTCGTCTACTTCAAGCTGACTTCTCTGGCTCGATGAGGTCGACTGGCTTTCACCTTGTGAATCAACGTTAACAGATTTCTCTCCTTTCTTCCTTTCTGTGGAACACTGATAGAAACTTTCACTTGCCTCAGAGACTAACTTAATGCCCCTCTTTTGCCTGGCTTTTCTTGCTTTCAAGTGGTCCCTTTCAACGTCAGCTTCAGGACTCGGAGCTTCTTCAACACCCTTACCGAGTATTGATGATGGAGCTATAGGGGCGAGAGGAGAAGGCTTGACTACAGAACTTTCAAGGAACTTCCTCTGAGTAAGTTCCGTCACGAAGAACTCACCTTGTTTCTTGTCACGCACCTGCGCTTGAAATAGGAATGCATAAGGGACCCAGGAGTTGATCCAGCTTTCTCATGACTGTAAGACCACTGATAGAAGCGCAGGCGCAACATTGGACTGCTTGTAGCAGTATAGATCAAAGGTACTATTTAACGAAGACTCATAGGCACACTCAGTGTCGATCGTCATATTCCCTATAGTAAACTGGATTAGTTTGCTAGTTTTAGAAAATAAGTGGACTCATTGCAAAGACTATGAACCACGTGAAATATAACTGCGATTTTGCAGAACCATGTTTGGAAAATCATCGTGAGCACTCATCATTCGCTTACCGACTTTTCCTGTCTCGATGAACTCATGTCACGTCCTGCCCTTCGCCGTTTGACCATCTGCTCTTTCATCGTTTTATACTGGTTCGCATGAACTGACAACTGTTCGCCCATGAATATATAAGATATGAACTTTACAATCAGTTAATACAGTGCCACAAGGCCTGTTAAACGATGTCGTCATAAAGAACAAGGCTACTAATAGGCTCACAGAGGTCTATTTAGCACGTCCTGTTTAGTTGGAAAGGCTCCTTGAAATACCTGTGATGGTGTCAGTCTAGAAAATGTGGATGAAGCCCAAGTTCCGTCGTGGAGTGATGGCTTGAACGGCGTCTGTGAAGCTTCACGTGAAAGAGAAGTTGTAGACAGCATTTGTGACGAGAAGGATTTTGATGACATAATCGACTGGATGTTCTCCAGCTGATTAAAAGTCTCATTGGCATCATCCTTCTCATCCTCGTCTGAAGAATCCTCCTCGCTTTCCTCGACATCTGAATGCTTCAACTTCCGTCTTTTCGCACTTTCTGGCCCTGTATCATTTTCACTCCCATCGGATGCCTGCTCACTTGATCCAGATAGTGCCGTTGGAGCCTTGTCAGGTGTTCCAGCTCTGGCAGAATATGTAATCGAATCAGAATACGCGCTGTCAGTGTCAACGCCATCTTCTGTAGTATCATCGCTTCCACTACTGTCGAATGGCCTGCTTTGTCTGCGTCTGCCTGATGAAAAAACTTATCCATTTCACTAAGTCTTAAAATATGTTTTTTCCTCTCCTCGCCTTCTTGTAAGACTTAAAACCTGGATCTCTCACCCATCATCTGACTTCATGTAAATGGGGGCCCTTTTCCCGTACCACTCTACAGCTCACAATTTCCACATTTCTTTAGTGCTCAATACAGTTTGCAATCCCCCAAACAAAGCTTGAGATCACCAAAACATGGACTCAGGTTCCAAGATCAACAGGTCGAGACCACAGCATCCGCGTGAGGTTCTTAAACGAATGATAATATCTCGAAGCACAATTGCGCTCCGGTAAATATGTGGATACAGATGGCAAAGGTTCAAGCGTACAAGAATTACAAGAGATATCTTCGGAAGCCTAGTTGGTGCGTCGAGCTTCTATATAGCAGTACAAATCACTTGAAGACACTACGAGACCTTGACACTTGCTGCCAGATTCCAAAACATATACTCAAGTACAGCATGTGTCTTCTAGTGGACAACCTTCATCCTAAAATGGACAAATTCCTAAACCCTCCTTTCAGGTGACTTGCAAGGGTTCAGTTTCGGGGGAGTTCATGCTGGTGCTGCTGGAATTGCCTGTTTTTCTGAACACTCTTGGAAAGTGATTCAAGTGCTAGAAGGGCAGTATGCGCCGCTTCTCAGTCACTACTAGGAATTCAGATGGATACAATTTACCGTCTCCTCGTGCCAAATCCGAGCTTACAAGGTCCTTATCCAGACTAAAACCTAGGGAGGCACCTGTAGGTACTCATCTGAATTGGGTCCGTGAGGAGGAGCATCAGGTGAATGATACAGATACAACCCAAGTCCAAAGAGAAGACAAGCTTTGCAAAAGGCTTCACGCTCTGCATTTTGTACTGGCGAGAAATAGACAGAATGATCACTGTAGTCCATAGTTGATGTAGCAGATGCTTCTCGAGAGACCTGCGAGAAGGGGTTGTTGTTAAGTAGTAAAAACTGTCTGTTCTCTTGTCACAAGAGGATGTACTTAGCATCACAAGACAAACAACACAAAATCCAATCTGGAGGTGAAGTAACGGGTGAAGAAATCTTCTTAAACGACTCTTGACTAGAATGGAAGTCCTACCATCAAATTGGGGTATTTATCGCGGAGTCAAGATGACCAGAAAACGAACGTAAAAAGTTTTGAGGTGGATTGGTTTCTAACATATGAGTTTAATTTCCTCGATAAACCTTGTTAAAAGGGAGAATATAAGGGTGCAGTATGTAAACCTCTCCATCGGAACCCTTCAAGGTGATACGGTAAACAACAGTGACAAAGGTGTTTGCACTCTTTCCAGGTACTGCAATATTGCGAATTTCGCCAATCCAGCCTACACGAATATCAAAATGCGGGTAAGTTGATTAAGCATTGAGTCTAGAATGGACCTATCAAACCTGAAATCTTTTAAGAGGTTGTGCTATACCTTGAATCACGGAATGTTGTTGGAGGATACACGACTAGATTTAGCCTGGATGGATCGTGAGAAACAAGAATAAGCTTCAACCATATCAAGTAAACTTTGGATGGACCAGACTTAAACAGCTCTGAGACTGCGAGAGGCAGACGGGTTTGATGTCATGATCTAATCACGCATGACGGTAAAACTCGGCTCATGTTCACTGAATAGATGGGGAAAAGCAAGCTCATTAGCTTCACTCCATGCAAAGCCAGATTTAGGTCATTTTACCCTTCTTGCACTACGCTTGCATACACAAGGCAAAGTGGAATTGTGTTGCGACACATCTCTGCCATGAGATTAGAGGACCTACATCAGGAGAACCACTATTTCTTCTACCCTTGCAAAGGAGAGGTCTCGAGGTATCATCCAGGTATCATCATCCTTACCAGCATTCTTATGAAAATTGGTATGCGACGTCGCCTTCATGGGGATTTAGTTACGAATTATGCGTTACTTTTGATAAGTAGGTAATTAGTTTCATTAGATCATACCTGGTGCATAGTGGTTGAGCACCCGAACAGCATTGTACCTGCGACATAGGTTTACACCTCGTAACTAAAAGAGAATGTAATCTGGAAGTTCTCTACATTTAGATTACAATCCGTTCGTGTTGTAATCCATCGCAATTGATTGTCAAATTGGTGATGGCTGTGTCAAAATTCTGTAGGTACGGCAGGCTCGGATGCCCACCATGGGATGTATCTGTTAGGCACATCGTAAGGAAGCAAATCAAGCGGATAGTGCCTCTTTCGGCATTCCCGGGCTTCTTTCTCCCGAGCCTGTTTCTGGGCTTCGAACCATTTGAGTGGAACTTTGGCCAGTAGGTGGTCTGGCACTCTCCTGCTCAAGTCTTGGATAATCTCAGCCAGAAGCCTCATGGGATTGATCTGCTTGATTTGAACCTGCGTGCGATGAGACGCACTTTCCGTTAAAGCACTATCGGTATTATCAGCCATGATAAATCTACTATGAGACCTCTCAGCTGCTAAACATTCAGTTCCATCTCCATCCCCTGCATCGCGTTTCCCACACCCCGCAGATTGTGGACTTATTTGATTCCCTTGCTTCCCTCGGGCCACTCGTTGGCATGCAGGCCAGACGATAAATCTCCACTTTACAAGGTGGTAAGAGGGATGCCCTGTTCTCCAGAAGGATGCCAGTACGGTAGCGCCAAATGCCCCAGGAATCTCCTAATCTGTACAACGCTACGGCAGTTACTTTTCACCAACCGATTAAAAGAGCATTTGACCGCTTGATCGAGTGCTTGGATTCATATGTCACCGGCTCCCGCGTGGACTTGGCCCACGACTCCCGATCTTCACAGGTCCACTGGAAACGTGCCCCCATCCATGCTTGGTCCTGAGAAATCAGGCAAAGTCTTTCCGAAATCTCCCGATCTCCACTTTCTCCCACACACGAGATTAACTGTCTTCGGAAGCTGAAGTCCTCTTGGCATTGTTCCTACTGTGTAAGCTACGCTGTCTTCTTTTAGCAGAAGTCACCCAATGAACTTCATAGGAAAGCAAGACCATACATTCGTCTTGACAGGTTGAAAGAACAGACACGCGTGAGCTTTTTGGAAAAGCTCATGGGTGCAGAAAGAAGCTGTCTGAAGGAGGACATAATCAAGCGGTTGATTGCAAATTTATTGATTATCCTCTCTGATACTCTCTTTCTCTCACTTCTTACAAAACGCTCCGTCCTCCTTTGACGCTGGCCTTGGCTGCGTACAGATGCTGCCACCCTGATTAAAAAGACGTAGTCTGTAAACTTTTTCCCCGGTCAAAAAGATCAGTCAATGAACTCATGGCCTTGAATGAGCTATACCAATCAAAGGTCCTCAGATACTGACATGCGTAGAGCCAACGGATAAACTGATGGTTCCTATTTCTCTCGAGAGTAGAGTTCAGAAGCTCTTTGTGCTGGGGGAGAGGAACGATGAGAAGCGAGTGTGTATAGCAGCCTTTTCAAGTGATTGACTTTGAATCAACAACACTGAGCTGAAACTTCACATGAGACTTCATAATCGGCGTGCAAATAAAATGCAAGAATCCATTAAGGCAACGGTTCGAAACAAGGAGGTAGCGTACGCATTTTTGTTTGACATCATGACTCCACTGGGCGAGAGTTCCACAACTCTTTTCTTTTATCAGTAATTCACTCGAGCAACGTGTTGGGAGTGACAATTTAGATGAAAACCGTTCGGTATCAGGTTAAATCTGGACCTCCATTGTTTAGCAATAGCCCAAAAGACAAGGGAACTCGCACCTTAAGTTGCACATTCTATCTTGTCTCTAACTTGTCCCGATTCCAACTGGTCCTGACATCTATCATCTGTGTAGATTGAAGAAGTCCCTTCCTTTTCTCTTGCGGAACATGAGTCCTAGCACCAACTGCAATACTGTGGTGAACATGTCACCTGAAAACGTCCAATTCGTTGTGCAGTTCCGAAAGTAAACCAGATGCCCATGAATTTGTAGTAAACGAGAACCCAACAAACTTATGTGTTTAAGGAAACAGCACCAATGACAGATCTTTATGCAGGACGCAAGCACAAGCAGCTGTATCTTATTAATGTACCCAAGATAGTGCTATCTAAACCAGAATTAAGTCACGAAAGCAGGGGAACCATTCCACTTGAGGATGGAAGGGGAAAGAACGTTCCAATACAAACCGCTTCGGCAGCCACATTCAAGGAAACTGACACAAGAAAATAGCTTTCAAGAAAGCAAGGGCACTGATTGTTTCACATGCATGTGGAGAAAAAGATGTAGAAATGATGTGCATGCCATACTTTTACACAGGTGTGCCGCGTACATGGCCTTAGAATCTGAGAACCAAGAACTTCTGCACTGGCAAATATACAGGACCTGGCTATTTCTGTGAGCTAGCTAGATCTATTAGCGATGTCCAACAACTGCTCCGATGCTACCCCCAAAGATTGGGACACATTAAGTCCCGTTACCAAACAATATGTCGTCAGCAGGATTGACATTCATGTCAGCTGAACATCAATCTAAAAAATGTACATCCAACTACTTGTTGTCACCCTCTATTACACACACGTATCACTTTCGGTACATACCACTATTGTGTACATGCTTTACGAGAGCCGGTGGCTATCCCTCTTTAACTACCTTCCTCTCAGCTCGTACAATTCTCTAAACAAGCGTCGCAAAATCCCTCGACAGCAAAAGAAGACCTAATATCCTCATGGTGTTTCATCTTCGTGATACAAGTACAAACCAAGACCAAAACGTGCACAGGCTCTCCGGAAAGCCATTCCCTCTGCCTTCTGCACGGGATCGCCAAAATGTACGTCATCCAATGTTGCTGTTCCAGATGATTCACGCCAAGCCTGCAAGTTCAGAGGAAAAGGGTGAACAAGCAGCAACTCCAACTTTGAGAATTATCAAGCATCGTAGAAGTTGAAGCTTGATTGTCTCTACTCCAATCACGAGTAGAAACCCAGGCTCTGAAGTTCTAGGCTCGTTAGAGTTTGTTGGAACGCTGTGGGCTAGGACTTCGAAGAAAACGTGATAGTCAACCCCATCGTGGCCTTGTACTCATAATCCTCACCTTGTAGGATGCGAAATACCCAACCCAGACGACCCTAACTGTGCATGCAGAATGCGATTGCATGGGACACAGGTGTGCAACAAAAAACTGACCTCTCCATCTAGACCTCGAATTGTGACGCGGTACACGACCGAAACTGTCTTGCCATCGCTTGAGAATGTTATGTTACGTACTTCACCACTCCAACCTTAGAAAACAACGTACAACAGTCAAGGTCAGAATTCGCAACCTTCAGTAAGTACGCGTTGAGTCAAGAACATGCGAGTTTACACAAAGTAGGGTATGCAAGTGATGTATTGCGAGTAGACATATTACGTAATGGAATACAGGACCCGTTGTTGTATTGAGAGTAGACATATTGGTATACGAGAACAGAAGCCGTTCCCAGAACAGACAAAGTAGGGTATGCAAGTGATGTATTGAGAGTAGACATATGCACAGTGGATCACCCAAAAAGCCGTTGTAAGGGCCAGCCGGCTTTAGGTGAACTATATGCCAAGTATTCATGGGAACAGATCCTGCTGACCTAGCAGTGATAACTCAAATGTCCGATCTCATATATGGCAACTACGTCAGATATTGCACCTAACTGACCTCTATCTGCATGAAGCGCGAATTTAGCTGGTGCGATGGCCACTCACGTGAGATTCATAGAATGGAATGAACATGCTCGAAAACATAGAAAGCAAACATGTGCGAAAATCGATTGGATAGATAGTCAGGATGTCAGGGGTTTGTCATAGGTCCAAGCAATCGGTAAGGGTTTCATGATAAAGCAATGGTCCGGGTTTCTAGAGATATACAACCATAAGTCTGAACATTTGCAGAAGGGCATGAGTAACCTTTCCGCACCTTGCTTTGGAACGGATATGGATATATTGGTAAATGAGGACATGGATATGGATATGGATATATGAGGACAGAAGCCGTTCGAGGAACGGCTTCTGTCGGGAACTCATTAAACTCAGACCTCATTAAATGCATATGAAGTGTAGATGAAATGGCAATAAAATGACGGGCAGAACTGACTGAAAAATAAATGCGAAAAGGAGATGAAATATAATTCATAAATAGCATATATTATCAAGCATCGACCACATATAACTACATGTAGAGAATCTGTCAACCAATGTGTACTGAGAAAACGAAGAGTCAACTCATATAAGGAAATCGTGAGGTAAGCGCATGTGAAACAATCGGAAACAAACTGAATGAATCGAGAGCAAATTGTAAACCGAGACTGATACAGAAATGTACAATCACATAAAAACCTAAACCTAATCGCAAGGTAAACGTAAAGCAAAGCATTTACGGATGTAGTAAACCACTTGCTCATCGGTCTTCGTGAATGAAGACCGATGAGCCAGAAATTGACTTCTCTGCAGTTTGCGAACGAATGTCAGGTAATGAACAAGAAGTCGGGAAACAGGTAGGAACCATGAAGTGCACCACATTAAGAGTTTTGGTTGAGGGAAGTTGGAGTGGATCGCAGTGTGAGAGAGGAGAGTAAGGTGTTATGGCTAAGACTGATCGAAACCATCATGTGTTTGGGTATGAAAAAGGAGAGTGATCGTTCAGAGCCCGGGGGAAGTGGACCGAGACATTAGAGGACTGGATATAGGTGGATGAGAGCAGAAGCTGTTCTAGGAACGGGTGATCCAGCTGGAAACTCATTAAATGCAAATGATCGGTAACCAAGATGTACTTTATGCACAATACTAGAATAGTGATGAATCCATAAAGTAGAATGCATCGAATGTAACCTGAAGCAAAGGCATAATTGCAACAAATTGAGAATTACATATATCTAAAGGACTAGTAAATAACTTGAAATCGATAACAGCTATTCAAACGAATGCGAGAAATATAAAACATTGTGTAATTGACCACCAGTAAGCAGTGCATGAACGATGAAAATTAAAACGTAGGCTGGAGTCGGGTAGGAACACTGTAGACACGGGAGGTGGGAGGTCGAACCATGAAGCAGGCAAAGAGCGAGGGAAAAATAATAGGGAGGGAATTAGCTGGGTGGGAAGGGAGGAGTGGAACAATGCGGGAGCTTCGCGGATGGTGCTGCTGCAGAGACATATCGAAGCGTAACAGTGTAACCAGACCGAAGCGAAAGAGGACATGATATAAAGTATATAGCAACAAGCGCTATGGACGCTTGAGTCCTGAGACACTGGATATAGGTAGATGAGAGCAGAAGCCGTTCTAGGAACCGGTGATCCAAAACTCATTAAATGCAAATGATCGGTAACCAAGATGTACTTTATGCACAATGCTAGAATAGTGATAAATTCATAAAGTAGAATGCATCGAATGTAACCTGAAGCATAGGCATCCTGAGACACTGGACATATACACAGAGGACTGGATATAGGTAGATGAGAGCAGAAGCCGTTTTGGGAACGGGTGATCCAGAACTCATGAAATGCAAATGATTGGTGACCAAGATGTACATTATGCACAATGCTAGAATAGTGATAAATCCATAAAGTAGAATGCATCGAATGTAACCTGAAGCAAAGGCATAATTGCAACAAATTGAGAATAACATATATCTAAAGGACTGGTAAGCAACTTGAAACCGATAACAGCAATGCAAACGAACGCGAGAAATATAAAACGTTACGTAATTGACCACCAGTAAGCAGTGCGTGATCGATGAAAATTAAAACGTGGGCTGGAGTCGGGTAGGAACACTGTAGACACGGGAGGTCGAACCATGAATCAGGCAAAGAGCGAAGGAAATAGGGAGGGAATAGCTGGGAATGGCAGAGCGGAACAATGCGAGAGCATATGGATGGTGTTGCTGCAGAGACATATCGAAGTGTAACAGGGTAACAAGAGCGATGCGAAAGAGGACAGGATATAAAGTATATCGCAACAAGCGCTATGGATGCTTGAGTCCTGAGACACTAAACAGCAAAGGGAAGCAGAAGGCGGCCATAGCAAACCTCCACGAAAACACATGCAACTTCATCAGTGCCTCACATTTTGCAGAAGTAGCTGAGCAAGTGTCAGTACCCCTCGTACCGAGTTTCTGCTCGAAAACTCGTGAGTGGCATTCGGAGGCACATACGACTTCATCAGTGCCAAACGTAGTGCTGAAGTAGCTGAGCGAATATCAGTACCCCTCAAACCGAGTTTCTGTTCGAAAGCTCATGAGTTTGGTTGCTTACCAAGGTGCCACTCGAATGCCAGTAACCATGTTGAGAGAAGAGATGAGAAAAGAAGGCTGCTGAAAACGAAATTAGGCCTGCAATGTGGGGCAAGGCTAAAGTCGCATGTCAAGTAGAGTCTTTGCGGAGTCTTTGCACCTTCTCAAGTAGAACGGAGAAGAGTCATCCAGGATCGACAGGTAACGACTATCAAACTGGTACCGACTACCATTCCAGCTAGCGGGAATACATCTTTCCAGAGAACATAGCAAGGCTTTGAAGAAAGAACTTAACCAACGTGACAGTTCCGAAAGAGAGGTGGAATGTCGTACAGCAATGAACCTGGGGACTATGGGAGACTTATGGAATTTCCAGAGGAAACAAAAGTAGGAGTGTATGTCGTTATCCTTGAATTTGTGAAAACCTTGAGAAGAGTTGAAGGCATTGTGAGAAATTAAGAGCTGTGTTTGTGGAATCTGTGTCGGCTTGTAAGTTGCAGAAGGAGAATGGAGCTCATTCAGTAAAGTTTGAAGATGAAATTGTTCGCAGACAAAATGAAAATTGTTAGGACACTTGTCCATATAAGTAATAACGAAATGGGATTTGAAGTGAGAAAGTAGGTTTCTATTGTGCTGAGAGAGGAAAATTGGATCTCCTGTATCAAAGTCATTTTGAAAGGTGGGGAGTTTAAGGAAATGCTTTGACTTTTTGTAGGAGGGTAACTTTCCACAGGTCGAAAATGCCCTTGGTATCTAGAATAGCTTCCTGGGAAAGCCTAAAATTTCGTACGCAGGCTTGAATAGCTATGAAAGTAGAAGGAGTAGATCTTGAGAAGAGCATGGATAAATTAACTGAGGGCAAGATCTCAAAACGGAAAGATTATAGAGAAATGCGGACAGAACGGATAATTAGAAAAGATAAACTTACTCCTTTTCACGTGACATGCGGTTCTCCTAAACTTATGAGCAACTTTCAAACATTAGCAACAGCAATCCTCACAGCAAGCCTAGTTTGTAAGCGCCAGGAATCACCTGGAGCATAAAAGCTGAGCATCCGATTGGCATGATACCTGAAAAAAAAAAAAATATTACAACAGTAAGCCCAGAGAATGCATCTGTAGATAACCTGGCGCATGATTCACAAGTTTTCAAGTACACAACTCAAACATATAAATATACCACTTATATCCAAAAGTTGCCTGTGCGCCGGCGGACAAGCCATTTCACAACAAGCGGGCTGATGATCCGGTCACGATCCTAGAAAAAATGCATAAATGCAGGATCGCGTGAACGATTGAGACCATCAATCGTAGACCTAGAATAGAAGGTATAATCCAGGTTCAAGATTGTACACATCCATTGTAACTTTGGGCAAAGGAGCAACAAACCCGAAACAACAGCAAACGAAGCTCTCTCTAGCGGATCAACTCAGGGAAGAAATGTTCACAATTATCGCACTAACGTCATGCCATTAAAACGTTAGCACCCTACCTTCAACAAGGCATGACTAAACAAAAGAGTGAAGCCGCTAATGACCAATATTCTTACAGACTTTGAGGCCAAAACATAGGGAAGACAAGAATGTACAAACAACGACCGTGAACTCTGTGGAAAAGAAATTGGCTGGCTATCGAGGCCCGTAACTGATGGCAACAAAGATCTGGCGACAGCAAGGAAACAATCCTCTTTTGAGTAGATACTGCTCAAGAAAAGTGGTGTATCCTTGTCCAATTCTACAGTCTTGAGATAGATTGCGCAAATGACGGGACAGAAGAATGTCAAAAGTTCTGAATCATATATCTCTTCTCCACCGACCTCGTCAAGCAGGGATAGAGCTTGATCCTCATCATAGGGCTTCAAGAAGATTACAATCTGCTAAGATATGTTAAAGAGACAAGGGTAGAAATGTACCAAGGAATATATTTAAGAGGGACACCCTCGTCCATTCTAACCTTTAACACCTTGTCCGGCACTCTCTTATTCATGTCACGTAGAATTTCTGCAAGCGGCCTGGTAATGAACGAAGAGGTGGTTTGACTGTCGATAGGAACCGCGTAGTTCGCATAAGAGGGCACCACCCTCTTAGCAGCACTATCCGATGCTCTCACCTGCAACATACGATTTCCTCCCTTGCATAGCGCCTTCATGATACAGCTTCTTTGAAAGGGTGATCCTATAAATGACGATGCCATAGCCATCGAACCTATTCCAGAAGAAGGGCTAGAGGCCGAAAGTGCTACACAGAGGTGTGGTATTCCCGCTTTCCCGGCCAGCAAGGAAGTCTCCATCTAATCAACCGGTCCTCAGAACTGAGCGAGAGATTACTCGCTACCTCTCTGATCGACGGTTGCAGACCTGAAACAAGACGCAGCATAAGCTCATCAATTCTCTGGAAGCCCAACGCCTATCACCGGCTCAACGCCAGGATAAGGGGTATGACGATCGAGGAAACAAATCCTAGCATCTGGCAGCCTAAGATCTCATGATGTTACAGTATCACATGCGATGCGGATGTAATATAAGCTATGGCAGCACCAACAAGCACTAAATCTCTCTATCTCTCTCCACAGCAAACTCGACATCACGCCAGCTCCGCAATGTCTGCATTGCAAGTTGGACAACCTAGACTGCGGGCGACCTACTGCCTTGAGGAAAGCAAGGGGGGGATAGACAACGTAAACACTAAAGTCAAGCTACTTCAGGAACATGCTCAGTGTCAGAATGTCTCTCCAACCTGCTCACGCTGCAGATCGGCCTTGATGAATAGATGTCGTCTATCGAGTGTGACAATGCTGGTTAGAATGGAGCAAAGGGGTTCTAGCAGTGTCCGAGGATGTCCGAAAGCGATTAGAAGGCCGAAGCGAAGGAGAGAACAGAGGGATCTGGGTTGCAAACAACGAAAAGCAATTAAGTCCGCGCCGTGCTCACTTGAATCCTCTACAGACAGATGCACAAGACGGACGAAGTGTTGAGAGTCATACATGGTGTCGAACCATACAGTACAGTAGTCAAACGCGCGAGCTGCTGTGGATGACCTGAGGAACCCAAGTAGACCGAACCGGACCGGGGAAACGCTACCGGTGTGGTATTGTAAGATCCCGGCATGAACTGCGTGCCTGCACCATCACCTCCTCAGCACCTCGTCCGCCTCCTACTGCCACTCCACCTTTCTTTCACCTTCGCCTTACTTGGCCTCTTCAGCTCCTCACACTCTCAACTTCTGCGAAGCGCAACAAGTCTTCACTTCTTAGCGGTCGATTGCCAAGATCCCATGGTCGCTCTTCTTCGTTACGATTCTTTATCCCCTGCCTTACGCAGATAAACAAATCCCCAAGAGAAACGCAGTTCAGTACGCAGTTCTAGTTGGACCCAGTTTACCAAAGCAAAACAGGTTTGTATACTGCATTAACAAAAGTTTATTAAACCCAATAAGAACATCCAAACATTTCTAAGGTGGAGAAAGTATTATTAAACTTTTGTTAGGTTTCAACAATGTGTAAATCTTTCCGAGATGTGTTATTGTCTATCACTTATACATGTGAATTTTTAATTGTACATAATTAAAACATTTAATCAGGTAACGCGGAAATTTTGTAAGTCTAATTATAAGTAACGCAACATCAAGGTGATCGACATACAATTCGAGAATATCAAGTAATTTTGACATAGATTTAATCGGTTTGTCTCTATAATTACTAGAACATATAACATATGTTACTCCAAGATTGTAAATATAAATTATGGAAAAACCTAAGAAGACAACTTATAAAACGTTTCCTGAAACTTGTAAGAGTTATTCGCTGAGTGGTTGTTTATTAAAAGAAACTCCATGAACTTGTTGTGACAACTAAGAGACTTTCAAGATGACTTTTTGAAGTCGATGTCCTTCAACATATTTTCGGTTATCTCGCCTTATATGGCTTTTTTAGGGTTGAGAGTGATTATTATACATTGAGAGTGATGGGTTGTGAATTTTCATTTCTAATCTCTGGGTTTTCATGATTAAGTTCCATGGGAATTTAATTTAAAAATTTTGGAGACGGAAATTGAAAGTTATGAAAGTTTATAGATTTTAGGGTTGTGAGAGAGATTGTTTTCTTATGTGAGTTGGGATGTGAGGGGTTGTGGTTTTGCAGATATGGGGAGATATGGAGAGGAGTATCATGTGTTACTATCATTATTCTTGTGCTAGCCATGGCTACACCTTCCCATGTGGGGTCGCCTAGAGCGGGTCGGGATACACCATGCCCGGTGTGTCACCGACGCTTTACCTCGCAAGGGGTAAAGACCCATGTGGGAAGGATGCACAAGGACTATGATTGGACCACTTGGGATGCCCACGTGAGACAAGCGACCACATCGACAGCAGTGACACTCGGGATTACGCACGCTTCTTCTATACCTTCGTTGATCGTTCCAGGGATACCGATCGAGTCGTGGGAGTGGTTAGCTTCTCAGGCAGGTTGCATTTTGGGGTTATTTGAGACTAGTTTTCCATGTCCACGTCTATTCCATAGGCTACCCCGCACACTCCATGATGAGGCTAGATAGGCTTTTCGCCTACCACTGGATCGTTTGGCACGTGATCCCTTGGACGAGTTAGCGTGGTTCCTATTCCTCCTACTCCCTCGATGGTGTCTTCGTTATGCTAGAGGGGGACGTGCGGGGCATAGAGAGGTGGCGGCTAGATTTCGTCGATTCCGAGCGGGGGATTGGGCAGCCCTTCAGGAGGAGTCTGTTAGGGCTACACGATTTAGGAGACAGACATCGCCACAGGATACCATAGATTCCACTCGATTACGACGATGTAGGACATTGGGTCAGGCGGGAGAGTTTAGTAGAGCAGCACGAGCGCTACACCCTCTGTCTATAGCGAGTCCTACTGATGAGACCATCTCTTCCCTACGCTCATTGCATCCTATAGCAGTAGAGGGACTACCACTAGAGGTCTTAGATTATCAGCCTGAGCAGCCTTTATGTCTTGATAGGTCGCTATTTGCACAAGCATTGTGCACTGCCCCTCGCCTTTCCTCAGGAGGCTTGTCAGGGATGGTTTATGAGCACCTTAGAGATTGCTTCCAGGCAGATGATCCTTCTAGTGGTTTTACCGAGTTGTTTCAGGTGGCTGCAGCAGTAGCGAGAGGAGATATTCCTATGTCTGTTAGTCGGGTCTTAGGTGCTAGTCGACTTCTCGCGATCGAGAAGGACACGGGAGGCATTAGACCGATTGCTATTGGAGAGATCTTTTTGCGTTTGGTCAGTCGTACCATTGTCCTTCAGCATCGTTCTCACTTTCGACAGCACCTTAGTCCACATCAGTTTGGAGTAGCTACACCTGGAGGATGTGAGGCTATATCTCTAGGCATTAGAGCACTCCTAGATATCCATCCGGAGTGGGTCGTCATACAGGTGGACGTTGAGAACGCTTTTAATAGCGTCTCACGTGCATCCATCTTTAGAGAGCTTAGGGAGGCTAGTGGATCCTTGGCGAGTCTCATTCCTTTTGTGCGGTCTTTTTATGGCTCTCCTGCTTCCCTTTACTACCAGCATGGTGGTTCACAGGAGGGAGTCACCGTCTTGGAGTCAGCTGTTGGTACACGTCAGGGAGATCCTTTGGGGGGACCCTTATTTGCCATGGCTCACTTTAGAGCTCTCCTGTCTACTACTTTGGCCATGCCAGGTTGTGTATTTCCATCCTTGGCAGATGATACACACATCGTAGGCCCTGTAGATCAGATTAGGCAAGCCTTTGACTACTTGACTACCAAGCTACATCTAGTAGGCTTGAGAGTCAAGGTGTCAAAGTGTAGGGCATGGTCCCCTTTAGGTATCCCTCCCCACCTTGAGCTTCCAGAGGGGTGTATCACATCCACAGAGGGACTTCGTGTTCTTGGAGTGCCAGTAGGATCAGAGGATTTTGTCACACGCTTCTTGGACGCTGCTCTTGCAGAGGATGTTCTCCATGTGGATGACCTTCCATTACTAGGAGATCCGCAGGTGGCATTTGGTATACTCTCTTCCAGTATTGCTCGTCGACCATCCTACCTCATCCGTACAGTTCCCCTCTCATCGTCCTTCCTATCACGTCTGAGAGCATTTGATAGGAGGATTATGGGAGTCTTTGGTGATATTATTGGACCAGGGACTTTTGAGTGTGTGACAGGGGATTTGGCACGTAGACAGACGGCTCTACCGATCTCATGTGGTGGGGTTGGCTTGCTTTCTATGGAGGAGATGGCACCTATAGCATTTTTGGGTAGTTGGGCTCTCTCGGCACCCCTACTTGCATCTCGTTTTGTGGTTGCTGATAGGCCGGTTTTGGAGACTTATGTGACAGAGGTGGAGGGAGGATCCTTTTCTCTCCAGGTGTTACTGCGGCAGACGAGAGATAGTCTATCTTCACGAGCACGAGAGGGTTTTCCACCGTTTGCTTCACTATCGTCAGATTGGACTAGAGGTCTACAGTCTTCCTTGATGGAGCGACAGTGTGAGCATACGCTACATTCTCTCTTAGTTGACTCGTCCATTCCTCAGGCTACTAGAGCACGTCTACGCTCTTGCTCCGGCAAGGGTGCAGGCTCGTGGATCCTAGCTCGACCATGCATTAGGGCTTTCCGACTCGCACCGGCTACTTTCTCTACAGCGATGAGGTTTCGCCTAGGTTTGGTCCACCCATCTGCATCTTCACTACTCACTTGTGAGTGTGGTTCTACACTAGATGCAGCGGCGGTCCACATGACACGGTGTCCTTTTGGAGGACAGAGGATAGCTACCCATGATGCCATTAGAGACATAGTGTTTGCTATGGCACGAGAGAGTGGATACTTGGCTTGGAGGGAGCGTTCGTATGCGTTGCAGACGACACGTGTCAGGGCAGACTTATACTTGGTCCGAGATGATCAGGTGACAGTAGCGGGTGTCGTGGTGACGGACCCTACGCGAGATACAGTTTCGGAGGGAGTGATTACCCATCCCCCTGGATGGGCGGCGAGTGCAGCAGCAGGTCGCAAGGTCTCCAAGTACAGGGGCATGCAGCGAGGTCACCTCTTTGTTCCTCTAGCCTTGGAGTTATATGGAGCGATGGACACGGCATTTGACACATTTGTCAGGGAGTGCACGAGGGCTTATCATGTTAGGCGGCAGGGGGTACCACTCTCACTCTCATACTTTGTAGCTTACTTTAGACAGCGTGTATCCATTGCTCTACAGAGGGCAGTGGCTGGTGCAATCCATAGGAGAGCAATCACATTAGGTGATGTTTCTTCGGATGCTCCAGTTGTGTGTAGACCGTACGACTTGCATAGCTCGGATATCTTAGGTGCGGTAGGGCAGATTTCTCATACAGACTCTATTGGGGCTTAGCCCCATGTTACCTTTTTTGTCTCTCCCTTGTACGGCTTGATGGGGTCTTCCCATCCTTCATTTTTCCTACGCGGTCGCCTTTTTTGTTTCCTTATATGGTCGGTGGGACTATCAATAGTACGTACCAGGACTCATGTTCAGGTTTAGTTTACAATTTTAGGATCAGGGTCAGGTTTGGATCCATATTTTTCTACTCATTTTTGTCGTGTTATAAATCTATAAAGTAGCAAACATTAATTTCCTTAAATACCTATGGGAAATTTTACCTTGAATTAAAATTGATGTATTGATCGAGCTT
Source organism: Lunularia cruciata (assembly GCA_948567375.1). NCBI lineage: Eukaryota > Viridiplantae > Streptophyta > Marchantiopsida > Lunulariales > Lunulariaceae > Lunularia > Lunularia cruciata. Next base: position 53,152,669 of record OX419762.1, on the reverse strand, counting down.
CTAAGCTATCAAGAACGGGAGTTTAGATACTCTTTCCATTAATTCTATGCGTACCTTGAGAGACAATGTCTTAAATACTTATTACGATACTCAAAGTCCATATCATATCAATATGTTTTCTTCGTTCTCATTAAGGACTCAACCTTATATACATTCAAATGAAGATAGTTACCAAAGGCTAACTATATAGAAGCTATTTCGATGAAGCTTATCACGATGAAAAATATTTTTTATTGAATCAAAAGTACATTTCCATAATTAAATATATGTTTTTGCAAATGAACCATTCATTCAACAATAGGATGAAGCATGATAAAATAGTATCATCTACTGTCACTATCATCATGATATTTCAATTTCATCCTTCTCGTAGGCACAATACCAAGATCACGTGCATAATTCAGTCCAAGCTGTAATTTCATGTTGTTGTCACTCTAGTAGAGTGACAACAACTATACGCCTTCACTTCTTTGATCTTTCCTTTAAGAAGACCCACCGAAGGCGAATGCGTGTGATAACAAGGAGGATGGGAAGATCCTCATCAAGCCATACAAGGAAAAGGGGAAAATTATATGTTGGAAAATAACAAGTAACAAGGGCGACCGTATAGAAAAAATGAAGGATTGGAAGACCACATCAAGCCATACAAGGGAGAGATGAAAAAGGTAAAATGGGGTTAATCCCCAATAGATACTATATGAGAGATCTGCCCTACCGCACCTAAGATATCCGAGCTATGCAAGTCATAAGGTCTACAAACAATAGGAGCATCTGAAGAAACATCACCTAATGTGATTACTCTCTTATGGATTGCACTAGCCACTGCACTCTATAGAGCAATGGACACATGCTATCTAAAATATGCTACAAATTATGAGAGTCAGAGTGGTACTCCCTAGTGCCTAACATGATAAGCTTTGGCACACTCCTTGACAAATGTGTCGAACGCCGTGTCCATCGCTCCATATAACTCCAAGGCTAGAGGAACAAAGAGGTGACCTCGTTGCATGCCCCTATACTTGGAGACCTTGTGACCTACTATTGCACTTGCTGCCCATCTAGGGGGATGGGTAATCACTCCCTCCGAAACTCTATCTCGTGTAGGGTTTGTAACCGCGACAACCGCTACTATCACCTGATCATCTAGGACCAAGTATAAGTATACTCTAACATGTGTCGTTTGCAAAGCATACAAATGCTACTTCCAAGCAAAGTATCCACTCTCTCGTGCCATAGCAAACATTATGTCCCTAATAGCATCATGGGTAGCTATACTCTATCCTCCAAAAGGACATCGTGTCATATGGACCGCTACTGCATCTAGTGTAGAACCACACTCACAAGTGAGTAATGAAGATGCACATGGGTGTACCAAACTTAAGCAAAATCTCATTGTTGTAGAGAAAGTAGTTGGTGCGAGTTACAATACCCTAATGCACGATCGTGCTAGGATCCAAAAGCCTGCACCCTTGCTAGAGCAAGAGCGAAGATGTGCTCTAGTAATTTGAGGAATGGACAAATTAACTAAGAGAGAATGTAGCTTATGCTCACATTGTCGCTCCATCAAGGAAGACAATAAATCTCAAGTCCAATTTGACAATAGTGAAGCAAAAGATAGAAAGTCCTCTTGTGCCCGTAGGGATAGACTATCTCTCGTCTACTGCAATAATCAGGAGAGCAAAAGATCCCTCTCAACCTCTATCACATAAGTATCCAAAACTGGCCTATCAACAACCACAAAAGGAGAGGAAAGTAGGGGTGCCAAGAGAGCACAACTATCCAAAAATGATATAGGTGTCTCTCCTCCATAGAAAGCAAGCTAACCCCTCTACAAGAGATCGGCAGAGCCATCTGTTTACATCCCAAATCCCTTGTCACACACTCAAATGTCTCTGGTCCAATAATATCACCAAAGACTCCCATAATCCTCTTATCAAAGGCTCTCAGACGTGGTAGGAAGGACAAGGAGGTGAGAACTATATGGATGAGGTAGGATGGTCAAAGAGCAATACTAGAGAAGAGTATACCAAATGTCACGTGTGGATCTCCTAATAACAGAAGGTCATCCACATGGAGAACATCCTCTACAAGGGCAACATCTAAGAAGTGTGTGACAAAATACTCAGATCCTATTGGCACTCCAAGAACACTTAGTTCATACACAGATGTGATACACCCCTCTAGAAGCTCAAGGTGAGAAAAAATACCTAAAAGAGACTATGCACTACACTTTGACACCTTGATTTTCAAGTCTACTAGATGTAACTTGGTAGTCAAATGGTCAAAGATTTACCTAATCTGATCCTACCTAATCTGATCTACATGGTCCACAATTCTTGTATCATATGCAAAGAAATGAATACACCACCTTGCATGTCCAAAATAATAAATAATATAATAATAAAAACTATAAAATGAACCATGGCAAATAAAAACCCCTAAAGGATCTCCCTATCAGAAATGATAAATGGAAAATGGGGCTAATGATAAATGGAAAATGGGGCTAAGCTCCAATATTACCGGTAAGGAGAATAATCCCCGAAGAAGAATGAACTTCCATATATGTGGTGTGCTGCCTCGTGTTTAAAAGAGATTTCGACTACGATTTCAATTAGATCTTAGGTCTCTGCGATCCTAGGACTTCGAGGCGTTGTACTGGTGCTGTACTACAGCACCGGAGCACGCGGTACGTTTTCCTCAATTACAGAAGTCCACTGACTGACCGGCATCTGTCCGAGAATATGAGGGTTATAAGTCATCCAAGAAGGTCTGGTCAACCTCGAGGAAGAAACGCCGCCACGACCGTTGCCCTGTGAATCATGAAGCAAAGCGGTGATGGGTAGTTTTATTATGGACCTGCGTCTAGACTTCCGAAATTCGTTGTCTATAGGGTGTGAATGAGTTATAGGAACTAGGAACGAGGTCTGCAAATCCTTGTACAATAAGGGCGGACAGAACTCAATTACCTCAACTGAAAACTTAGACGCTAATGGTTTATGTACAGTCGTCGAGTTCTCTCAACTTCTTGTGCCCAAAATGACATTATGCTTTTCTAAAGTTAGTACAGTACGTCAAGATGATGCAGTAAATTATCTTCAAAAGGAAGAACCCGAACAATTCAGAAGAAGGCGACCGCGTAAGAAAAAACGAAGGATGGGAAGACCCCATCAAGCCGTACAAGGGTGAGAAAAAAAAAGAGTAAAATAGGGCTAAGCCACATTGAACAAGACTTAGGAGCTGTGTCAAACACTGTGCATGAGAGTTCTTAGGTTAGCAAAGAGAGGATTAAGGACTTGTTCCTTCTCTATCTAATCCCCGAAAATTGTCCAGCCTTCAGTATTGTCTACAGTAAAATTATATACAGAAAAATCGCCCATTAAATATTTTGGATCTGAGCGCTTGTGAAGGATACAACTGGACACATGTAGCGCCGCAGCTTTCATTTACGTTTTATGTCATGGGTAGGAGAAGCCATTTATATGCCAAAAAACTTTGAATTATATACTTGACTAGTATATCGCCTTCGAGGGGACTGCCCATGATCACTCTCAGGCGCGGTGTCACCGGACATGGAAATCTCATGTTCCACTATGTTGCACTTCCCCTTGAATGCTCAGGATTTGCCCAAATTGATATACTTCCGTATCCAGGAGAGAAAAGTGCGGACGCGTAGAAAACACGAAGGATGGGAAGACTATCAATCCGTACAAGGATGAGACAAAATAGGTAAAGTGGGGCTAAGCCCCACTTGGGTCTCCAGGAGGGATATGAATCTGTCTCGCCAGAAGACTGACCGCATATCTCTGCATCCCCACGCGTTTGCCCTGGGAAGTATCGCCCGCCGTCGTGGACTCATTTCAAGTCACCTTTCGCACATGGCGAGATGCATGTAGGAGTCGGCAACACAGCTGTGAATGTGAGCAAGACCCGCTGCAATTCTTTGACGATTTCTCGGGAGCTGTTCAGGTTGGGAAATCCATTAGCTCTTTCGGTGTGAAAGCGCTGATGGAGCTATCCGTTGGGAGGTGTGACCTTCGAGATATTTTGTTTGTGATTGCTGCGTCCCTTCTTCATTTCATCATCACAGCATAGCTTTTGAAGCGGAGCTCGATCTGGAATTCACAACGTGGCCACTCCATCGTTGACGATAAGGATGCATACAGAATTTCGATGTTACCAAGAGAGCCCGCACTGGTGCAACGTAAACGAGTCTCTCATATTAAGTTATGGATATAACCGGGTCCAGGGAGTGTGCTCGTACTATACAACCAAAACGACTGCCTGAGACTATACATCGGAGATTAGCAGCATCCTACCAGCCCATGAGTGATAAGTGGGATGAAGTGTCCCAACTCCTGGTATCGAGACAGACAGACAGTAGAGTTCTAAATGTAGCGTACTGATCCCCATAAAGAAGATTACTCCCGCAAATACAGTCGGCGTTAACTTCTGTACTCGACAAATAGGAAAGCCCATTGGCTATACTCAAAACTCGGCCGAGAAGAAAAAGCCTAGTATCTCTTGGTCCGAAGGCCGGAAATGGCTTGGCAATTTGCAAACACAACATTGGGAAGAAGGACCGAAAGACAGCACCAGACTTGAAGTTCAACACCTTTATAATGAGTAAAATTGGTACAAGTGGATCGGTTCCTGCGCTTTCTTAGAGCAGCGTTTCTAACACAGATAAGTAGGCCAAAACTATGTTTGGTAGATCAAAACCCGAATTCTCTGTTTGCACTACCATCAAAAGACCACAGCAGTACTAGGCTTTCCAGTTTTAGTTCGATATGTCTTTTGTGGTTCTATGTTAGGGGCAGACGGATATACAAACAGTTGAGTGCTAAGCGAAGAGGGCTGGAATCCCGCATTATAGCGTGCGGAAGTGAATCTAACTTGAGGGAGCTGTTGCATCCCTGCAGCAATAGGCACGAGCTTGTAAGAGAGTGCGTGCGTGGACTTCGGGAGAATGGACAGTGTATCACTATGAGCCCCAGCAAAAATAAAGCTTTGAGTGTCAAAAACTGAGAACGATACTTCTTGAAGATTAGTCGTTATGTTTTGTATGTTCATGGAGCACATGAAAGGTACACCCAAGAGGGCATGAGGAGGGCAATCAAAAGTAACAACCAGTGGAGGAGATTCGACAAGAACTGGAGAGAGGGGAATGTGTCTTGTACAAGGACTGTCGGAAGTGGCTGACACCTGGTTAGTATCCGACGTTTGTTCTCTTTGCCAACCAATCTCAATAGTTCCAATCTCAAGACCCGCAGAAGCAACCAATGGCCGGACAGAAAACAACTGAGTGAACAGTTCCTCCGAGGACAGACGCACACCGCTGGAGATCCCATGAGTTCCACTCTTTCGTACTGGGCACATTTCCACCTCCTTCTCCACGACGTTTATGGATTGCAGGTTGACGGCAATGCTGGAAGTGTTCTTCACCGTGACCACAAGTATACTCGCTTCATTCAAGGGCAGCGCAACAACTGGAGTGGTTTGTTCTGAAGTTAGACCACCGGGTAGCAAGGCATCTCTTCTGAAGGGAGCCACATATTGATATGACACATTCAATGCTTCTTCACAGTGTACATGAAGGCTATTTTGGACCCGAAAACGCATACTTGAGATACTTCCTTCTTCACTTACTAAGTTCTCTTTCGTTTGATATCCAAGAAAAACCATGAGATTGACGCCCTTCGACTCACACCATCTCAGACATAGAGTTGTCGACCACTCTTCGTTCGGTCCCAAAGATGGGATCTGCAGAGGTCCCAGGAACGTACAGTAGGCCTCCTTACCGTCATCACCTGCACGGAGAAGTACTGCAGGTGCAGGCCCTGACTCCGCACAGGAAAGGGGTGACGAACTGCGAGGAGTTGCAGTAGGAGGTGTGTTGCCAGAACCAATATAGACATCAAGTTCTCCATTCTTAACAGGATGGCCCTTCGAAGTGACAACGAGCCTCACTGGGAAGGCTTCGCCAACCAAACCAGGACCTGAGGCAACCAACTCCACTTGCACGAGAGGCTCTTCTTCTTCCACCTGTATTGTTTTTTGCCCAAAGTAGGCAAGGTTGGTATCCTTCAATGGTGACGTATCCAACCCAGGCTCATATATCCATAGAGGAATCCCATCACGAGTTGCTGGACCTTCAACCTGACATCGTAGCGTGGCATAGGGGCCGACGCGTGCAACCACTGCTAGACATTCAAGCTTTCCGCTGTGATCTGCCAAACGCGAGCCCAAGGAGGAGCTCAGTTCCTACGAGATTACAAGAGATCGAGGACAGGGACACAAAATGTAGCTCAGCCAGGCAAAAATTTTACTTACTTGAAAGAATGTCGACAGTGAATCTCTTCCACTTGCTTGGCTCCAGCTCCAGATCATAATCGTCTTTCACTAGCGGGCCTTCACTGGGTGCCCCTTGTTCACCGGAACCCAAAGCATCTGGATGAGCATTTCTGCTATGTCTCAATATAAAGTTGCAGTCTGGTTGATTGAATTGAACCTCGAGTTCCAAAAGTATCAGGCTTAAAGGTAGATGAGTCAGGAGTGATAGAGTTAAATATGTCTTCACACCAGGTTTAACAAGTTGCTCATGGAAAGAAACATAAGCAGATAAGAATATCCTCAAAGGGCTCACGAGATCAACCTCAAGGGCAACCGGCTGCTCAGCTGTCACCGTCAATCCACTTTCGTCCTCCCGGGCTGGCAATACCGACGTCGTGCCTTGCAGGAGGCCTATGACTTCTCGATGAACCTGTTCTCTTTGGAACTGTCCCAGGGGACCAGCGGGACCAACTTCCGGACCAGAAACCACAGTGTGTTGCACATCTGGACCAAACGTTGCAGGAATTGGGAGTGAAGCGAGCTCTAAAGCGTACTCCACGTACTCTTGTAGCAGTCCCAGTTGCCGCGCACATTCTCTCAAATACCCAAGAGTCGCTCCCAGGATTGCAACCCACGCCTCCTTCCTATACATTCCAGCAACACTGTCGAAGAGTCGCTTGGCTTTCTCGTATTCCCGCGCATTGTAATACTCGCGCCCCATTTCACTACCAAGCTGATAGATCATTCGAACTGCTTGTCTCTTCTTGAACTGCTCGTGGGCCCTTGTGAGGAGATCGATTGCTGCATGTGAATGGGCAAAGCTCTTCTCCACTGCAATGGCATGTCTCATGAACTCTGCTTCTGTAGGACTGAAAAAAGGAGAAAACAAAATCAAGCAAACACTTACATCTGGATGTAGTATCTAAAAAGTCCGCTGGATCTTGCATAGCGTGGCAAATGTAAACAAAAACTTGTGAAAAGAAGTCGGGATTTACCCACCTCTGCACATGAGTGGCGCGCTTTAATAGACGGGAGGCTTGTCCAACATAGAGGGGTGGACCAATTTCCTCTCGAGGTCCAGCCAGAACATCTACGGCGCCCTCTTCCTCAAAAGCTTCAAATGTAGCGAGAGCTGATTCAAAGCAGCGTCTCCTTAAGACCATGTAAGACGCTGCTACCTGATGCCAAGTAACACAAAAATTGATGAGTCAGGTGTAATCCTACAAATTGTGCTGAAGTTCTAATATGGCTATTCCGGGAGTGCCAAAAGTCTGTCGTAGTTACCAACGAAGCTTGCCAGTAAGTAGCTAAGAAAAGATCAGGGGAGCAGGGGAGAAAAGATCTCTCCACCGATGTAACTTCAACTGATTATCATTCACACGAGTGTTCCTGATCAGACCTGGAGATAGTAGCCAGGTTGTAGTTCTCGATCTGTAACTGGAGGTCCTGGTGAGGGTGCAGCTGGTGCTGCAAGAGAGGCAGTGGCCAGACTATTATCCAGTAACTCTGCGAACACTTGAAACTGCTTGCACACCCATGCCCAATGCAGGAAAGCACCTTCTGGAGGGCCGACAAGACGCTTATACCACACAATATGCTGCCTGAACCACTTAACAGCCTCACTCTCCTTGCCGCTATGGAGAAGCAGTGTTGATATTTTGAAGTGCAGTTGCTCAGCGACAGCTTTCAACTCCACAATTCGTTGAACTGGTTGCAGTTCCATATGAGCTGTGATCACCTATCACAAGTAGACCTTATGACATGAGCTCTACAGCAATTGAAACGGGCAGGAGGTCCGCGCAAGGGCCACAATTGCAGATATAGATAGCGAAAGGGAAAGGGAAAGGGAAAAGAACTAGGAATGAGCTTGCTGGTGAGAACGCGTAGATTGGAAAACAGCAACGGTTATTGAAGATATACTTAGTTTCTCGGTAAGTCTGACTATCACAGTCAAATTCAGAAACATTAGTGATCTGGACCCGGGACTGTCCTGTTAAAATAAATCTTCTGGGCGACCAAATCTCAATTAGTACTTTCTCTTGCAGGTTCAATCAGCAATTGCAGTGCACGGTACCTCTACAAGTATGACTTTTGGGCTGGAAATCTGAAGACGATGGAAGAGTCCAACTCCGTCGAGAAACATAGGTTATACATTAGCTGACTCCCTCTTTTGATCATTTTACTTTAGTTACAGAAACTCAACCTAAGATAAAGAAAGGAAGCACCTCCTGCAGTAGAGAGTAGGCTGTCTCATAAAACTTCAGAGCTGTTACCCAGTCTCGACGGAATTCCGCGTAAACTGCAACCTGCACCAATAGTCAAAACAGTAGTTATAAATTACTTCACTCGCGAAGTGCTTGAGACTCAAAGGAAGATCCGAAGCACAACTACTTTGTCAAGTTGCAATACTTTAGAAACAGACTTCAAAATTTGAAGGGGTACCGAGGGTAGCGAACACCTTAAAATTAAAACGAACACTCAACTCTATAGAGCTATATGTCTTCTTTTCAATCCGCAGTTTAACCCTGCGACCTTCGTCCCTGTAATACATACTGGCTAATTCACCCATTATGCTCCCGAGCCTGCCGATCAACAACGCACGTTCCAGTTGTTACATATGCAAGGAAATAACTCTGGTAAAAAGCTCAATTTGGTAGGGGCAAGCGAACAATCAATCCTAAATCAACCCAACCATCACAGATTCTTGTCAACACACCTTAGCAGCGAGCGTTTCAGCTCGCCTGGATCGTGGGTGATAAAAATAAGACAATTTTTCGAGTCTATTTCCGCACGCTTTCTGAGAGCCGTTAGCCTTTCTTCATTGATTTCACCTGCAACTTCAGCAAATTTGATCTTGACACTTATTAAGATCAAATTAAGGTAGACATGAATTTCCTGACTGTAGAGGAATGTTCCCACAAATTTAACTTATTATCTCAACAAAGTTCAGTCACTCATTGTACACCTCAGAGGATGGTACTTTGACAATTCAGTTGAGGCGAGTTCAAGTATCAAGAAAGTTTTACCATTTGACATTTGTAAGTCATATAAACCGTGATAGAAAGGAAGACATCCATGCATGCCAAAATACGAGAGGTGCTCATGGAAATAAACCCCAGCGATATACCAAGCAATGGGAGAGAAGACGAACTGACCGTTGAGGGATGGCTGGACAACAGCAACAACAAGCTTAATATTCCTTCCACGAATCACACCTCTGCTCATGCCATCATCCCAGTGCCAATAGTACACAAGCAGACGAATACTCTCAGCACAAAAATAGATCGAGAAACTGAAAGTCTCTCTAAACATTATCAGAATCGAGGACTACTGCAGTATTGCGGGAGATTACTCAGGAAAACTGAAATTCTTCTTCCCTGATACGATCATCCCACTGGTTATTAGGAAATGAGAGCGGAAGCCGTTCGATGAACGGGGGATCCAGAACCATTAAATGCATATGGAGTGCAGATGAAATGTAAACATGATATGAGCTAATCGAGATGAGTATTAAATCCGTGAAGGAGATTAATTGAATATAACAAATCGAAGCAAAGGCATCATAGCAACATATCGAGAGCAACACATGTATAGATCATCCCACTGGATAGACTAGTCTACCCCAGAATCGTCATTGTAAAGCAAAAATTGTAGTAAGTCGGGAACCAGGAGGTTCTGAGGCTTTTCACAGGGTGCAGTGTAAGGCCTAAATACACTGAAAATCTCTAATGCCCTCAGGCTCCTCATGTCTTAGTCTCAAATATGAAACTGGATGTTTTAAGGTTTGCTCCAGCCAATGCTTTTCTAGACAGGGTGTGAGGTGCGAGATAAGGACAACATTAAGCCATGATTCTTTTTACCCATTCTTCTGAAGTGCTTGTCTTCCAGTAAAAGAGAATATCAGAGATTGCAGTACGCAAGTGTAAAGTTATGCGATTTCGAAGGGTGAAGTTTAGATTCGCAATATATCCAGATCTCCAGGCAAACTGCAAAAACGTTTCTACAAAGGATTTTCTGAAGCGGTGAGCGAGACTAGCGGGCAAGATAACAACGACAGATGGGAACTTGGATAATCACTTGATGGTGTCAATGTTGGTGCAGACTTGAAGCCATTGGGCAGGATCGCCGTAGACCTGATCACAGCTTAATAGCACAGCTAGTACAGCAGGAGACCTCGTACGGTGCTTGGCAAGCCAATCTGCCTTCAATATACCTACTGGCGGAGGCATTCTTGAGTCGATGGCCTTCCGTTCCTTCCCTCCAATTATCGAAATTTTCGAAATATCCGGAATCGCTAGCGTGTTCAGTGGCGGCTGCTCGTTGTGCAGCGACATTGAAATTGCTGAATGCAATTCAGGCATCCCCACCAACGCCACAAGTGGCATTGGGGGTGTGCGAAGCTCTTCCGGATACTGATCCATGGTTCGATGGAACTCTTGGAGCCAACCCACTCCCCTGTAAATGCTGGTCTGATCTGGATTCCAATGGAGTTCGCAGTAATCTGCACAACTGCACTTGCTCGAAGGACTCGAGAAACGCCACTACCACTGCCGCATGCCACAACCTCCTCCTGAGCAAAATTCGATGAGCTTCACGAATCTACAGTAATTTGAGAAGTCCCGGTAACGAACGCCATATTCTATAGTTCAAGCAGTCCATCGATTGAAGACTTCAATGCATCCCATCCGCAGTTTCAGCAGTTCAAGCCTAATTCGAGCAGGTCGACATTAGTTTTGGTCGAATTGGAGAGAGCAACTCCAGAAAGAAAATGAAGCCGGAGCTTTCGATTAGGGGTAGTATTAAATTTTCGTGTTCTCTTTCCTACAAAGAAGAAAACCACCAAGTCAATAGGCAGTCCCCATCGTGGCCAAAGACTACTACTGTACTGCTTTGTACAACAAAGTACTGCATAGTCCCACAATTCCCATTTTACCCTGTTATTTACCCACTTACACATCTGGAGAAAGTAAAGCAGGAAGAACTGTAAGTGGAAGAAAAACTAAAATATCAACTGCAAGATTAGAATTGGAAGTGTTGAACTAGAAGGTTGCGAATGAAAATGTTTAAAATTCTTGGATGCTCCGTGCTTACGATGATACTTTATTACTTTCACATATCAAGTAAAACAATATATCCTTCCTTCGCTTATTAACTTTTGATACTATTTCTTATCTATACTATTGGCCCTAGCCCTATTTTACCTCTTTTGTCTCTCCCTTTACAGTTTATAGGGTCTTACCATCCTTCATGGGAGCTCCTCTTTTGTCTCTCCCTTTACAGTTTATAGGGTCTTACCATCCTTCATGGGAGCTCCGTAGTCGCCTTTTCCGATTAACTTTTTAGATGGGAATAAATATGATGAAACAATAGCAAACCGATAAGACGAGTTGTATTGATGAGACTATCTCTTCACTACGCTCACTACATCCTATAGCAGTAGAAGGACTACCACTACATGTCTTAGATTATAAGCACGAGCAGCCTTTATGTTTTGATAGGTAGCTATTTGCACAAACATTGTGCATTGCCACTCACCTTTCCTCAAGAGGCTTGTCAATGATGGTTTATGAGCACCTTAGAGATTAGTTCAAAGCATATAATCCTTCTAGTGGTTTTATCGAGTTGTTTCAGATGGTTACAGTAGTAGCGAGAGGAGACATTCCTATATTTGTTAGTCAAGTATTAGGTGCTAGTAGACTTCTCGCTATAGAGAAGGACACGTGGGGCATTAGACCGAATGCTATTGGAGAGATCTTTTGTATTTAGCCAGTCGTACCATTGTCCTTCAGCATCATTCTCACTTTTGATAGCACCTCAGTCCACATCAGTTTGGAGTAACTACACCTCGAGAATGTGAGGTTATATCTCTATGCATTAGAGCATTACTATATATCCATCCGGAGTGGGTCGTCCTACAGGTGGATGTTGAGAACGCTTTTAATAGCGTCTCACGGAAATCCATCTTTAGAGAGCTTAGGGAGCCCCGTGGATCCTTGGCGAGTCTCATTCCTTTCGTGCGGTCTTTTTATGGATCTCTTGCTTCCCTTTACTACCAGCATGGTGGTTCACAAGAGGGAGTCACCGTCTTGGAGTCAGTTGTTGGTACACATGAGGGAGATCCTTTGGGGGGTGAGCTTATTTGCCATGGCTCACTTTAGAGCTCTCCTATCTACTACTTTGTCCATGCCAAGTTGTGTATTTCTCTCCTTGGCACATGATACACATATCGTAGGCCCTATAGTTCAGATTAGGCAGGCTTTTGACTACTTGACTACCAAGCTACATCTAGTAGGCTTGAGAGTGAAGGTGCCAAAGTGTAGGGCATGGTCCACTTTAGGTATCACTCCCCACCTTGAGCTTCCAGAGGGATGTATCACATCCACATATGGACTTCGTGTTCTTGGAGTGCCAGTCGGATTGGAGGATTTTGTCACACATTTCTTAGACGCTACTCTTGTAGAGTATGTTCTCCATGTGATGACCTTCCATTACTAGGAGATCCGTATGCGGCATTTGGTATACTCTCCTCTAGTATTACTTGTCAACCATCCTATCTCATCCACACAGTTCCTCCCTCATCGTCCTTCCTTTTAGGTTTGAGAGCATTTGATAGGAGGATTATGGGAGTCTCTAGTGATATTATTGGACCATGGACTTTTGAGTGTGTGACAAGGGATTCGGCACATAGATAGACGGCTCTACCAATCTCATGTGGTGGGGTTGGCTTGCTATCTATGGAGGAGACGGCACCTATAGCATTTTTGGGTAGTTGGGCTCTCTCGGCATCCCTACTTTTCTCTCATTTTGTGGTTGCTAATAGGCCAGTTTTGGAGACTTCTGTGATAGAGGTGGAGGGAGGATCTTTTTCTCTTTAGGTGTTATTGTAGCTGACAAGAGATAGTCTATCCCCACGAGCACAAGAGGATTTTCCACCTTTTGCTTCACTATTGTCAAATTGGACTAGAGGTTTACAATCTTCCTTGATAGAGTGACAGTGTGAGCATATGCTACATTCTCTCTTGGTTGACTCGTCTATTCCTTGAGCTACTAGAGCACATATTTGGTCTTGCTCCAACAAGGGTGTAGGCTCTTGGATCCTAGCTTGACCATGCATTAGTGCATTATGACTCGCACCAGCTACTTTCTCTAAAGCAATGAGGTTTTGCTTAGGCTTGGTCCACTCATCTGCATCTTCATTACTCACTTGTGAGTGTGGTTCTACACTAGATGCAATAGCGGTCCACATGACATGGTGTCCTTTTGGAGGACAAAGGATAGCTACCCATAATGCAATTAGGGACAAAGTGTTTGTTATGGCACTAGAGAGTGGATACTTGGCTTGGAGGGAGCTTTCATATGCTTTGCAAACAACACGTGTCAAGGCTAACCTATATTTGGTCCAAGATGATCAGATAATAGTAGCGGATGTTGTGGTTATGGACCCTACACGGGATACAATTTTGAAAAAAGTGATCACCCATCCCCCTAGATGGGCGGCGAGTGCAACAGCAAGTTGCAAGGTCTCCAAGTATAGGGGTATGCAGCGAGGTCATCTCTTTGTTCATCTAGCCTTGGAGTTATATGGAGCGATGGACACGGCATTTGACACATTTGTCAAGGAGTGCATAAGAGCTTATTATGTTAGGCATCAGGGGGTACCACTCTCACTCTCGTCTTTTGTAGCATATTTTAGACAGTGTGTGTCCATTGCTCTATAGAGGGCAGTGGCTGGTGCACTACATAGGAGAGCAATCACATAAGGTGATGTTTCTTCGGATGCTCCAATTGTGTGTAGACAATACGACTTGCATTGCTCGGATATCTTAGGTGCAGTAGGGCAGATTTCTCATATAGACTCTATTGGGGCTTAGCACCATGTTACCTTTTTAGTCTCTCCCTTGTATGGCTTGATGGGGTCTTCTCATCCTTCATTTTTCCAACGCGGTCACCTTTTTTGTTCATTATATTAATTCATAGATTCTACTTGATGATGTAATAAGGTCAGGGTGTGCCTTTCTTGTCCTTGGAGTAAGATAATTCTCATGAGTAACTTTTGCACATATTTTCTTCTATCATCAATTTACTCCTAACCTTAAAAGCAGCGATTTAGAAATGATTAATATCTTCTATGCAAAATAAATATGACGGAATGATAACAAACAGATATTTAATTTATTTATTTATTTAATAATTTAATTAACTCATTGATTCTACTTGGTGATATAATAAGGTCTAGGTGTGCCTTTCTTGTCCTTGGAGCTAGATAATTCTCATGAGTAACTTTTGCATATGTTTTCTTCTAACATCAATTTACTCCTAATCTTAAAAGCAACGATTTATAAAGGATTAATATCTTCTGTGCGGGTAGGTTTTATTTTTCTATATATAGTGTGCACATAAATCCCACTTGTGTGATGCTATCCTATGATTTAAAATGAACTACTGAGTATATTTCAAGAATAGTTGTAGAGCACATACATTTTTCCTTATTTATAGAAGAAAATAGAATATATCTTCCTTTGTTCCGTAACAATACTAACAACTTAGAAAAACTAGACTATTCAATTTATTGTATTAGGTGAAAAAAGATTAAAGATAAAGTGAGTTGTATCAATAAATTTGAAGAAATAATCAAATAACTCATTATAATTAACATAAAAAGTGTATTCATACTTATATTCTATACAAAAAAAGTTTAAACAAAGAAAAAATACAAAATTCCAAAAAATGAGTTCAACTATGTAGATTTTGAGATAGTACTATACAATACTCACTTTTAAGAAATTAGAACAATGAAGACTATTTATTATAACAATAAATTGGAAAGCTTGCTTCTTATTGTAATTTCTAAAATTAATTATAATAGATAACCAATTTGAGATTTAATTGACCTTTATCTAGTATAAATTACAAGTGATTATTATTTAATTATTATTTAAAAAATTTAAATCTATTTGAAATCTAATTATTTTAATGTTTAAATTCTTCATGTTTTGGTGAAAATTATTTATTATAATTATATGTGCGGTTCCCAGAGGTGGGGGGGGGGAAAAGGATCAGGAAAATAGTTAACCTTTTGCGACATTATGATTATAAAAGTTAAAATGGTTCAAAACATTATAATCCTTCATGATTTTAGCCTAGACAATAATAATCTTAATGAGATATTTAATCCGCATTAATTGTAAATAACCTTGCAAGTTCTCACTCACCAAAAGTGAGTTTCAAATTCATTGACCTAAATTCTTAAATTTCTTGCTTTTCCTTTTATATTCTAGTCTTTTTTATTTGTTATTGTATCTTCTTCATTAGTATATATACTTGATATGGGACACATAGTTATACTGTATAATTTGAGGTACATATTCTAAAAAAGGTAATTTATTTACATAATTAAATTATTGTATAGTCTTTGTACTTAGTACCTACCTTGATACATATTCACGCACTACTTTGAGGCTTATTACTTTCAAATGCAAGTAAAGTACTACTCTCTCTATATAATGCTACGTAGATTGATTAAATTTTGTAGATTCAAGAACATGAAAGTTAAGAAAATAATAATTGTTAAATAGTCACTTTATTAATATTGTTAAATGTGTAAAAAATAAAATAATACCACTTAAAAATATAATGAAAATTAAATACTATATGCACAATATGGAAATTCTTATCAAATATTTAGAATTTAAATTTAAATAAGTGAATATAATGTAATATTGTCTTAATATTTAATATATAAATATTATATTATATTATATTGTCTCATATACTAAATAAAATTGGTTTAACAATAAAGCAAAGATAAGATGCTATATTAATACTAAATATAATAGATTTTAAATATCATATATCTATCCAAAAATATATATGTTAGTAGTAAAAACATAGAAAGATTTATGCATTATAGGAAATGAAATGTTTATATGATTATACAATTCCATTTAGGTTTATATAATACTAGTAAAAACTTCAATTTTGAAGAATTATTTTTAACCAATTATTCAAATCATTTTTTTGTCATCCTAACTAGAATTCTAAACTAAAATTATAACTAAAATTCATCAAATATAATAATTATATTTAATATGAAAATTATGGGGATCCACATTTGCTTCATTTTAGCAGATTTTTTTTTCTTGTTATGATTGGTTTTCTCGATAAATTAGTTACTTCAATAATGCACAAGGTTAGGAACAAAGACTAACAAATGAAATTAGTTGTTAAATGAACATCTCACAAAGTAAGGACTACAAGACAAAATCCAAACACACTCTTGTGACAAATGTGTAAATCCTTCATACAAAAACTATAGCTAATACAGATCTATACATACTATAGCTAGTACAAGGATAGGGAGTTGGTATTGTGACTGATCTTTGTATTGTGTGTGGGTCACAATACAAATAATGTTGCAAACATAAGAAACACAAATGAAGTCTGATGGAATTCAAAGATGATCGGTTTTATGTTGTTCCAAAGTTCCACCATCAACTTTTTTGCAATTGATTCTCATGTGTCATACATGAGTGCGCTACCATTTGGTGCCAAGTGACAAGCATTTGGGATGCAATTGCAACCTTTCACCAACCATTGCAATGATCAAAGGATAAACTGATTTGACATAACTATAAAATGGTGCTCACATCCCATAAGGAAGAACTTGTACTTTTTTCACTTTTCACTTGTTAGAATTTTGGTTGAGTACAAGTTTGTCCTCACCTTGAAGTGAGTTGTTTTTGTTGGTAAGGTGCCAAAAAATTTAGATTTAGTGTGAAAATAATATTCTTTGTAGGGTAACTCCCCATTTTAGTGTGCATTAAATGAGTGTAGACATGGCATCTTGTCATGACATACTTTGTTATGAGCCCCAATTTTTTGTTGTTTTTTTCATGCAAATAGTCCAAACCAGACATTTGGAAGTGTTGTTTGCAAGAAGTACAGATTTATAGGAGGTCCTATTATATGATACAAAGATGCGGGATGCCTAAACAAAATGGCCTCCACATAGTCGCTCAATGAGAATGGAGCCAAACTCATTTTGTAGTTGGACCCATTTTGGTTTTGTTCCATAAGGCTTTATGACAAGGATTCCCCAATGAAATGAGCCACCACACCATGAAGAAACCCAAACTTCACAAGTTTATGTGGAACAATGGGGACCATGTACTTTCTTACACATACAAAACTCCACCAATTTCAACCACCATTTCAAGAACATGTGAAAAGATTCAAGCACCACCAAAGAACAATTAACGACCATTCAAGGTTTGGTCTCACATGTGCAACATATGATTGCAATCCTTCACCAATTTCCAGAAGGAGGACGGACCACAAAAAGTCTATAAAAAGGCCAACTTTAGTGCACAAGGTGAATCTTTTTCCAATTTTCAATTTCACTTTTCTTTCTAATTCCTCACATTCCTCTCATTCTAATCATCATCTTTTGTGACATTGTGCAAGCAATTTCCAAAGTAAACTGCCAAAATGAAGTGGGAATCAAACTATCACACAAGAAATTGAATATTTAGTCAAGACGGGATAAATTATCAAAGGAAAGATCAAAGTGAAGCTCTCTTCACTTTGAAGCAATAAAAGCAATGGAAATCTTGAGTAAACCTCTTGAGATTTAAGAGTGGGGATTACATTGCTGAACCAACTACACAAAGAAAAGTGAGATGGATTTCCTGTTATTGGATTGGGGTTTTGTAGATGAGGTCATGTTGTAGGATCTTTGTGATAATACTAAGAATCTAGTGGAAAGTCATTATGAGGATGTCCTACAATGTGGATAGAGGACCATTGGTAATGGATATTTTGTGTAGATTTCTCTCTGTTTAGGGAAGTTCATACCGATACTCCACATGATAGATATGGAACCCACATTTTTGGTTTTTTTTTGTTTTTGTCCTATTTTGAAGAAGAAGTGTAAAGATTAAGTCGTATTGAAACTGTATGGCATTGGAAGGTAAAGAATGGTGTCTTCATGTTGTTATCAAAGTAAAGTGACTTGGTGTCAAAAATGAAGTACTCAGATTGATCCTGTCAGCATTCAACCCAAACTAATGAAACTTTGTCTCGGGGTGCTCAACCCGAGGCGAAGACAATGTAACAACTTTCCTTTGAGGTTCAACATTCAAGAAGGTACAACACAAAAAAAAATTATTTGGCCTTTGAGTGGGTGAAATTGACAAAAGTGAGCATATGACATTGACAAAAGAGGAGCATGCAAAAGGTGTGATTTCTTGGCAAAAGCTTAAAGTGAAGAGAGATTGAGAAAATACGCCACCCAAATCATTTCTCTTGTTGCTCATCAACTTGCCTTGCCTTGTCATATGTGAATCCCCTTATCTTTCTTATTTCCAAGTTGAAACCCTTTGTTTCTAACACATCTTCCTTTTTTTCTTGTATCCAACTCCTTCTCCCTCCCATCCTTATCAACAATCATAAGGAGTATGAAGTTGATCATATCCTTGCATGCTACTATATTCAACATGGCCGCCAACAACATATGGAATACAAAGTCCTTTGGAAAGAGTATCTCCTTCATGATGTCACTTGTGAGTTTGTTTCTCATCTCCATAATGTACAAATGGCCATCTAGGAGTTTGAAGCTTCTATGGTGATGAGGACGTCACCAACTAGCAATAGGAGAATATGTAACAAATATTAGGTTTGTCAAAAAGTTAGTCAAGACTAACAAAGTAATAAATATGCCAAATTAGCCAATAATTATAAAATTATTCTAAAAGTATCTAAAAAAGCTACTTGGTACTTTCCAAGTATTTGATAATATTCATACTAAGAGGTAAGCTTAGCATGCACTCTAAGAAGGTGGCTTTTAGGAATCTTCTTGAGAAGCTTCTCAAGAGCCTTATATGCTTTCACTATAAATACCAAAGCCTGAGCTCATGTTAGGCATTTAGAGTTTCTCTCATTCAAGAGTCCCAATATTATCTTCCATTCTCATATTTCTCTCCTTGGGCTTTTACACATGCTCACTTGATCTAGGTCGTGTTGTCTTAGATATGGTTGGTCAATAGTTGAATCAACCATTGACTTTTTTCATATATTGTCCATGTTTAGACAGTCCTAACACTTCTCATATTTGGGAAGTTTGGACTTTTTTTTCCTTTGTACCTCTTGAATGAGCCTGAATTTCCAACACTACATTGCACTTCTCTTACGCTTCAAAATTGCCTTGCACTTTTTTCAAACTAGAAATTCAAGGTCAATGAACTGCCCTTTGCCTCCCATTGCAAATTGCCATTTCTCACCTCTATTATTTCTCATAACTTATCTATCTATGAATTTTTTGTATATTTAGATAGTTCTGTAAGCTCTCCCTATTTCTCAAAACCTTCACACAATTCCTTCTCAAATAACCTATTTTGTTTAAAAAGTCTACTTTCCTCTAACAATTCAATTTTTGTTTGGTCCTTTATGGGAAAGTCCTCTCTCTTTATTTTTGTATAATCATCTATGGCAATTGCCTTTTGGATCAATTTGGACATTTTAAAACATTCACATTAAATCTTCCAATTTTCCAAATGGGCACACACTTTTCTCACAAATGGACCAAATCTTCTATTGGCTCAATTTGCAAATATATCATGAGTTTCTAAAACTAAACTCAACTATTTTATTTGTATGATTTGCACATATCTTCCAAATAATACACAATTCAATAGCAACAACACACCCATAAACAATTTAAACAAATCCTTAACTTGTTTACATCCTTCTAATTTAAGCACCTTTGCTCTTAAATGAGCAAAGCTACCATAAACCTTTAATCCATGAGCAAACTAGAGCTCTAGTATAAGTGGTTATATCCATAAAACAAACAACCATGTACTTTAAACAAGCAACACCAATCCCAAACTAGCCAAATCCAACCTTTTTTACAAACAACCCAACCATCATGCACAAAAATCCCTTGCAAATGAGTGGATCCAATTTCAAACAAGCAAGGCCATTTTATAGACCATAATCCTAAAACATCATGGCAAATATTAAAAATTTATTCATTCATATGTCTTTTACAAATATCCACTAGTTGCTTGGTTTAATGTAAGGCAAGGATCTGTAATTGATTGCCTAGTTTCTTCTATGATATTGCCACAATAATTTAAATCTTCATCAAATTCATCAATGAAATCCCCTTAAAATGTTATACCTATAATAAAGGAACACTATGCAAATCTACAAAAAATGCATTGAACTTTTTGAAATCAATGCTTTAAATAAATTTGATCATTATAAACCACTTTGTCCCAAAACAACAAGTGAAAGAGAAAAAAGGAAAAATAACTATGAAAGCAGCTCTATCCTCATGCTTAATCTTGGCTAGTGATAGGCCCACCCCCATGTAGGCATATGCCAATCATGAATTTTCCCATATGTTATTGGGAATACATCTAGCATATAAACCTAGTCTTGTACAAAGTAAATACCACAACTTCTATCTTTTCAATATAATTATAAGATTGGGGAAGGATGTTAAATTGTATTAAAGAGATCTTAGGTCCTCACATATTTAAGTTAGTCATAAGAATTCTTACTACATCATAAGAAAAATCAATTTTTTAAGTCCAATATTTTTGTCACAATGAGCTAAAGTAATAGTACATATTCAAGCAACTTAAAGAATTGTTGAAATAAGTTGCTAAAGCTCCCAATGCTTGTCTCCATGTGGTTATGGTTCATTGTAATTAATCAATAAAAAGAGAAGAATCTACTTCATCTCTAATTGATTCCTTACCATCTTCTTATAAATCACATTATTTATTAAAAAAGTTGTGCAATATAAGATATGTGGAAATCTAGCATAAGAGGTAGGAGTTAGATTTCATGGTTTTCAGTTGAACCTTCAGAGTGCTAATGTAGTTTACGTATACCAAGGTAATGTTCATTTAAAGACCTTGTTCGAGCAACATAAAGGTTGAAATCCTTCTTTTCTTGAGTAGTAGCTTATTTGAATGCATGTATTAGAGGACTTGCTGGCATAAATCCAACATCTTCTTTTAAATATTGATTTCTTTCAAAGGATACATAGGTGCCTTGGTGATTAAGATCCAATCAAAGCTCCAAATTTTTTGAATATGTCATATCATGCAAATGATCCAAGCATTTGTGAGCAGATGCCATACAATTCATTAGCCTTGCACTAAAGAATCCTTGATAAGCCAATCTTAAAAATAGCTTTCAATACTTGTTACTCTAAACTTTCATAGAGAAGACTAAGAACATGGCATTCTTTTTACCTACAATAAAGTGGATAATTATGTGCTTATCATTGCAAATCACTTGACCATTAATTGGGTAAGTGCTCTTTCTATTGAAGTAAACTTCCTTATCAATAATAAGCCTTCACAAAAAAGAAAAGGAGTATTATCCACTAATCATACATAATTTAGAGAGTACTTTCTACTAACCCTAAATACTCATATACACTTTCTTTGCAAACACGAATGAATTTCTAACACTCTTCTCATTCCTGTGCCAATGCACTTCCTTTTTGAGAATATAGAATATGGTATTGATTACTATATGAGTAAAATTGGCTGTAAACATTGGACTTATTCTCCACAAGTTTGTTCCATTATGTCCAAATCAAATCAATTTATTGCAAGTTGGAGTGATATTGGTATTTCATATCTTCATGGATCTCCTCCTTTTTTTGTAAACAATTTTCTATTTGAGTACATTCACTAAAGTAGCAAAGGAGCCCATATTTGGTCTACCTAGCTATTTGAATGGCAATAGATCAAGGACAATTTTTTATTTACAAACTTTATACTTTATGATATTTGCATTCTTTCCTTCAAATATTGCCTTGATTGGATAAATCTTCCCCATTTGGATAGCCTATGTGTATCATTTATGTCCTTTTCTTCTTCAATCTAATGCCTTATTTCCCAATCTCACTCATCCTTGGACTATTCCTCTACAATATTTTTAACTTTGGCAATTTGAAACCAAATGAATATTTTCAATTATCTTGAGCAATTTTTTGGTACAAATTGGTGCATTGTGAATCAAAAAACATCCTATTGACAAGCTCCTAATTTTTTCACTCCTTTCATAGGTGAGTTCTCACAACTAGGCACTCTCCAAAGTGCATTACCAACAGCCTATCAAAAGGAACCAAAAAGTATAAAGGCTTGATTGCACGTCAAGTAGGAGCAAAGTAAATTCCATACAAAACTATTGCTACCATGAGCCATGCATCACCAAGTCACAACTTCTTGAAAAAAAGAGAAATATAGAATAAGGACAAAGGGATCAAGTAACATTGGGTAGGGAAACAAAAAGACCATGACTTCAAATTGGTACATTTCAAATTGTCATATTCTGATAAGTGATACTTGTCAAAGGATTTCAAATTTCATTAACAAGTGTTAATAGATATTTATGGGAAGTCACATAATCCCTTAAATACCCATAAGGATTAACAAGTTCTTGAAGAGATTAACCTACCCATAGTTGGTTTAGATTATGGATAAAGCTTGTTAGAAATATGAGTATCTTGTACAGATGCCCCATAAAATTTCAAAAGATGTCTTTTAACTTCTCTTTAGAGATAAAAAAATTATAATAATGGATTTAGGGGTACTTGTAAAAGTCCCATAACAATTTTTATAGGATGTCATAAAACTCAATAAAAATGGACAATGATACTTGGAGTTTACGTGCAATCTCTATAGCCTATAAAATGTTGTGGGTTATTGCTTTTGTACACAAACTTTTTTTGGGATTGTCTATAAACCTTGGAATGCTTAAGGAAACACTTGGCCAAAAATTCCTCACAACCAAAAGATAACATGACATGTTAAAATTTTATGCGTATAATTATTGAACACGTGCTTTTTTATGGATACATGTAAAATATTTTATGGGTGCTTGTTAGAAAACAGTAAATTTCATTATTGAATGTTGCAAGGCAAAGAAGGTCTTCTACAGGGCAAGTATCAAGTGCAAGCAATGTTTATTGATGTAGGAAGAGAAGAATTGAATGAATGTATAATAGTTAGTAGAAGTTTACAATGTGTTGATATGGGTAGGTTGTGTACGTATAGATGAAAGGCATCCAAGGGAGGAGAGCCAACTTGGTATTTATGGTGCGGGCTTCAAAGGAAGCTATGGCCTCAATTTAGTATGGTGGTCAAGGTAGAGAAGATTATTTGTAGGGTTAGAGTAGCTATTTAAGGGGAAGTGTGGTTGTTACTTCTAGTCTTAATAGGTGCAAGTGGAAGATTTCTCCAAGAAGAGATATATAAGGAGTTGTGATCTATTTACTTGCAAGAAGGGTTGACTAGTGTGGCGACAAGAATCAAACACCCTTCTTGTCAATGGGATTGTAATGTTACTCTATGTCTCAAGGTCGATACAACTAAACTTAATATAGAAGTCATCAAAGTTCTAACTTAGTTGTGTGTATGATGTGATTGAATAAGTGTATATTCTTAAGATTTAGGTGCTTTGTGTTGTGAATTAGTGCTTCTTGGTTACTTGTCATATTTATTGTGTAAGTAGTAGGTTGTATTAGAAACCCACCTCTTGAAGATGTTATTTAAAGTACTTTGTGGCATACCATGGAGGCCAAAGGGCTTTAGGGGGTGATAAACCCTCAAGCAATCCCTGAGAGTAAGTTTCTATGTGAGATTCTTGCTCCTCAATGGAATTATGACCAACTACAAAAAATCTGACTAGAGTTCCGTTGCAAGCCAAGTAAATGGCCAGCCATGCAAGGACTATACCATCATTCTCTTCTTCTCATAGCCTCATTGTATTCCCCATTATGAGATTGAACCAACCCAATTTACCACAGTATATGCATAAAATTTTGTTGCATTCCAAAATCTAGATCCTTATTTGAACACTTCCTTTTTGCATTAAGGGGTTTTAGAAATAGTTTTGATAGATGTATATGTGATAAATAAAAAAATTTGAACTTATTTTTAGTGAAATCTATAATGAGATGAGGTGGTAATAAATAAACATACCATAAATTGTGTTATAAGATAATTTTAGCAAATTGCATTCATTTATAAAATTTAGGTGCTATATTATAGATGTTTAGGAATGCCATATGGAAATAAATGAGTTTCAAAAGAATTGAGGTGGTTTCTTGAGAGGGTTGCCATGTTGTATGGTGGATGGATCTTGGAGTAAAATTTATGAAAGTTTTTGGCAGATAAAAAATACCGCTCTCAACTATTTGAAAATTCACCATTTTTGGGTGCAAATGCTCCTTCTATTAGTCAACTAAATAGCAGGTTTTGTATTTTTCATAGGTGTGATGGTTCATTTCCATAGATAAGTGTGGCAAAGGATACCATGAGTTATGGAAATTGATATGTGCCGCCCTATGGCAACCAAGAAATTGATTAAGGAGTGAGGAATTTTACTCCAAAAGGTCAACAAAATTTTAGCAAGGGGAGATCAAGTTCCTTGTAGTGGTATAGGAGGCTCACTTTTGGATGCATATCCAAGACCTATAGACTCACATTTGGCTTTGCAACCTCAACAATCATTAGAAAAATTTGGAGAATTGTTGAGGATGGCTTCTTCTGTGCTTGGCAAAACAAAAGAGGATGAATTGTTCTCCATGGCTATGAACTATTATGGTCAAATACTGGATTATTTGGAGGACCTAAGCATTTTGCATAGATTCATGGTGGGAATTGCAAAAAGCACATTGAGAAATCCACCAATTTTAGTTTCATGGCAACATTTTTTATTAAGGAGGTCCAAGGATTTCCTACTTCTATGATAGGTGACAAGCTCTACAAGCAATGGTTGAGGTAAGCAATGGGTGAGGTACATGAAATCATACAAAGAAACTCAAGAGTTGAAGAACAAGTATATTAGAGAAGGTCTCATGGAGAAGGAATATGGCAAAAAGTGGAGAATTATAGAAGATAAATTGAATCGAATGTGCACACATTTTGCTAGAATAGAAGCCATGTTCAAAAAAGAGAAAACATTAGTCCACTTGGTATGGTGAGTTTGGAGATTTACATCCCAATCAAGCAAGATTGGCATGGAAGAGGTCCATGAAGGTACATGAGGGGCTCTCAATTCCCATCTCCCCCAAAGGTGGTGCTCCTAGACTTGTGCTCCTAGTTTGTCCCAACACCAATGGGGTGGAAAGTAAACCTAGTATTTACATGGAAATAGAATTTGATCACTTGAGGAGGAGTCATAATTTGTTGCACCAATAGAGGACTCATCTTTTGTTACACCACTTCCATTAACTTCCACAAGGGATGGGTCAGAGGGTTATTTCCTTGACCAAGAAGGGGAACATGACTCAAAAAGGAGAAAAGTTGGAATATCAACAAGTAAGGTATCTCAAATGTCATAGTATGCAAAAGTATGCATCAAAACAAGTATGGCAGGTTTGGTTTAGGGCAATGCATGATGAAGGCCATTATTTGAAAGTGGTGTGTGTAGGTACCAAGTGATGCCAAACTAAACCGGTTTGATGAACAAGGCAAGGTCAAGTCACAAGTGATACATATCACATAAAAATAAATATGAGAGTTTGACAAGGAGGGATTGAGAATGGAAATAAAAGTAGGAGAAAGAATATGGTACATAAGATGTGTATAAATGTGGATCCACTAAAGGCTATCATTATGTTGGAGGAGAAGGAGGGAAAGAGGAAGAGGAGCTGCAACTGCATCCTCAAGTCTATGACAGTATTGATGATGTTGAATCCTAAATGGACTCAATGACCACCAAAGGCACCACTCGCTCTTATCCAAGTGTTGGTGCTTGATATTGCTAGCAAGAAGGGAATATAGATCACTAGTATCAGAATTGAGTCCACTAGATGTCCACTCCTCTTTTGCCTAACTAAAAATAAGCCAATCATCATTGACAAATCTATCCAAAGCACTCATGAAGGGGTCAAATGACCAAGTATATGATGTTCTCTCTATCATGTAAGTGGTAGTGTAAGTGGGTAGGATGGATAGTACCATATGAATGGTTTCTACAATAAGAGAGTGTATAACTACCCAAGATCAAAAGATCACAAAGAGGTTAACCTAATGAAGTAAGATTCTGATATGATTTGAGCTCTAAGTCCTCTAAACTCATCATCTTTGTAAAAGACCAAGATCAAGGAGAGAAATAGGAGGATGGAAGCTCATATTGGGATGCTAGAATGAGGGAAAATTCTGACTGCCTAGCATGAGCTTTGAATTTGGTATTTATAGGTAACATACAAGGCTCTTGAGAAGCCTCTCAAGAAGCTTCCTCGAGCCGCTTTCTTAGAGTACAAGCCAAGTTAACCAAAAAGCTTCTCAAAAAGCTTCCTTCTAGAAGCCGCCTACTTGGCGTGCAAGCTAAGCTAGTTGGAAGCTTCTAGAAGCTTCCTGTCAAAAGCTACTTACTTGAGGTGCAAGCTAAGGTAGTTAGGAAGCTTTTTGGATACTTCCAGAATATTCTAGGGTAATTTGTCTTCTTTGCTCCTTTGTTAGCCCACCTAACTTCATTTCTAAACTCCATATTTTTTGTTATGATCTTGCTAGAGATATGAAGAACAAAAACAAGGCATGAGGCAAGATCTAGTGTGAACTTCCTCTGGGAGTTTTGAGCATTGCCACATGCGTAGTAGCAACCACTCTACTTTATCCAAAGTAAGATCTATCTACAAGGTTACCTCAAAATGTAGCAAATAGAACTAGATGGAATGGCTAACACGAAGACATGCTACCCACCATAAAAACCCTAACTATGTGAGAGTGCATCAACCATGCCTAGTTATGTAGCTCTCTTATGCACAGAAATTGGTGCTACCAGGAAGCCATAATGATGCCAAACAAGTAACATCCATCCCAATAATCTTCTTTTGTAGGAAGCATGGCAAGAGAATACATGGAATATACTCTCCTAATAGACAAAACCTCTCTGTAAACTGAGTTTGAGTCCCTTGAGTCACCACATTGCAAGGTAAGGAATGAGGAGCAAAAATGGGTCTCTTGAGTCACAATATTATGAGGTAACACATGGGTGGCAGCTATCATATGGGTGGCATTAGTTTGGTTCTACATCTCACTACTAGTCTAGGTTTGGCAAGCAATAGTACGTAGTCTTAGTCCAAGATAAGCCACACAAGCCCTCACTTGAGCTAGACTCTTACTCTCCTATATCTAAACATGTGCACACTTGCACTTCTCTATAGCAAATGCTAACTCTTGTGCATGATTTTGTTATTGAACCCTATAACCCTCAACCATGGCAGCGACACCAAGGATGTCCAACCCAAGTCAACTAATCTTTGCTATCTATTCATCTCACAAGTAATAAATGTCAAATGGCTCTTCCTTTGCATCAAGAGTATTCTCTTTCTCAGAAAGGAGTCTCTTTCTCTACTAACAATCTACCTTGCTCTTCCAAGCTCTCTAGTCTACTCTCACGCTCAAGCACTAATCTCTCTCACTCCATTATACTCTCCAATCTACTCTTGTGCTCAAACCCTAATCCCTCTTGCTCCTCTACTTTCTTCAATCTACTCTTGCACTCAAGCACTAATCTCTCTTGCTCCTCTACACTCTCCTACTCAACCAAAAGTCTCTCTCTCTCCTCAACCACTCAAATATAATCATCTAAAACATGCATGATGTCAACAAAACTAGAGGGTGAAGATACTCTAAACTACATGAGGTGAGGTGCACTTTTCATGGACGAAGAAGGGAAAGAAGAGGGAGAAGGAGCTATCTCAAAGGATGAAGATGGAGAAGGAACTTTCTCCCTAAAAATCTATCACTCAATAACCTCACTACTAGTAAGGCATGTGTCTCAATACTAATCTATTGAATACTTGTTCACAACTGGTAAATATAGGCATCCATCAAGTAAAATCACTTTTGAACAAGTAAATACACAAGTTCATTAATTAAGGCATGTTAAATTAACTGATTTATTAAATCTAGTAATAGTATATACAATAGAACTTTTATGTTTTCAAACTATCAAAACAAACCAAAATAAGTTATAACTCAAATCTAATCAATCACTCATCATCCTACTCCTCTCCCTCATCCTCTTCATCATTAGCACTCTCCTCCTCATCCCCATTCTCTACATCTTCATGATCATCATCATTCTCTTCATTGCATATAATCTCCTCATCTCCATCACTCAAGTACATCACTTCCTCCTCAAGAATGAAACCTCTCTCCATAAAGACGTAAGTGAGTATTTGCCCAAGGAAGGTTACTCTTAACCTATGCTTCTTAGGTCTCCTCAATTAGCTTTGCACACTCTCCACCTCTATAGTGATAGCTAAAAATACTTGGTCCCCCAATCATAATCCTCCATACTAGATCTTCTCAACTTTATCTTGGTGTTGAGAAACAAATGCTCATGTATAATCCTAGACTATATAGTTGGTGCTACAAGTGCATCCATCAATTGGAGGAAAGCCCTAAAAGTAGGATGTACACATTGCCTTGCCAAGTACCTCTTTGCAACCCTGTCTCTTTAGGGAAACTAATCTGAAAAAACTATGTAAGGAACAGTCTTCCTTCTTGGTGTCCTCCCTCTTGGCATGGCAAGTGCAACTCTAATTATATCCACTATCAATTGAAATTGCCTTCCTTTGACCAAACTTACGCAAAAATTCTTGTCCCAACACCTCACAAACTCAATACGTGGAAGGGCTTGCAAAAATCACCAACCAAAAACCCTTGAGCCTCATTCCTCATACAAAAAGATGCTGGTTGCCACCCTATGGTGTAGTTGGATAATAGAAAATTTATGGGATGTTGCTTGTGGCTGCTTCGAGGTAGTAAATTTAAGAGAAATTTCCCATTGGTAGACAAATTCTATGGTGTCAAGCCCCACAATAGCCCAAAATGCAAAAAGAAGTAAAGTGTTATAATGTAGGGTGATTCCTGATGATGTTAGGAGATACTTGTAGGTGTTGTTGAGCTAGCACCACAATGTTGGGCACCATTGCTAGACAAGAAACACTCAAAAAAAACACCCAATGCCGCCTAATGATGCTCATTGGTACTATGGGATAGGATCAAGGTTTAGGGTTTTAAGTGTGGAAAACATGGGGAGATATAAGGAGACATTATAGGACAAACCTAGTTGGCATCAGGTGATGCCCATATGCACTAATAATTGAGACCCCAAAAATAGAAAGATAAACTAAAATGGAGGTTGGAGTTTTGAAAACTAGAGAAAAATAACTAAGTAAAGAAAGAATAATACCTTTGAGCATGGTAATGCAGGGCAAGGATAATTTTGAGGCTGATTACATCAAGATTGAACTCCTTGATTCCAACAATAGCCATCTTAATTTGATGTTTTTCCATCCAACACCATTTCATGAAGTTTATTGGGTGTTGAATGGTATGGAATCTCATTAGCTAATCTCCTTCTTGAGTATTTCTCATGTACTCACCATCAACAATCTTCTCATAACCCTAGATTTCACTCAGTGCCTACAAGTTTACATTGGGTATCACCAAGCTCTTTCTTGCATTCTTACATGAGATTCATCAAGGTAGCAACATACTTTTTTGTAAACTTGATGGTTGTCAAGGTAAAAAATATAAATAGTATTTTGTAGCTTGGTATTTATGAGCAACTATGGGAAAAATACTAGAAACATTACAAGAGATGAAATAATTGAAGAGTGATGCTTTTATTTTAGGGAAACATGTTCTCATTTTAGTATATCTCCATCAAGATGATGAGCAAGGCATTGTTGCACCACCTTGAACTTGTTGCACCTTGTTACTTTCTTTTCTACCAAACTCCATTCTATAAATAGATATTTCTGAATCTATTTGAGTTTCCTTTAAAAATCCACCATTGTCTTTTGACCAAAGATCCAATCTATTGATAAAAAGTTATGTAAAATAATACAAATTGAATTCCAAATTTAAAAATATATATTTTTACTATTGTCTTTAAGTTGCACTCTTATTTCACAAAGAGAATGCCATCTAGCTTTCAATCCTCACATACGATGCTCATTTATCACCTTTGCTTTTGCCAAATCTTTGTTGAACTCTTGCTTGTCCTTTGTTTGGGTCTACTTGAAAGTAGAGACTAGGTGATGCATGAATACATAACCAAAATCACCTAAAAGGTTCTCTTTGGCCTTGAAATTATGACATCTCCCTCGTTGGTTCAAATCATTTTATATTGATGATTTTTTCAAACAAGTCATATCATGATCCTATCATTCATGCAAATTAACAAACCAAATCTAACCTCTAATAAAATCATGGAAAATGTACAAGGAGGAGCACCAATACTAATGAACTAAACAAAAGGACAAAACAAAATATAAATATAAAACACTTACCTCACATAAAATGTATAATTCTTCTTTTATCATCATAAATCAATTGTTTGTTTATGGAATATGAGCCCCTAAAGCTGAAATAGATTTCTCCATCCATGGGGTCAAACGGCAAGAAGAAATAGTATTCCATCTACCAAACCAACACAACTAGGGAAACCTTTTTGTGCAAAACCAATGTATATTCTCCTCTTCTCCTCATGCTCAGGCCATGCAACTTGACTCCTCATCAAATCTAATATGGCATTCATAACTCTATTGGTAAAGGCAATTGTTGAACTTGCACTAATGCCCCAAATGTTAAACCTCCTTGCAACACAAGCTCCATTACCATGATGCCCAAATCTATCAAGAGCTAGAGCTACTTGGATCCACATTGGTGTTTGCTTCCATAGGTAGTTCTTTTAAAAGATACCATGCATTTTTATCAAATCTACTAATTTTGAAAAGAAATCAACATCCATTCTAGTAAGCCCGCAAGGCCTTCACACTTAGATTTCTAAAATACTCTATCACAAATTATTGACTACAAGGGTAACTTGAGGTTCCAAGTATATATGCATATGTGCATACTCCCACCCACTAATCAATAATTATAACATATCTAAATCTCCTTCTCCTTCTTCATCTTCCTTTTCTACTCCTTGCTACCAGATCTCTAAATCTAATTGTATAATCTATCATATACATTTCCTGATGTTTCAAGTTAGTTTTCCATGAGTGATACCTCTCAGCCTGTTCTACTCAGTTCTCCTTGATTCTTGACTACCAAAGATAACACTTGCTTGGCATGCTCTACTCTCTTCACTTTGCATTTTATGCACAATGAACAAGAGAGGAAGATAGAAATTCATTTCATAACTTGTACTAGTTGAACAATGAATTTTCAAATAATGAAATTGAGGGATTACAATTGTGCTTCAATTAAATTCACCCTCCCTTCCAACCTTCACACAATCTGCACACATTTCTTCTCACTCCATAGTCAATTTTCTCATTCTTGTATTCCTTGTTCATCTCACCATCTTGGGTTGTTCATTTGTGTTCTTGTACATCATCCATATTCATTGCCTCCTTTGGTAGCCACCACATTTATCCTAACCTAAACTAAGCACTATATTAACTCTAAAGTGTAATTAATGCTTTACAGTGTGCCAATAGAAAACTCCATATCCTTTGTTTTCTATGAACTACATCTTATGAGGTTTGCTTATAATAAGGAACTTGGTTGGAACTCCATAATGGAACACTTTCTTCCTCCGGCTTGCACGCCATATCAATTTAGTCAATGCTTTGTAATAATCTAAATGAAAATATACAAAACTTCATATATCTATTTATGAAACTCCTTATTGCACAAAGTATACATACAAGGAGCTAGTATTTGTATCTCACCCTTTATTATCTTACAATTTGAGCCAAGGATAAGCATTTTGGAACCAATAGAAGATTGCTAGTACTTGTTTGTACGGAGTGGAAGAGAGAGATAGTATGGGTTCTGGTAATAGTTTTGATAGATGTCTACAAGATAAATAACAAACTTCATAACTATGTTTATTGAAATGTATAACAAGACAAGATGTTAATAAATGAATGCACCATAAATTGTGGTACGTGTATGCCATCCAATTTGAGTTCATTCATAAAATTCAAGTGTAATGATCTAGATTTTGAGGAATGCAATACTTAAATAAATGATTGTTAGAAGAGGTGATATGGTTTTTTGAGAGGGTGGCCACGTGGTTAGGTGGGTAGGTTTTGGAAGAGATATTTGAAATTTTTTGGTGGATCCAAAATGCCACTCTTGACTATTCAAAATCTCAACTCAAATTCACCATCTTGGGTACAAATGCTCCATATATCAGTCAACTTAATGGTGGTTTTATAGTTTTGCATTGGTTTGGTGTTTCATTTCCATAAATTTGTGTGGTAAACGATAGCACAAGTTAGGGAAAATGTCTTTGTTGCCTCGTGGTAACCCAAAAATTGATTGGGTGTCAAGAGATTTTACTCCAAAAGTGTAGTGATAATTTAGCAATGGGAGATCAAGAACCTTGTTGTGGTGGAGGAGTACCATATAAATCTTGTAGATGTAGATCTACAAGATCTACATCTACAAGATTTTAGATGTAGATCTTGTAGATCCAAGATCTACATCTAAAATCTTGGATCTACTTTTAGATGTAGATCCAAGATATATATACTCAAGTTTGGATTTACAACCTAAACAATGATTAGTGAAATTTGGATAATTGTTGAGGATGGCTTCTTTCATGCCTTGCAAAGCAAAAGAGGTTGAGAGGTTCTGCCAAATTATGGCCAAATATTGGATTATTTGGAGGACCCAAGCATTTTGCATAGATTTATGGTAGGAACTACAAAAGCTTATTCAAAAATCCACAACTTTTAGTTCCATGGCTACATTTTTATACAAGAGGGGCAAGGATTCCCTACTTCTATGACAGGTTACAAGCTTTACAAGAAATGGGTGAGGTATATAAAACAATACAAAGAAACTTAAGAGCTAAAGAACAAGGCTATGGGAGAAGGTCTCATTGAGAAGGAATATGGCAAAGGTGGAGAACTATAAACAATAAATTTAATGAAATATGCCCGTATTTTGCTACAATTGAAGCCATGTTTGGGAAGAAAGCAAACATTAGTCCATCTGCTATGGTAACTTTGGTAGATTTAAATCCCAATTTGAGTGAGGTTGGCTCGGAGGAGGTCCATGAAAGCTCTCAATTCCCATCTCTCTTAGAGGTGGTGCTCTTAAACTCATGGCCCCAATTTGTCCAAAACACCCAAGGGGTGGAAAATATACTTAGTTTTTACACGGATAATGAAATCCAATCACCCAAGGAAGAGTCGCCACTTGTGGTACCGGTAGAGGACTCACCTTTTGTTACACCACTTCAACTAACTTCTACAAGGGATGGGTCCGAGGGTGTTTTCCTAGACCAAGAAGTAAAATGTGATCCATAGAGGAGAAAAAGGTGGAATTTTGGCAAGGTGGGTATCCCAAATGTCTAATAGTATCTCATTGTTGCATGATTTAGCAAAAGTCACCATGTTGAAAGTAGATAATAAAGAATCACAAGAGAGGTTATGACTAGTTAAACTGAAATCCACCAACATGAGGACAAGAGAGATAACACTTATGAAAATGGAAGCATAACTTGTTAGATTAGAGACAAAGAAATTGAAAGTTGAAACTGAGAAGAAACTAAGTGTAGATAAAAGAAAAGCTAGGGTAGACAAACACAAGTTCAAGGAGAAGAGTTTAGAGTCAAAGTGCATTCATGAAATCAAAATGAGTCTCCTCCAAGCAAGAAAATCTCTTGAGGAAATAAGCATGTATTTCAAAGTGCTAACTCAATTTCTACATAAAGATCATCCTTCTATTTTGGAAGAAAAAACATTACTCCAAATTCACTATACTCTAGTGATAGGGAATAACATGCAACAAAGTAACCAAGTGAATTTGTAATAAAGATCTGTTTTCTAAAAATGTTAACCATAAATTTAATGGTTTTTGAAATGTAAACCATGTTTTTCAAAATGATAAATAAGTTTTTTGAAAAGACCATGCTCATCGGTGCTAGCTACAGCTCATTGGTGCCCATTGTCACTCATCAAATCTTGTCTTTGATCCCACATGCCGCTTGATGTCGTGAGTAGCACAAGGTGGGTTTTTGGTGATGCATGATGATAGTCGTTGCTACTTTAAGATGCGGATCGACCATAACCAAATGGCATGAGATGCCGCTTAGAGCTATGCAATGGTGCACAACTTCTATGGGTGGCACTCATAAGAGCCAATTGATGCCTAATTAAACATAGAACAAGTGACATATAGCACAAAAAAAATATTTGAGAGTTTGACAAGGAGATTTAGAGAAAATGTGATAAAAAGTATGAGAGAATATGATACATAAGATATGTATAAAAGAGGAGCCACTAAAGTATGTAAGTATGCTAGAGGTGAAGAAGGTGAAGAAGAAGGAGGAGATGAAACATGGTATCAAGGTGTTGCTACTACATCCTCAAGTCTATGTTGATATGCATAATGCTAAATCCAAAATAGACTTAATCACCATGAAAGAGGCTACTCTCTCCCATCCAAGGACTAGTGCATAATACTGATAGAAAGAAGGGAATATGGGTCACAATTATAAAAACTCAATCTACCGGATGTCCATTCCTCTTTTGCCAAATAATAGTAGGCCTATCATCATGGACAAAACTATCCAAAGCACTCATCAAAGGGCTAAATGAGCAAGTGTATGATGTTATCTCTACTTTATAAAGATAGAAGTCAGTAGGATGTATAGCACCATGCGGACGGTTCCTATAATAAGAGAGTGCAAAACTATATAGGATAAGAAGATCACAAAGAGGTAAACCTAATGAAGTGAAATGATCATATGATCTAACTCTAAGTCCTCTAAACTCATCATCTCAATGGACATCTACAAAAGAAAAACATGCCATGAGGTGAGACTCGGTGTGAACTTCCTCTGATAGTCCCAACCACTACCACATGCTCCATAGCAACCACTCCACTCCATCCGGAATAAGATTGATCCATAAGATAACCTCAAAGCATAACAAACAAAATTAAATGAAATGGCAAACCCCATGACATGCGACCCACCCTATAGGCCTTGACTATTTGTGAGTGCACCAGCCATGCCTAGTATTCCATGTCCCCTATGCACAGAAATTGGTGCTACCACAAACCCAATATGATACCAAAAAAGTAACATCCACAACAATAATATTCTTCTACATAAAGCTTGGGAAAAGAATATGTAGAATATAATCTCTTGATAGATGAAGCCTCCCTCTAAACTCAATTTGAGTCCCTTGAGTCTCCACATTGTGAGGTAAGGCAAAAGTCTGGGTCTCTCAAGTCACAACACTATGTAGTAACACATGGATTGCATCTACTACAATGGTGGCATCAATCTAGGTCTACATCTCATGGCGAGTATGGGTCTTGCAATGAATAATATGTACTCTTGGTCCAAGATAAGCTCCATGAGCCATCACTTGAGCTAGACTACTCTCACTCTCCTCTACTTGAACATGTGTACTCTCACACCTCTCTATAGCAAATGCTAACTCTCAGCCATGGTAGTGGTACCTAAGATGTCAAATTCAAAGTCAACTTATATCTACTCTCTCTCCATCTCACAAGTAATCTCAGTTAGATACCTCTCCTCATGTGCAGGGAAAGTATCCTCTTGCTCACAAAGGAGTCATTCTCTCTCTACTAACAATCTATCATGCTCCTCAAAGCTCTCCAATTTACTCTCACACTCAAGCACTAATCTCTCTTGCTCTTCTATGGTCTCCAATTGCCTCTTGCGCTCAACCACTAATCTCTTTTTGTTGCTCTATACTCTCCACTCGCCTCTTGTGCTCAAGCACTAATCTCTTGCCCTCCTTGACACTCTCCAATTGCCCCTCATGCTTGAGTAGTAATTGCTATTGCTCCTCTATACTCTCTAATCTACTCTCATGCTCAACCAAAAGTCTCTCTCCCTCCTTAGTCACTCAAACACAATCATCTAAAACACGAGTGATGTCAATAGAACAAGAAGAGAGTGAAGGTACTATGAAGGAAGTGGGATGAGGTGCTCCCTCCACATATAGAGAGAGGAGAGAAGGGAAGAAGAGAGAGATGGAGATTTCTCAAAAGATGAAGATGGAAAAGGAACTCCCTCCCTAAAATTATCATTCAACAACCTCACTATTGGTAAGGCATGTGTCTCAATACAAATCTATTGAACACCTATTCACAAGTGGAACATTTAGTCATCCATCAAGTAAAAATCACTTTTTAATCAAGTAAATACACAAGTACATCAATTAAGGCATGTTAAATTAACTCATTTATTAAATCTGGTAATGGTATATATAATATAACTTTGTATGTTTTCAAACAACAAAACATATGAATATATATGCTAACACTCAAATCTAATCAATCACTTGCTATCCTTGTCCTCTTCCTCATCCTTCCCATCATCATCATTGTGTCCTTGTCCTCATTCTCTTTCTCTTCATCCTCATGATCATGATCCTCTTCATTGTGAATAATCTCCTCCTCTCTATCACTCAAGTGCATCACTTCCTCCTCAAGAATGAAGCCTCTCTCCACAAAGAAGTGAGTGAGGCTCTACCCAAGGAAGATGACTCTAAACTTGTGCTCCTTAGGTCTTTGCAATTGGCTTTGCAAACTCCACACCTCTTCAATGATAGCTCAAAATGCTAACTTCTCCAATCATAATCCTCCACGCTAAATCTACTCAAATTTATCTTGGTGTTGAGAACCAAATGCCATGTTCAATCTTGGGCCACAGAGTTGGTGCCACGAGTGCACCCATGAATTGGAAGAAAGCCTTGAAAGTAGGATACATACATTGCCTTGCCAAATACCTCTTTGCAACATTGTCTCTTTGTGGAAACCAATTTGAAACATTTGTGTTAGGAACAATCCTCCTCTTTTGTGTCCTCTCCCTTGGCACTACAAGTGAATCTCTCAATATATCAACTATCAATTGAAATTACCTCTCCTTGACCAAGCTGGTGCAAGAATTCTTGTCCCAAGAACTCACAAACTTAGTACATGGAAGAACCTACAAAAAAAACCAACAAATTTATTTTTACTTAATCAAAGATGTTGGTTGTCACCCGTCAACACCCTCATACAGGAAAAAGCAACCAAAAGCAATGAGATGCTACTCAGGGATAGTGAAAGCAAGAGAGATTGCCACAAGGAGACACTTAATGGCATTGGTGGATAAGGTGATACCGCATTGGGTGCAAGGCGGAAAACCTATGAGGCATAAGGCAAAGTTGGGTGACATTGGTCAACATTGCAAGACACAAAAGGGGTGAAGTGTTTTGCAACTTACTGCTTTGTGATGCAAGGTAGCACTGTAGCAAGGCATGGGGAGGCATTATGGGACAAGTAAAATGCAAAAAAGAACTTAAGAGGTGGTGTCAGGTGATAGTAGTTGGCACTATGGGATAGGAAGAGGTTAAGAGTTTTGCAACTTGCCGCCTAGTGATGCAAGGTGGCATCATGGGAAGGCACATGGCAGCACTACATGATAGGTAAAACTCAAGAAAAATAAGGAGGCAATGCCGAATGATGCTTGTTGGTATTGTAGGAATAGGGAAAGGGTTTAGGGTTTTGTGACTCGCCACTTGGTGACATAGGGCGGTGTGGTGATGTACAAGAAGGTGCTACTAGGTGGCACAAGGAGGCATTGGAAGGCACTATGGGACAACCCTAGTCACCATTGGGTGGCACTAATAGGTGCTAAACATTGAGTGGTAGAAATAAAAAAATGGGTATGAACTTTTGAAAACTAGAGCAAAAATGTAGAAAATAACTCAAGAAAGAAAGAGAAATACCTCAAGATGTGAGTGATGCAGCCAAGGGTGATTTTGAGGCCAATTACATTGAGATCAACCTCATTGATTCCTACTATAGTTGTTTGAATTTGATGTTTGTCCATCTAGCACCGTTTGATGAAGTTTACAAGGTGTTGGATTGTGTGAAATTTGATAAGCCAATCTTCTTCTTGAGTATTCCTCATGTCCTTATCGTCATCAATCTTCTTGTAGCCCCAGTTTTTTGCCATGGAGAATATAAGAAATGCAAGGACTAAATTGAAGGATTTTGATTGTCAAAATTTGAAGGCTTCTTGCTTTATTCAAAAAAAATCACTTCTACTCTCATAAATAGCTCCTAAACTCTCTCCTAAACCCTTCTCCTTAGTTTCAAATCCTTGTCCCAAAAGCAAAATTGTGAAATCTTGTCTTGAAATGAAAATCTATCTATTGAACTCCACCACTCTTGAACCTAGTTGTTTTGTACAAAAACTCAAATAACATTGAGCACCCAAATAGTACATGCTTTCAAAATTGCAAATTGCTATTTTTGTTTGAAAATCACCCTCCTCCTTCAAAACCCACTAAGCTGAATTGCTCCCACAAATTTCTCAAAATGCTCAAATGTGAAATCTACCTATAGGGAGGAGGGTTTGATAGCTCTTACATGACATTATTCATATAAACTACACTCATTAAATTTTTATTTCACCATAAAGAGCCACAATTTAATGAGAAAATATATAAATCATGAACAACAACATGGGGCACACCACCTTGCAAATCAACACACCCAACTATTATATAAGAGGCGCGCCTCTAAGCGCCATCACACAATAACATGATAGGTGTCATTGAGCATTGATGGGTAATATCCGTCTAAATACACATGTATTGGTGGCTCTTAACACCCACATCGTCTATGTGCAAGCATCAACTAACATCACCCTTACCAACTACCATGCCAAAACACGCCAACATCCCAAGTGCCATCTAGTGAGTTTTCTATAACACTTTGGGCATTAGATAATGCCATCCAATGAGTTTGAGTGCGTTGGGCATTAGCCAACAACGTCTAGCAACTTTGAATTTACACTAGGCATCATCAAGTGCCACCAAGTGTTAGTGGGTGCCGTTGAGTGCAATCTTGCATTCTTACATAAGATCCGCAAGGGAAATAAAATAAAATTTCAAAACTTGGGGTTTGTCAAGGTAGTAATATATGAAAATGTTTTAAAAACATTGGAAGAAATACTAGAAACATAACTTTACAAATATGTAAAATTAGAAGAATGATATTTTTATTATATAGAAACATGATCTAATTTCATTCCAATATATGATCCACATGACGAGTAAGGCATTGTTGCATCATCCTTGACATACTTTCTTATCTATTGAGCTCTATTCAATTAAAAGTCATTTTTGAATCTATTTGAGTTTCCTTTATAGATCCACCATTGTCTTTTGACCAAACATCCGACTTATTGATTAAGTAGTTATGTAAAATAACACAAATTGAAAACCACTTTAACAAATATGAATTTCTATTATTATCTTTAAGTTGCACTCTAAGCTTACTAAGAGAATGACATGTGACTTTCAATACTTCTATACAATGCTCATTTATCACCCTTGCCTTTGCCAAATATTTGTTGAACTCTTGCTTGTCCTCTGTTTGAGGTTGCTTGAATACTAGGACTAGGTGATGCATGTGTACACAACAAGAATCACCTAAAATGTAATCTTTGAACTCAAAACTATGACACTCCTCTCTTTGGTTGAAATCATTCTAGGGTGATGATTTTTTAAAACAAGTCATGTCGTGACATGATCATGGCATTCCTTTAGAGACAAAACAACCACAAACCTTTAATATTGTCATGCAATAATAAAATCATGAAAATGTACAAAGAG
Source organism: Lunularia cruciata (assembly GCA_948567375.1). Taxonomy (NCBI): domain Eukaryota; kingdom Viridiplantae; phylum Streptophyta; class Marchantiopsida; order Lunulariales; family Lunulariaceae; genus Lunularia; species Lunularia cruciata. The sequence goes on along the minus strand of OX419762.1, from coordinate 53,112,672 downwards.
GAGCACTTATGCTAATAAACAAAATAAAGGAACAAAACAAAATATGGAACATTTATCTCCCATAAAATGTATAATTCTCCTTTTATTGTTGCAAATAACTTGAATTTTTATGGAATTTGAGGACTTTTGGCTAAAATATATTTCTCCATCTATTATAGGTCAAGCAACAAGAGGAAACAATATTCTATCTACCAAACCAACACAACCAAGGAAACTTTTTTGTGCAAAAAAAAGTGGATATCCTTCCACTCTGCTTGTGCTCATGCCATGCAACTTGACTACTCATCTAATCTAATATGGCAGTCATAACTCAGTCAATAACGGCAATTGCTGAACCTACTCTAATGCCCCAAATATTTAACTCCCTTGCAACACAAGCTCCATTATTGTGATGCCCAAATCTATCTAGAGCTAGAGCTTCTTGGAGCCACACTTGTGTTTGCTCACATCGGTAGATCTTTTCAAAAATAGGATGTGTTCTTATCAAATCTACCAAGGTTGAAAAGGAATTAACATTCATTATAGTAAGCTGGCCAAAGGATGTTGGCTCTAAATTTCTAAAATATTTTATTCAAAATTCTTGACTACAAGGACAAGTAACTTGAGGTTCCAAGTATCTATGCATATGTGCAAACTCCCACACACTAATAAAAAATTATAGCATATCCAAATCTCCTTCTCCTTCTCCTTCTCCATCTTCATCTTCATCTTCTAGTCTTTGCATCAAGATCTCCAAATCTAATTTACATCATTGTGTACATTTTTTTATGTTCCAAGTTAATTCTCCATGAGTGCTCTCTCTCGGCATGTTATACTAGACTCTGTCCTCCTCTATTCTTTGATCACCAAAAATAACTCTACTCCCTTGATTCTTTAATCACCAAAAATAGCACTTGGTCGGCATGCTCTACTCTTCTCACTTCAAAGATGTTACTTGCACAGTGAACAAGCTCCCAATATAAGAAATACATTCCAAACTAGTTGAACACTGAATTTTGAAGTAATGAAATTGAGAATTTAACGTCATGCTTCAAACAAAATTCACTCCACATCTTTGCACCTTCACACAACCCGTTCTAATCTTCCTACTTCAAACAAAATTCACTCCCTCTCTTCCCACAACCCGCACTAATCCTTGCGTCAATTTTCTCCTTCTTGTCAGCTCGCGCGGTTCATCTTGTTCCAGTACATCACCTATCTTAGTGCCCCTTTGGTGGACGCCTCCTTCACCCTAACCTAAATTACACACTTTGTTAACCCTAATGTGTAATTAATACATCATGGTGTGACAACATAAAACTCAGTATCCCTTATTTCCTACTAAGCACCTATTATAGAGTTAGCTAACAATAATGAACTTGATCAGAACTCGGTAGCAAGACCTTTTCTTCCTCCAGCCCGCACCCGTATCAATTTAGTCGAACGCTTTGTAATAAGTTATAAGAAAATCTATGGAGTTTCGTAAAACTATTTCTGAAACCCCCTAGTTGAAATGGTGAACTTCAATCTTTTGCGGTCCCATGCTCTCTCATTTAGAGTTCGGGAGACTTGTTGAGGCGGTGAACTTCAATCTTTTGCAGCCGAGGCCCTCTCTTTTATAGATATCGAGACTTCTAGATTCAAATTACTCTCTCCCACATCCTTTACGGTTGTCTTTGATGTCATTTTTTAACATACTGCTATTTGATTTCGGTGACTACTCAAACCCCAACATAGTCACGCTATTTGGCGTTAGGATAATAAGGGGTGAGGTACAAGCACCAAAAAAGTGAAGTACAAATACAGGTTCTCTTAAAACACGGTACATATACATAACTCCCCGGAGTGGCCAATTTATGTTTTATGTTCAGAGGTTGATTTTCCATTTCAGTAGAAAAAAAGAAAGCAGAAGGGAATCAAGACAACATCATACTTACATGAATCCTAGATGAGGAGATTGACTTCATATTTTGTTGCAAACATGATAAATTTCAACTCAACACCCAAACCTAAAACTATATGAAGTCTTATATCCAAATTGTTTTTCCGCAAGCGACGAAAGCAACGAGACGGAAAAAAAATACCTTGCAACCGGTGTGAAAAGTCGTGTAGCAGGGACGAGCTAAGTTGGGAAAGAAGAGAAAGTGCTGGGTGTCTATCTTTGCGAGGGTCTATTTTAACGTCTTCCGTGGGTCGTGGAATCAAGGCGGAATTTGGCGAAGCATGACTACAGTACAGCACAGTACTTTGACTGGAATGGAACGTCGAACTGTACAGTACAGTACAGTAGCTTTCTCTGCGAGACATTGGATGAAAGGATCGGACGGTATGTGCTTGATAGTTCGGGCGGCAACTCGGGGTCACTGTGGAGTGGGTTGATTGAACAGAGCTTGTTGGCCGATTGTTCCGGTCATACGGAGGAAAGCATGCATCAATTATAGGAAGGAGCATCGTAGTAACCAGCTTTGGTTCTTGTATGGATGGGAAGTAGTGAAAGTCAGGGGAGAGGGACGGTTGAGGAATAGCGCTAGTTAGGGTTGAAATTGAGTGGGAAGACACCAAGTTTCACATTTGTAAAATAGTTTAATAATATCTTTGTTCACACTAGGTGGTTGGAAAAAGTCTTGAACCAAGCTCGTCTGTCCCAATGGTTCTCCTCGCAACCCCTCTGAAGGGGAGAGGGGTGGGGGGGGGGGGAGAGGGAGGGGAGAGCGGAGGTATGGGAATGGGCATGGCTACCTTTTCGCGCTGCTTTGGTGCAGTTTTCTTGCTCGTCGCGCTGCGGGATGTAGTTTCTATTGACTCTTCTCAATCGGCGAGTTTGAGATTTTAGTAACGAGACTCTGGATCGCCCGGTCGGTGAAGAATCGGGCATGTAAGGCTAGTTTGTTGAAAATCAGGAAATTCTACTCGAACGTGGGTCAAGAGTACATGTTGTTGGTTAGGGGTTTGCATTTTCACTGTGCATATGGCGAGCGGAGACGAGGAGAAGCGTTGCGGAGGTTTTGACATGCCCGCCCCGGGTGATAGGTATGACGAGGACGACCGAAGCTCGACCGACGACGAAGGGTGAGAGGCCTCACCCTGAACTGAGTGTTTCCGTGGAATTATCGGAGCAAGAGTGACGGTTGTACTTGTGTGAGCTTATTGATGTCGTTTGTGGGGCTTGTCTATGGTTCTGGGATGAAGTTCTGGCAGCCTGTGGATGTGAATTTTAAGTTTGTTCTTACAGGCGTCAATTGTAGCAGCAGGTAAGTTCAACCTTCAGGGGCGACCTTAGGTTGGAATTTGTCGATTTCTAGGTCCTGTTCTTGACTTGCATTTTTCGTTCAGACGAAGGGCACTATTTACAGAGCATCTACAGGAATTTTTGCTCCACGTTAGACGACCATGCCTTGAGGTTGACCGTCTTGGCACTTCGATTTTCTTATGGAAGTTGTCACGTTCTCCTTTTCCAGTAGCCACAGACACGAACAAGCACTTGATGTTTGGATGTTGTAATGGGCTTGTTGGTCTTGGCGTAAGTGAAAAACATTGTCCATGCTTTACACGATATGAAACGTGCACGTCTGACCGTTTAGTGTCGTCCTTTTATGCTGCAAAAGCGATAGGGTTGAGACGAGCTTGGTTCATGACTAGGTTTTCAACTAGAACACAATCTGGCCTGTTCATGTCGTTCGACTTCAATAAAAAAAAAAATCTCACTCTCCTTCATCCACCTGGAAGCGTGTCTAGTATTGAACGTCTAGGTTATTTAATTTTGGCTTTCGGTTGCCTAGGAACGAGGAAGCGGCATCTTTAAGAAATGGAGAAGTTTCAACCAGAGGCCAATACACTTACGACAATCTCTTCAAGCTGGACGTGAGTTCCACTTTAAGCTTTTTCAGATAATTTCGGAGCAGAAATGCAGAAGAGAGGTGAATGTCAGCATGGCAAAATAATTGGGAGTATGCGTTTTCAGTTTCAGTCCTTACCTTGTGTTTTAACTGTGCTCAGTCATTGTTGGATCTCCAGCTTCCACAAGGCCAAGACGATATGCCTGTTAGCAGCAGCAATAGCAGCGGTGACGAAGACAGCGATCCTGAAAGAGGTATATGACTGGAATTATGAAACAACTCAGTTACCAGATACGTCCTTACTACATTTATTGAATCTCCTCATCACAAAAGTCTCCCACTCTCACACCACATTCTCCTGGACACGCTGCTGCTAACTTTCGGAGTCGACGAGAGGCCATAATACTTTCCTATCATTCTTACGGTTTATCTTTCCGGCCAGCGCGACTGGGAGTGGCCAAAGAGAATCTGGCGTGGCGTGGAACTCAGGGTTCTTCCAAGTTGAATATATGTATTCCGCTTGGCGCCTTCATGAGCCTGTTAGTCTTCAGCTTGACAATTTATAAGGCCATGTCAACTTATGTATTTTCCACAAGAGTATCTGACATCCGTGATATCTCAGGAAACTGGAGGTTGAATGGGCATGCCAATGGTGGCGATGCAGAAAGGCCCTCGGACATACAGTCTGAGATGACAATGAAGAGAAAAAGAATACAAGTAGAGGCTGATGCAGGTTGCAACGCATTGAGGAGAGACGATTCAGATAGCAATGATGAAGACGAAGATGATTCCATGTATGGAATCTCAGAGGAAGTGTACAGGGAGATGCTCTCCGAGCATTATCAAAGATATAAGAGAGCGCGCTTACAGGAAGCAATAGTCTCCCGATCAAGCGTTGCAGCAATTCGACGAACTGAGAATGCGAAGCAGAAAAACTTGGGTAATCATGAAGTGGACCCCAATGGGTACGATGGTTCTAATCATCAAAGTTCTGGTTTTGTTAAGCAGTACTCGCGGAAGGGCCGCACGAAAAAGCATGCTGAGGAGGGAATTAGTGCGAAGGAGTTCTATTCTGGGGCAACTTCTGGGGATGGCACATCTCCAGCTGGGTCAGAAAGGCAGAGAGGGTTAGCAATTGAGCGTATGACAGCTGAAGGAGGGCCCCTGTTGAACCTGCTTGATGTTGGAGGTAGGATTCAATTTCAGATACCACCTCTTTACGAGAGGCTAGCCTCCACCCTTCATCTGCCAGATTTGGCAGAGTTGCAGATCTCCGAACGCATCTTGAGCGGTAAAATTAACTCAAGTACATTATTATCCAGTATGGCTTCAGACCCAAGGGCGAAGATCTGGAGCCTCAGAACAGGGATGGGAGAGAGGTGGGAAGGGTCCAGGTATTCTGGGGATATGCTGAGAACGTTTCAGGAGGAAGGTCAGAGAAAGTTCCCGTTGCAGGTGTTGGATAGAGGTAGTATGCATTTGTCGTCAAGTTACATGGCGGAAAGGTCAGTTGGGCCTCCACTTGGTCTAGAAGCAATGGACGGGAGCCATCAATGCGATCCCATTACTCTCAGACACATTGCATCCGACGGGGGCTTGATGAGCCATTGCGAAGTCAAAATTATCGAACGAGGCGATGGCTACGAGGTTCGTTATTTAATTTATGAGCAGACTTCATTTGCCCTTTTGAGGTTTCGTAACCGATTTGTATGCTAATTCATATTGCATCCGTAAGCCTCTTAAGTAAGGCGCAGGATGTGTTTCAAGGGTTGCCTGGCGAACGTTGGGATGTCTTCAACCTGATGCGATAGTGTTGGCAACCTACATGATAAAGCTTACAGCCATCTCGGTAGTCAGGACAGTTCTTCTTTCCTCGTAGATTTCTGTACCCTTCTGCTTCTCAGAGAATGTTTCTCATCTTTCGTTGCCTGCCAATTAATTTAGACTTTCAAAACTCAACAGAAGCAAACGTCTGCCACGAGTACAAAGAGGAGGAATCAAGCATCAATATCGTATCGAACTTTATTACAATAAATAACAGCTGCCATTGCTGCACTGCTTGTTTTTCTAAGCATCGGTAGGAAGTTAGGACGACGTAGGAATGAGACTTATTTGCTATAGGTACTAGTGTTCCGGCTAGGTTTCTTCTAGAAGCAATCAAGGAATTCTGGAACTTTAACCTACATTTCAATCTCAGTGCAGGGTGGGCGTTACTCACCTGTTTTATATAGGACGACAGGTCCACTCGTTATTTCGCGTGCTCTTGATTCTGGCTTTTGGCGTGGATCTGGTCGCTTCAGGTCATTCAACGAAGGATTGAGAGGAAGGAATCCAGAAGAGATCCAGCTCTGGTTGCGAGGGAGGACTTCGACAAAATCGGGAGGCATTGGGCAAACCTAGTGCGCAAGGATATTCCTAAACATCACAAGTTCTTCATGTCCTATCATAAAAGACAGCTAGTGGATGTGAAGCGATTTGCCGAATTTTGTCAACGCGAGGTAAGCATTAGGATTAAGGCCGAAGATAACAGATTTACAGTATAATGTTTAGAAGTTTACCAGGCTACCACTGACACTATGTTTCCTGCTTGACTGGGTTACACAAGGGGTTCTGTATATACAAATATGGCTTCTACTTGACGTTTGTAGTGTTGACGGACTCATGCCGACATAGAGCATGCAGGGGTTAATCCCAGTCCTCATCCACTCGCTCCGGAGGAGTCTCTTAATTTTTGAGACTCAGGCAGTTCATGTCCTATGCACTAACATTCTCATGTTGTCACCACGTCGTGCTTCTCTCTCAAGGTTACACGTTATCCCACTCACAATGTACTGCAGGTACCTTTGCATCACAAACATCATGCTGACCGTGTATGGAGACTTACGCATGCTTACCTTTCTATGTAACTCTAGTTATGACGATCTTTACTATATTACCAGCATCTGTCAGAGTCCGAGTCAGTCCTGTCAGACGTGGGTATTGAACCGGGTTGCTTACAACTGGTTCTGTATTTCGTTACGTAATATGCTTCCCGCTTCTGCTCGATGGCTTTCCTTTGGTTTGAAATGCATCCTCTGCTTTTTTTGCATCACGTTGCTCGCGAAGGCACGTTTCATTAGATGCTGCGTACTACTCTAGATATTGAGAGCCATAATTATGTTCATGAAATGTTTCAATCTTCGCTTCTGCTTTGCATCGATGTAGAACGAGTGTTTTTGTCACATCTTACTTGCTTAGCCTTGCATGCATTTACTTGCCTAGATCTGCATGTCTTCAGTTTGCATCGGTTCTGTCCTAAGTGGGCATGGAACGTCTTCTGCTCCCCTTACTCATGATGTCGGGAAGTCTAGACCATTGACTGATCGGTCTTCGCAGTTTTCACAGTTTTCAGTTCAGCTACACGTAGCAGTCGGGTGACACCTAGTAGTTGACTTCAATCCTATATTGATGAAATTTCTATCTTACGCAGGTGAGGACAAGGAATTTGCGTTCCCTGAAGCTGTTAAGGGCTGCTCCCATGCGAATAAGACGTCTAGCCAGAGATATGGTCATATTTTGGAAGAGAGTGGACAAAGAGCAGGTGCTTTTCTTCCTTAATTTTGAACAAAGACATGCTCTTTTATTTCTAAAAGCTCATCATTGCCCTCTTAGTAAAGTTTTGCGAGGGCCGAGTTTTGGCCCTATACACTGTCAGCCTAGGACGAACTGATGTAACCAACTTCTGTCCAACCATCCGATATCTTTACAAGTAGTTGAGAGATTAACAAATGCTTTATTCAGGCGGAGGTACGTCGGAAGGAGGAAAAGGATGCAGCAGATGCTCTGAAGCGACAGGAAGAACTTAGAGAAGCTAAGAGGCAGCAGCAACGGCTGAATTTCCTTCTGACCCAGACTGAGTTGTACAGTCACTTTATGCAAAATAAACTGGCTGGAGGAACACCTGCAGCACCAGAAACTGCTGTTGTAGCATCAACTTCAGATGACACTGTGGCGAATGACACCAAATTGACTGAGGAAGATGCTGCTGAAGAAGCAGCACTCAAGGAAGAAGCCCTTCGTGCGGCAACACAAGCAGCTGCTCAGGCGAAGAACAGGACAAACGCGTTTGATACTGAGAGTAGCAAGCTTCGACAAGCTGCGGGTCTAAATGATGACGAGCGAGAAGGAATGCAAGTCGATGGTGTTTCTGACATTGATCTTCTGAATCCGTAAGTTGTCAAACTCTTAAAGTACCGCATATGCAAATGAAATCATTTTTTTAAAGATGTGGGCCCTCGGTAGTAATTGGTGGATGGAACCGGGGCTGTTTATCTGCCTTCGGAAAGATGTGGACCTTCCAATTGTCAGGATTAAGATACATTTAAGAGGCTACTTCAACTTTCGTTTTAGGTCTCAGCTAGTGCCGGATTGTCTGCGATGGATGGTGCCAAATTTAAACACGGTTTGCTTGATGATGATTATCAGATCCACAATGCCGACCACGTCGTCGGTCCAGCAACCCAAGTTGTTCCAAGGAATCTTGAAGGAGTACCAGCTTAAGGGCTTACAGTGGCTTGTCAACTGTTATGAGCAGGTAAAATGATTTATTTTAACTTGCTCGATGTGTGTTTATCTACTTTCACGACAGCAGTGAGAGTATGCGAGACACAATTGTTTCGGTTTTGGCACTCCCTCTACGCCAAACTGTGCATAACACCTTCACGTCAAGCTTGGGCACCCTTCTTTACCTTCTTGTCACCTCGCAGTTTCTCCTAATCGCCACTGCCTTCCATTATGTTCTATTGGTGACACCCTTCAAGTTGTATGTCTTGTCTCAGGCAGAACCTTTTAGAAGCATGACACTCCTTTACAGCTGTTTCTGATAATTGATGTGTCTCTTTACGCCAGGGTTTGAACGGGATCTTGGCAGATGAGATGGGTCTTGGGAAGACGATTCAGGCGATGGCTTTCCTTGGGCACTTGGCAGAGGTAATTGTTATTGCGTCGGACCTAATAAGACTCTTCGGATGTCAAGATTTATCGTTTCAAGTGATACCGGTCGCACTTTCTTTCTCATGTCCTGACAGTCAATAATCTGCAGGAGAAAAACATTTGGGGTCCGTTCTTGGTGGTCGCTCCTGCATCGGTTCTGAATAATTGGGCAGATGAAGTAAATCGATTTTGCCCCGATCTTAAGATTCTTCCCTACTGGGGGGGATTGAACGAGCGAACCGTTCTGCGGAAAAACATAAATCCGAAGCGTCTGTACAAAAGGTACGTGCGTTGCTACCATCTCTCCAGGGAATTTAGTGGCTGAAGTGCGTGCTGTGTTGAATATGCTACTGTATTATGAAGGAGTTTGACGGAGGGGATTACATCGTGTTTTATAAATCAACACAATGTTCTGCAGTAGAACTTCAAAGATGATCATTTTGGCATAACATAAGATAATTTTGCTCTTTGACGCAGCGTTGTTCTTCCAGGGATGCAGGTTTTCATGTTCTGATAACAAGCTATCAGCTTTTAGTGTCCGATGAGAAGTACTTTAGGCGAGTGAAGTGGCAGTATATGGTCCTAGATGAGGCCCAGGCCATAAAAAGTGCAAGCAGGTGAGAGATGAACTTCGACTTGGGATTTAGTATGTTGTTACTTGATTCACATTCTTTGGAGTGTCGAAATACTGAGGAGGGTTGAAAGAACCGTAAAAGAGTGAATTGATTGGAAGTTTGAGTTCGGATGCAACTAATCATTGGAAGTATCATCTATTGATCAGAATTTTTATTTGCAGCAGCACAGATTCAGCATAGTGTTATTAATCCACGCACTCAAATTCTATTTTGTATCGTACATATGTCTCTTGGTTTGAAGTAAAGTTGCTCTTTCTAGGAGTTTAATTGGACTGTTTTCTTCACTACGGTGAACGGCTTCTGCTGAATATATGATAATATATGAACGATGGGACCACTGTTCATATATTATCTCTGTAGCACGAGTGCCTAAGTATGTGTTTTTAATTCTTTCTTCTGTTTCTTTTCCTCGTGTCCCTCATAATCATATTCTCTATTGACGACGTTGTTTCTTGGGTTATGCAGCTTGAGGTGGAAGACACTGCTCAGTTTCAATTGTAGGAATCGTCTCCTGCTGACAGGAACACCCATTCAGAATAGCATGGCAGAGCTATGGGCACTCCTTCACTTCATCATGCCTACTTTGTTTGATAGTCATGAACAATTTAGCGAGTGGTTCTCTAAGGGGTAAGGCAACCATTTTCGTTTCCCGAAGCTGTGATTAGCTGTCAACCGTGGATATTTACCATTTATGGTTAATGTGAACTCGTTTCAACAATGTTATGACACAATTTGAAATTGTAGTCAGATTTCTATTGCCGGGTATTTGACGTTGATAGTTTAGCCAAGAATATAGTGTGCAAAGTACCTCTATTACTCTTGTTGGATAATTTATCATCTCGGAAAGTATTTCAAACTTTCCGAAAAGTCACTTTTAGACTGGTTTGATCCCCTTTCTGTCTTGAGGTTCTATAAGTACGGGTTGTACTGACCGCAATCTTTCAATTCCTTAGGATCGAAGGTCATGCGGAGCATGGAGGCACTTTGAATGAACACCAGCTTACTCGGTTGGTGAGTGTTCTTTTGACCTCTTGTCATCGATTCAAGGACGGGAAGCCACTACATCCAATGCAAAACTACTCGATCGCTCCTGTGTATATAGGCTCTATGTATCACATTGTAGAGGCTTTTACGTTGATGTAGTTGAAGAATAAAGATTTGTCATCTGAGTGTTGCCTCTCGTTCTTTTCAGTCTCAATATTTTGAGAGCTCTACTTACGGGTTGCGCTTGTCCGTCTAAAACAGCATGCAATTCTGAAACCCTTCATGCTACGACGCGTGAAGAAGGATGTCATCACAGAGATGACTAACAAGAAAGAAGTCGTGGTGTCTTGCTCTTTAAGTACTCGCCAACAAGCTTTCTACAAGGCCATCAAGAACAAGATATCTGTAGCTGATCTGTTCGATAGCAAGGGCGCTATGAATGACAAGAAAATTCTCAATCTCATGAACATCGTCATCCAGCTACGAAAGGTAATTGTTGGAGGACTGTTTCTAGTATTGATTCATTCATTAATGAGGAGTCTGAAGATACTGTTTAAGCGCTCACTTGATGCCACCCAAGGTCTCATTTACTTGACCTCGTGTAATGGTTATATTGGTACGTTTATGCTTCAGGTTTGCAATCATCCGGAGCTCTTTGAGCGTAATGAAGGCAATTCGTTCCTTCATTTTGCTTCGATGACAAATCCCCTCCTTCCTCCTACCTTTGGGGAGCTTGAAGAGATACATCATGCTGGAGCTTGCAACCCTATCTCATATCAGGTGAAATAGCAATCTCACAACATGAGTAAGCTTGGTAATTAAAGTTGTCTATCTGTCGGTTTGGCCCTTAGGAGCTTCAATGTGATGTACCCATTTTCTCACCATAGTGGAACATCCCATCTTGGTTGAGATTTTAGTTCCCAACTCTTACGTGCTTCTTCCCTTTTCTTCTCAATATGATAAGAACCATGCTTCCTACTCTTTGAAGTGGAAGGTTTATCACTCCCTTCTATCTCTGATGTATCAGACATCACTACTGCAATTACTAGACCTCTCTCTTTGTATCACAGCTCACAAGCATCAAGTAGGTTCTCTCACGCAGCACTAGTAGCCTCTAATACTGAGATATCAAAAAACAATCCTGAGATGATGTTAGGCAACTCAGGACTTCATGAAATGCAAGGAAGAGGTGTTGGGAATCACCCTTGTTGAAGAACCAATTGAAACAGGAGCAGAAAGCACTCTTATATACACTTCAGCAAACCCTAGGGGGTTGCTGTGCTTAACCCTAATTAGGGCTGCGCCCCTCTTTACCCTAAGTAGAAGATATTTATTAGTAGAAGATATTTATTAGGGTTTCTAGAGGATTCTAACAAAACCTTAACAACAAGGGAAGTCTCTAAACTAGAGATTAACTAAACTAACACAATTATCACTACTATAGTGTCTCAGGACTCAAGCGTCCATAGCGCTTGTTGTGATATATTATATATCCTGTCCTCTTTTGCTTCGCTCTCGTTACAGCAGCACCATCAGCACCATCCGCTAAGCTCACACATTGTTCCACTCCTCCCTCCCCCAGCTAATTCCCTCTCTAATATTTTTCCCTCGCTCTTTGCCTGCTTCATGGTTCAACCTCTAGTGTCTACATCATGGTTCAACCTCTAGTGTCTACAGTGTTCCCACCTGACTCCAGCCTACGTTTTAATATTCGTCGTTCATGCACTGCTTACTGGTGGTCAATTACATAGTGTTTTATATGTATCGCAGTCGTATGAATAGCTGTTATCGATTTCAAGTTGTTTACTAGTCCTTTAGATATATGTTGTTCTCAATTTGTTGCAATTATACGTTTGCTTCAGGTTACATTCGATGCATTCTACTTTATGGATTTATCACTATTCTAGCATTGTGCATAAAGTCCATCTTGGTTACCGATCAATTGCATTTAATGAGTTCTGGATCACCCGTTCCTAGAACGTCTTCTTCTCTCATCTACCTATATCACTACCAAACTGCGCTATGACTTGAATGTTGATAAAATCTATTGCATTGACTAATCATCAAAGAAACTTGTTTTACACTTATAGGGGAGATTGATGGTTATGTGTGATTTACTGCTCATATCTCGTCATGGCTTTTCCAGTTTTAAGTTGGTATAGAACCGTGTTTCAGTGAACGCGTTCCGTATCCACACACTCAGTATATCGCTAGTTCTTTACGACAGCCACTCGGTAGAATCTAGTTTTTTCAACTGCTCTTCGCTTAGAAGACTTACACAATTGCTGGTTACAATTTCGTACTGGTCTTTCTTCCTTACACCAACGTGAGGCCAATAATTTTAGAAATTATTAAGCATGATGAATACTTTTGCTGAACTTGTAAAATGCAATTGCATGTGTTGTGAACGTAGAGCAATGTATTGTCTTTCCGGGGTCAATAACAACGCATGTGTTCACGTGCAGGTCCCGAAACTTGTATATCGAGATGGCATGAGTTGTCTCCCTACCTCGAGTTCTGGTTCTTGTCAAGGCTTTGCAGAGAAGTGGTTGAAACATCGATTCAGTATTTTCTCAGCAGATCATGTTCATAGTTCCATATTTCATAATTCGGAAGGTGACGGCAGTGTTGGGTCTTTGAGTGGCGGTTTTGGATTCTGTCGCCTTCTTAACCTGTCACCTTCGGAAGTCGAATTTCTAGCAAAAGCTACCTCTCAGGAAAGATGGTTGTATTCTATATTGCAATCTGAAAGTCCTTTGATTGGACAAATTCTTGATGAACAAGAGAAAAATCATTTTGTCGGACATGATTTTCTGGAGGCTGATCTTGAAGATCCTAAGGCGAGGGCTGTAAGGAGATTGTTGATGCTTCCTGACCGATCCGGTTCTGCTTTACTCCGCGAGAAGCGGTTCACCGGTCCATCCTCGAACCCGTTTGAATCATTGGTGATCTCATACAAGGAAAGATTTCTTCAAAGTGTCGGTTTGTTACGTTCTGTGAGGAAGCTAATGCCGCCCGTTCGAGCCCCTCAGGTGGATCTCGATTCCAATGTCAATGTCCTGCCTGAACTTAGGTGCTAGGTGAAAGTGATAACCCAGTGCAAGTGATCTACGAGATTATGGGAAAAGATATTGGAATGGTTTCTTGCTGCAAAGGTATGGGTTAGCATTATCGAAGAGGGTGCAATTGAAGGTGTTGCGTATGTTTACTAACTTCTTACCATGCGCATCATCTTGATCTGATTGAGACCGACTTGTGATGTCGTCAGCATGCTGACGTTCCATATGCTTTTTATGTGTACAGATTGATGTAGTCTGTGCTGATCGTGGATTCACTTATCAAAGAACCGAAGAAATGCAAGACCCATGGATGAAGAGATTGCTGGTGGGGTTTGGTCGGACTTCTGATTACAGTGGACCTGCAGTTCCTCGTTCTTCGCATTATTTGGTGCAGGAGCAGGACGTAAAGATAAACATTCAAGAACCTCTGCTTGCACTGCCTTATAGGATCTTTGGCTCTGCACCTCCTGTGAGGAGCTTCGACTTTGCGAAAATGTTAACAGTAAGTCTCTCACTCGCTTTGGTGGGAATTTCCATCTCTTCACAAGTTTATCTGGTTTGTTGTGTTACGTCACAACTGGGTCCTTGAGAAAGAAGCCCATAAGTCGGCACACTAACTCAAGGCTCCCAGTTCTACAAGTGTTTGTGAAACCGAAATTCAGGGTAATTAGAAATGGATTGAGCACTGCATTACACCGAGTGATACCATACACCCTAGCGGAACCTCGTTAGGGGATTCCATACTAGGACGACCCTTTCGGAGCCTTAATACCAAAACGAGTACTACTTCGTGTGATGGACGACGATACACAACTCTGTTTTCTGTATGGATTACCCTGCCTGTTATGTCTTTTCTTCCTTCGTAGGTACATTGCATATGTTACAGTAGAGTCATGTAAGTCATGCGTAGGTGTGGATCTTCATTCTTGGAACCGTTTCCGCATAGCATTATGCATACATCATACACTTCTCTTGGACGCTAATCAGCCTGACAGAAACTCGGTTAGTAGAGGTACTAGAACTCCAAACCGCTTCCTCGACACAGATTTGAGACATTGGTTCAGTCCTAGAAGGGTCTACGTGCAGAATTCCTATGGAAGTCTTGCTACTTCCGTTTGGCATGTTGTGCTTGATAGACTTATTCCCACACATTTCCCACTAGAGCTATGTATGCCTACTCGCTCTATGGTTTCCCTTTGCTTCCGAATGGATCTTCCTACTCGCTCTATGGTTCGTCTCTGTTTCAATTTCAGATGCTTCCTCTGTTGCTGTTCCAAAAGGTTGCCATTTTTCTCTTACATGATGTATAGTAGTTCCAGGTGCTACTTCAGAAATGCTACTTTCTATCACTTCCATTTATCTTTCGTTATGTACTTTCTTTCTTATATTAACTTCTATTCAATTTGCATACATTCATGCTTGCATTTCATATGCATGTTCTCGATTCCCTACTAAATGGGTACTGGATCCCCCGTTCGTCGAGCGGCTTCTACTCCCGTTGCTCAAATATGTTACTGTCTACTGTCAGAGTTTGCCAGTCAAACGTGGGCATGGAACTGGGTTGTTTACATGGGTTCTATATTCCTTTACTCAATATGTGTTTGATAGGCTCATGCTGACATAGGGGTGAATACAGTCCCCATACACGGGCTCATGAGGTTCAGGCCTAATTGTTTCTACGTATTAAAGCCATGACGTTATTACTGTTGATACCAATAACATGATTTTGATTCAGATCACTGATCCTCGAGGTAACGCTTGCTTAAACTTAACCTCTGCAGGTACAAGTCGATTAAAATACACACTCGACAGCTTCGCTAATCATGGAAGTTACTCTTGCTAGCACTAATCCTCGTCTACAGGTATACAGATTAACAAGATAATTTGCTCACCATATGTTTCAATGACAGCGATGAAGGGCTTACCTCTCAGACCTAGATCACTTTGTCATCTCTTGTCCAGTCCTACGAGGCCATGCTACGAGTGTGTGGAACCGTTGTTCGTTGCTTCCCCATCGCAAGAAAGATCTATTATTTTAGGCGCATAGTGCTACTGGAGAGAGCATTCACTGTGCTGGACATAGAGTCCTGCGAGTGATCAGAGTGCTACTCCTATGAGTTAACTCGAATTTGAAGCACCCTGAAGTGGGTTTAAGCACATTTCATCGTAGGTTAGGATGAATGGGACGCCATGAGAAGCACGCTGTGTCGCGTTCTAATGACCTGGTTCTGTATTCATCACTCAATATACTATTACACCATAATACTCGCAGAGTACCTCTCGTGAGGAGGAGTATTCGTAACATGCATTGGATGGGGTAACACTGCTGTCAACCGAGTCTACCTTCGCAGATTTTGTGCACGTTCAAGGTCATGTCACTGCACCGTTCTGACGATACTAAAGATAGGGTGTAGCTTGTGTACGGAGATATGCGGCATATATAACAACGCATTTTGTAGTCGCTACTCCAAGTGTTGGGACATACATTTTGAAGAGCCTACATGCTCCGAGTCATTCTTGCCACCGTGTATAACTTTTTGGTTGAACCTGATTCAGGATTCGGGCAAGCTGCACGTCCTAGATGGTTTGCTGAAGCGTCTCCGAGCGGGAGATCATCGTGTACTTCTCTTTGCTCAGATGACGAAAATGCTGAATATACTGGAGGTATGCTGTGGGTCTCTTTTTTGTTCTTGGTCTCGAGATGTTGCTGGCGTGTTGGATAGTAGTATATTGCTGTGAGCTTGAAAGGCTCCCATTGTCTTAACTATTCGTGCAGAGATGATGTGATCTACATACGTTATACAGTTAGATAGAAACAGTCCAATGCATTCCATCGTGACTGCAACCTTAATGTTAAGTTACTTTCAAAGCATAAAGACGTGCTCCGAAGAGATCAGAGATTCTAGTTTCATTGAGTCAAAACAGACCTTACAGGCGCAGTTATCTTACATGGACTGTTGTGGCAGGACTATATGAATTATCGGAAGTACAAGTATTTACGTTTAGACGGCTCTTCAACTATAATGGATCGACGTGATATGGTGAAAGATTTCCAGCACAGGTATGCTGAAGGCTACAGATGCATCTGAGACATTGCTGATCCATATGTTGCTTCAAGTGAGAATCTCACGTATCTTCAGAGATTTCATCTTTGTCCCTGCCTCCCACCTGGGATTCCTCTTGATAGATATGTAGCAGGTGGTTCTGTAGGTTCAGTTAGGTGAAGGAGACACTTTGGTATATCAACATTAGTATAGATAAGCTATGTTATCATACTTAATGCCTTTGTTGTCCTCTTTACAGGGGAGACATATTCGTCTTTTTGTTAAGTACTAGAGCGGGTGGATTAGGGATCAATTTGACAGCAGCAGACACTGTTATCTTTTACGAAAGTGATTGGAATCCCACGATGGATTTACAGGCAATGGACAGGGCACATCGTCTTGGGCAAACGAAGGAGGTATGTGGATTCTGTCCTCGTTTGTTTTCTGCACAATTGCGTCGTCCGCGATATTAGAGTTTGCCTTTTAAGGATATATTCTCGATCTGCAGAAGAGTTGTCGATTCGCAAGGGGAGTATCGCACTAATCATGTGAACTTATTGTGAATCAAGTGTACTGAATTACGTGGCTTCTTGCCGTGATCGTTGACAGGTGACGGTGTATAGGTTGATTTGCAAAAGAACTGTTGAAGAAAAGATCATGAAGCGAGCTAGTCAAAAGAACAAAGTGCAGCAGCTGGTTATGACAGGTGGACAATCGCAAGGGGATGTTTTTCAGGCTGAAGAGGTGGTGTCTTTGCTGCTTGACGATGCGGAACTTGAACAGAGATTGAAAGAGCAGCAGCAGGGTTCAAAAACTACGGTAAGCTTCTGACCATTGCGAATTACGCAATAACGGCATTCCCTGTGGAGTGCTTCTAAGACATGTACCATAAGTGATGAATCAAAGGAACTTTCGTATTCTGAGTTCTGGATAAGATCAAAATTTTGCTCCTCTGCACTACAGGAGAAAGCGGAGAAGCGTAGGAAAGGGTGGGGTGGATCTTCTGCTACGAAGGGCGTAAGATTGGATGCTGAAGGTGGCGGAGCATCTCTTGATGAAGAGGCTCTGGTGACTTTAGGAGATGGTCCTAAAGCATCTCAAGAGGGCACGAGTACTGCTCCTAGCGGATACAAAGCCACTGCCGTCTCAATTGAAGGCGGTACAGAGAAGGCTGGCAAGGAAGGTGGTCGGAAGGTTTGCTTTCTCTTTAATGCTCCGTAATTGTGCATTCATAGCAGTTCCTTGCGTACTGTATGGGAGACTCTGATCCTTGATCGTAGCGACCATACGAACAGCAGATCATTCTTTGACATTGATGTGTCGACAAACAGACATGATATGGTTTTGCAATTAGGTTAGTGTCCCAGTCCAGCATGCGTTTCTTTAGAGATCAGAGACGTGGTTTATTAGCAAAGGAAGAGATGCCAGTGGAGAATTCAAGTTACTATCATCCATGAAGATTAGGTAAAGGGATAACAATTCATCTTGTTGGGCTAGTTAGAGGAGCTGCAAGGAGTTGAAGTCTAGATACTAACGTGGCATTCGGTATCAATCACGCAGAGGAGGCGAGGTGAAGGGAGAGCTCCTAGACCACCGAAGGCTCCAAAACCACCTAAGGAACCAAAACCTGCAAAGGAGCCGAGGGTGCGGAAAGATCGAAGGCAACCTAAAGTCCCTCGACCTCCTAGAACTACTGGGTTACCAAGAGCAAGAGGGGGTAGACCTGGTAGGCCTAAGAAGTCTGACAAGTCTCCAGCAACTTCTGGTTCTGCTCCCCAGGAGTCAGTGGGTTTGTTACCTTCCGTCATAGGAGGAGGTGACGGGAACCAACAAACAGTAGATTTCACTGCGAATGGTGAGTCCAGTACTCCTGTGAAACTGCTGGCTCTTCTAGGAAATACAGGTAATGGGGAACAGGTAAGTACGGTTGGGCCGAGCTCTGAGATGTCATCCGAAATTAATGGTCACGAAGTTTCTGAATTGGCTCATGAGACCCATGTATTGAAAACTGGGTTAGGGAAGAGTCGAGGAGGTAAGGAGAAACTAACAAACCAGGATGGCGTTGGTAAAGCACGCTCGCGTCCCCCGAAAAGGAGAAAAAATTCGTTGGATTTAGACAGTAAAACTGTAGTTTTAAACCATACTTCGTTTAATAGTGGTGCTTCTCACCCTCTTGTAGGAACTCTTAAACTGAGTCTCCATAATCAGCAACAGAAGCAGCCTCTTGTCGAGAGAAGTTTATCTTCTCTAGCTGCAGAGGAGCCTTTGTAACATTCAGTCAGTCCGTTTAGTTGCGAAAATTTGCCTTTGAGTTCGATGATGTTGAACTGAAGGAAGAGGTAGGGTGAGGTGGTGAAGTTTCAACTCAGGGCAATTGCGTATTCATTATTAGGGCGCCACCAATCAATCAAATAACCGTGGATCATTAGGAGTTTTGAATGGATATTCAGAACACATGATCTCTTTTGTATGTGTATAACTTTAGTGAGCGCAGTATAGCGGTGAAACCTAAGCGGATATTTCAGTCGGTCTACACAAATTGTATTGATGTTTATACATTTTCCATCTTTTGAAGGAAATGAAGGGAATTTCCCCATTTCTTGTAGGTTCCGTAATCAATCAAAAGCATGAACGAAATATCTCAGTTGTTGCATATATACTCCTTGACTATATACCTGTATACCATACTGTTGTTTGGGAGTCCTTCTTGACTTCTGAATTCATATATATACTGTATACTTCACCTTCACCTCGGCTTTTCCCGCTTCAGTTGACTCATCCCCTTCACGTGCAGCGCTGAAGGGTTCTTGCTCCACTCTCGTATCACTAGTGAACCTCTGCTTGACTCTTTCTCATTATTGTGTCCTGGACTTTCTCTCTACTAATGAATGTTTGTGATTTCAGGGATCCATCAGGTATGTCTCGATTTCTTCCCTCATCTTACTCATGTGGATTCTTTTCTTTCTGGACTGATCCTCATTATACGGCCAAGACTCCATCGCTGAAGTGCGTGCCTGCACTTTTGCTTGCCCTTGCTTTCCACACTTCCACCTCTGTTCCTTTTGACATTCCCATTACTTTTGAGCGGCACTTTAGGGGAGCAACCGAGTTTGCCTTGGCACTCATGAGTTTTCGAGCAGAAACTCGGTATGAGAGGTACTGACAATTGCTCAGCTACTTCAGCACTGCGTGAGGCACTGATGAAGTCGCAGGTGTTTTCGTGAAGGTTTACTATGGCCGCCTTCTGCTTCCCCTTTGCTGTTTAGCGTCTCAGGACTCAAGCGTCCATAGCGCTTGTTGTGATATACTTTATATCCTGTCCTTTTTCGCTTTGCTCTCGTTACCCTGTTACACTTCGACAGGTTTCTGCAGCCACCCCATCCTATAGCTCTCGAATTGTTCCACTCCTCCATTCCCCAGCTAATTCCCTCCCTATTATTTTTCCTTCGCTCTTTGCCTGATTCATGGGACCTCTTGTGTAAACAGTGTTCCTACCCGACTCCAGCCCAAGTTTTTTATTTTTATCGTTCATGCACTGCTTACTGGCGGTCTTTTACATAGAGTTCTCAATTTCATGGTGGTTTACTAGTCTGTTAGCCATATGTTATTCTCAATTTGTTTCAATTATGGCTTTGCTTCAAGTTACATTCGATGCATTCTACTTTATGGATTTCTCACTATTCTAGCATTGTCAATTATGTACATCTTGCTTATCGATCATGTTCACCTCATGAATTCTGGATAACCCGTTCCCAGAACGTCATCTGTTCTCGTACACCTATATATACTCCTTGACTGTGACTTCCTGCACAACAACAGCCTTTACGCTAAAGCTCTCACGGACGGTGACTCATGTTACTTTGTTTCAGCCAACATAGCTTTCGTGGAGAGATCTGCTTTCATTGATATCCCCTCCTAGAGAAGAAAAGTAGCTCCGAAAAGCTCCAATCCTTTTTAGTTGTGGTGTAGTGATGGGCGTGGCTGAAACCGAAGGATGAAATCCGCTCTTACGAGGGAATCCCAAAGGTTTACCTCAAACACAAAGGAGCAGCCCAAAGTTCGCAAATGTGTCAAACTATATGCACACTAATGCTTTCTTGATGGACGAAACTGTCGTAGCAATTTATGCTGGAAACACACCCCACTTGACAACGTCGAAATGATTACAGTATATACTTTTCCTGCAGGCTTGTATACCTTACTATTGTTTGGGAGTCCTCCTTGACTTCTGAATTTTTCATATATACTGTATACTTCACCTTCACCTTAATTCACTTCACCTCTGCTTTTCCTGTTTCAGTTGACCCATCCCTTTCCCGTGCAGCCTTGATGTTTCTTGCTCCACTCTCGTATCAGTAATGAACCTCTGCTTGACTATTCTCATTGTTGTGTCCTGGACTTTTTCTCCACTAATGAATGTTTGTGATTTTAGGGATCCATTTTTTCCCCTCATCTTACTCATGTGGATCCTCATTATGTGGCTAAGACTCCAGCGCTTACTTATGTGCCTGCATTTCTGGCTGCCCTTATCGACAGTTCCATTTCTGTTCTTTTTGACAGTCCCACTACTTTTGGGCGGCACTCTAGGGGAGCAACCGAGTTTGCCTTGGCACTCATGAGTTTTTGAGCAGAAACTTGATATGGGGGATACTGACAATTGCTCAGCTACTTCGGCACTGATGAAGTCGGAGGTGTTTTCGTGAAGGCTTACTGTGGCCGCCTTTTGCTTCCTTTTGCCGTGTAGTGTCTCAAGACTCAAGTGTCCATAGCGCTTGTTGCGTTATACTTTATATCCTGTCCTATTTCGTTTCGCTCTTGCTACCCTGTTACACTTCGATAGGTTTCTGCAGCCACCCCATCCTATAGCTCTCGTATTGTTCCACTCCATTACCCAACTAATTCCCTCCCTATTAACTTTCCTTCGCGCTTTGCCTGATTCCTGGGTCCGACCTCTCGTGTATACAGTGTTCCTACCCAACTCCAACACACGTTTTTTATTTTTATTGTTCATGCACTGCTTACGGGCAGTGTTTTAAATTGCGTTTCCTATTTCTCGCAGTTGTTTGCATAGAGTTCTTGATTTCCCAACTAATTCCCTCCCTATTAACTTTCCTTCGCGCTTTGCCTGATTCCTGGGTCCGACCTCTCGTGTATACAGTGTTCCTACCCAACTCCAACACACGTTTTTTATTTTTATTGTTCATGCACTGCTTACGGGCAGTGTTTTAAATTGCGTTTCCTATTTCTCGCAGTTGTTTGCATAGAGTTCTTGATTTCATGGTTGTTTACCAGTTTGTTAGCCATATGTTATTCTCATGTTGTTTCAATTATGCCTTCGCTTCAAGTTACATTAGATGCATTCTACTTTATAGATTTCTCACTATTCTAGCCTTGTAAATCATGTACATCTTGCTTACTGGTCATTTGCACTTCATGAGTTCTGGATAACTTGTTGCCAGAACGGCCTCTGTTCTCATATACCTATATATATTGCATTGAAAACAGACATGTTACCTGAAGGTATGTGGAATTGTTGACATCTATTATTGTATCAAAGAACAACAGAGATGAGTGCCAAATTTACTTTGGTGCAAAGATATTACCGAGATCTGGGAAAGTGAAGTGACTTACGAAATACTAGCAAATATCTATCTAATTTTTACTACTACGGATGTGAAACAAGTCATGGTAAGGCTCATTCCGTACTTACTGTAGTAATCGGTGCGGTACAGTGTGTTTGGCGCTTCTCAAGAGCTGACTTAGTGACGTAGTTGCTTGTGAACTGCGTTTTCTAATCTGATCTGATCTTTCCATTTCCATTTATGTTCATTTCAGTTTATGCCATTTATTATGTATTCTCCATACATTAGCGGGTTTTAAAAATAGATTTACGGATGGGTGGTGCACTCGCAGCAAGCTTTAAATTGTTTTTACAAGTAAACGTCGGTAGCCATAAAACCTTACAGACCCGTGAAAGGTGACACGTAACTTTTTAGGAATGTGAATCTTCACACGTCAAATGTTTATAATTGTCCTGGAAATCAAAACACTAACATTTGATGGATACCTATAAATACATACTTGGAACCCCCTATTCTGCTCCTGGAAAGATAATTGTGATTCGGATCCATCTGGCCATGACTGTAATCTATGACGAAATTGAAGATTTTAGTCCGCTACTCTATGTAAAGTCTGCCAATTTCAGTACCAAGTAGGTGGAGAAAATTTCAAAGGGATTACTCTATGGTAGTCTGGAAAATGGCACCACGCTCCCAGTCGACGCAGCTGGGAGCGTGATACCGGTCCTCGCTCGCATGTAGACATGACAGCAAGGGTCTTGGAACATTGGGGGGTTTTGGTTGGGGATTTACGGATACCCGTAAATTAGCATCACACTTTTTAATGGAGACCGGGACGGATATCCCGGATATTTTATGGGTAGAGTCTCGTAACTGGAAAATCTCTACGAGTTTGCAGAAGAGATGATTATGTAAATTTTTGTGAGGTTTATGGGTGCCTGAAAATTTTAATTCAAAAAGTAATATTTTGCTAATGAAATATGAAAAATGAATTTATAATAAAATGTGTTCAATACAGAAATATTATTTCTTTATAGTGAACACAGTATTGAAATTAAATTAAATAAATTAGAGAATGAAAGTATACAAAGAGAATATTGACTTCTTAAATAAATATCCCAAAACTATTTATAATAGCATGACATACACATTGATTTATTTATATTAAACTTTACCTTTTCGATTTCTCCCTTTTACGGCTTGATGGAGTCTCATCTTTCATTTCATCTTTCTCATCTTTCATTTTTTCTATGCGGTTGTCTGCCGCTTCCACTTATTTATATCTCGTACACTTGAAATAATATTTTTTAGTTCCTTTCATAGCCCTCCCCTAAATTGATCCAGTAATTTTAATTCAAGGGAGGGCTATGAAAGGATTAAGATATCCCGTTATTTTAATTGAAACGTCACCAAAACCTTAAAAGTTTTACAGGCATGCCGAGAATTCAAACATTATGGTTTTGGATCCCTCCTACCCGTAAGAATCCATAAAATGTCCAACAAAAAACCCCCACTGTTAGCTTATTTGGCGGGGATTCGAGTAGCATCTAGGAGATGAAATTACCACATCTGGCGCATACGACCATGTATCTGAGCTTCTAGAGTACTATTGTTGTACAAAACGCATCTTTGTCGGTATGCAAACTGGATACGTTCTGGTATTCCATGAACCTCATCGAATGACCGCAGGCAGAGAGTGGTCAAGGCATTTTGTGTAAGCATCAGACATCATAGACTCAAAGCATCTCTTCTGGACTCTACCACCCTACGCAATAGCACGCGTAAAGGTGGGACCTTGCATGGTTCATGAAAACAACTCAGACGCTTTATACGGAGCAACAACTGGAGCGCTCGGAGAAGCCCTCGAGAAGCTCAACTTCGACAGCTAGGCACGGCTGGAAAAAACCATTAAATCCGGATTCCGGATAAATGGTTTATCGTTTTACTCCAAAAACCATTAAAAAATCAATGGGTTTCATGGTTTTCTAACTTTTAAGTGGAAGCAGTCAAATTTGAAGAGTATTTCAATAATTGATAATTAATAGTCTAACATGGTTTCGATTATTCTGATAATGGTAAACCCAAACAGAGCTTTGAATCCTATGATGGGAGATTGTATTATATCGGAGTAAAATTCAATTATTAGCATGTACAACCAGTCCATTTTCATTGGCATCAATCAATTCGACCTTGGATGAGGAGTCATAGGACATCCACGCAAAGCTGATGTCGGTTTGCTTGGTAAACTGCAGATTGTTTGTCTTGATGTACACCGATTTCATGATGGCGTCAGGTGAGAGGCAATTGTGTAAGTTTGAGTTAATGAAACCCAAAGTGGAGAAGTTACATTCAGATAGAGGAGTTATGTAATGAATGTGAAGATCTGGAGTGCTAGCTTTTGAAGAGTGTGCAATTAGGTCACTTGCGACATCCAAAACTCATAAATAGATACTTTGTGTTCCTTACGAATTCGCAAGGCAATTGGTATTTTGGTTTGAGCCACTTGCTGCAAAACAAAGATAAGGAAACTTGTATACTCTTGATACATTGTTTCATGCATATACTGCATTGGCACAATATCATCTTGAAGTGCAACTGTATAAATCTGCTCCTCGATCATATACAAATTGGGTCTGACATTCATTCACCAGCATAACTTGGATCCAAAAGATAGCAAATTCCATGAGCAAGTCCATGCATAAATTAATATTGCAATTGATTCATTTTCAACAGATACAATCTTTCATTGGTGCTTATCACTTGCAAACCATTGAACGCATCAATCAACTTCTTGGTAAAATTTTGGATTATCTCACTAATGGATGCACCATCAAATTGACAGAAATGAATGTAGTGTTGAGAGGTTCCAAAATGACAATACTCTTTTGCAAGAGTGGGACAAAATCATTAAAGTAGACAGTTTGTCGGACCATCATCATGGCCTCTTGCTATTTACCTTTTCCACTTATGAAATTATGGGAGTTGATGAAGGATGTATTACCTTCTCGACTGCAAGCAACGTTGTAGAGTGCACCAAAGTGTGGGAGTTGGAGTGATAAAATTTCTAAGCTTTGTGACTTTGAGTGCTTTTAACAATTGGGCTTTTGGGGCATGATGAATCTGAAAGAATTTCACGACATCTTTACAAGTGGAAATTTTTTTTTGTAAGTGCTCAAATGGGTACCCATATGGATAATCATGTATTTCTTGATCCCACTTTGCCTTAATTTGTAGCAAAGATGTCCTTAACAAACAGATGAAGCTGATGTGCGAGGCAACCATGAAAATACTTGGAACGGTGCTACTTCTACAACATCGTCTAGGCAGGCTTGTTACCGGAAGTGTTGTCCATATCACATTTGGAAACATTGCCAAGCAAATTTTTGATAATTGTTGTGTGTATATACATCGTTACACAACATACATTGCTATCAACAACATACACTATAGAAACACAACTCACACATAAGTTATTCATGAACTCTAAAGTGCCACAATGATCAATTCATTCTTCTATTTGAATGAAACTCAAACCAGATCTGTACTCAATCCTTCACTCAACAATCTGCTAACAATCAAGTACTCATTACAATCAAATCACACCCACTCTAACTAAGTGACTCCAAGTGATGCTAGCCGGCCTTTGTCCACCATAGCTTGGAACTCAAAGGCTCAACATCGAAAGAAGTGAGCTCTCTAGAGTTGCAGTTTGAAGGTATACCCTTTTCCTTGAGCTAGGTCTCCAGCCCTAATGATGTCATTGATGGCATATAAGATAGTGCAAATGGTGGGTCACACCATGTGATTAATAACACTAATATGAAATTGGACATTAATGAGTAATTACCAAAATACCTATGACTACAAACACTACAACTCCAAGGTCCAAGCAAACTAGCTTTGATACTACAAATGTCTTGAAATAACCTGAGTCATGTCCTTAAATTGGAACTCGGAATGGTGTCCTTGTTCACCAATATTTACTGATTCAAGAAATAAGTTTTTCAAGTTTGATCGGCCATCACATGTTAGACAATGAAATGTATCTTGTGAAAGAAACATTTCAACCTTCTCCTTGACTTTAAGGTAGGTAGCATA
Source organism: Lunularia cruciata (assembly GCA_948567375.1). NCBI lineage: Eukaryota > Viridiplantae > Streptophyta > Marchantiopsida > Lunulariales > Lunulariaceae > Lunularia > Lunularia cruciata. Next base: position 53,086,487 of record OX419762.1, on the reverse strand, counting down.
TATCAAGTAGCTTACCAACTAGGTCCTTATGTGAAGGTAATTTCATATCTAGACGCAACAGTTTCAGAGCAACTTCCAGGTGTTGCTCTTTGATGCAAACAAAAACTGAAGCAATCATGTAGTAGTGCATGACAATTTGTTCTTGAAACGAGTCCAACTCCTTCTTGGACAACTTTGTGCAACCAAATGAATGCTCTATTGCATGCGACCACTAACTGCAGAGCTGCACCTTGATGTAGTGGATTTCTTCAAGCCTTGCATCACAAGCAAATCGTGACATTCCAAAGTTGGTAAATCCTTCACATACTTCTTGAACTTGTCACACCGGTTGAGATGCCTCTTGACAATCTTGCTCTTCTTGTAGTGAAAGACAACATCGCGGCAATGTTTGCATCAAGATTTCTGGTTAGAATTGGGATATGCTTCAGAAGTCAACATGGACCACACAACAACAAGATCTCCTCTTCACTTATTGGCTTTCAGTTGTGACTTTCTCCATCTCAATGACTTCCCGTGGTGATCTCTACATGGATTCCCCCACCGAAAACCATAGATTGCACTTTGCAAGATTTCTTCAACATCAAAATAGATTAGAAATTTGTGACTTAGAGGCCCTCTGTTTGATTCTGTAGAGAACTCAAGTGAAAAGTCAATGATCTCGTAACACTCTTATGACTATGACAGCAATTTGAATTTGAATTTAATCTCTTGTTGTCAATTGTCAGGAAACATAGACTAATAGACTCTTGTACTACGCAGTTCTTGAAGTCCATTAGTGACCTTGGTCCATTAATAGCAAAAAGACCAGAAAACCATTATTTACCTTGTATCTGAAGGAGTGGTTTTTAAAAGATCCTTTCCAAGAAACCAGAGAGTGCCTGCCAGCGCTGCGGCAAGTTCACTTGTGAGAGCACAGCACCATCGTGGTGGTATATGCAAGGAAGATTCAATTTATATTGGACCAGACCTGTCTGAACTGCATACGGAACATTTTACCTCTTTTATCTCATACTTGTATGGCTTGAGGGCTGGCCTTCCCTCCTTCGTGTTTTCCACGCGGTCGGCTTTTTCTATACAGCAACTTTAATGTATGCATATAGACTTTACTACGTATTAGCTAGTTAGAGCTCTTAGCTCGATAGTGCCAAGTGGAGACTTCGACTAGGCGGGAACGAACTTGCAAGAACCCAGCATAAATTAGGTTCCGATTGCGAATATTTCGTTAATAAGAATATGCTTGGCACTAAACGCCATAGGGTAAGTGGAGATTGATTATAGCTAGTTAACATGCTACTTCTTTATCTTTACTTGGCTTGGAGGGAGCGTTCGTATGCGTTGCAGATGACACGTGTCAGGGCAGACTTATACTTGGTCCGAGATGACCAGGTGACAGTAGCGTATGTCGTGGTCACGGACCCTACACGAGATATAGTTTCGGAGGGAGTGATTACCCATCCCCCTGGATGGGCGGCGAGTGCAGCAGCAAGTCGTAAGGTCTCCAAGTATAGGGGCATGCAGCGAGGTCAACTCTTTGTTCCTCTAGCCTTGGAGTTATATGGAGCGATGGACACGGCATTTGACACATTTGTCAGGGAGTGCGCGAGAGCTTATCATGTTAGGCGTCAGGGGTACCACTCTCACTCTCATACTTTGTAGCTTACTTTAGATAGCGTGTGTCCATTGCTCTACAGAGTGTAGTGGCTGGTGCAATCCATAGGAGAGCAATCACATTAGGTGATGTTTCTTCGGATGCTCCAGTTATGTGTAGACCTTACGACTTGCATAGCTCAGATATCTTAGGTGCGGTAGGGCAGATTTCTCATACAGACTCTATTGGGGCTTAGCCCCATGTTACCTTTTTTGTCTCTCCCTTGTACGGCTTGATGGGGTCTTCCCATCCTTCATTTTTCCTACGCGTTCGCCTTTTTTCTTCTTTATCCCCTCTTGTACCAGGCATTATTTTCGCTCTTTAAAGTTAATTCAGGGACATATTTTATCAAGCTATCTTCTCTAATTGACTTTGAATTTTTTCTTTTCCCATCTGTGGTTTTTTGTTTAATGTTTTTGTATACAATGTACAAATAGTTGCATGTATCGAGTCTGATATCTTTTCCATAAAATGATGGTGAATAATGTCTCTACTATTTATTAGTATTTGATTAATAAACTGGAGATTTTTTTAAAAAAATAATTAAAAATAATATGATATAAACGTAATATATATGTAATTATATTTTTCATTAATTTAAATATTAAAAATAAAATAAAATAAAATTTCGATCAAAATATAATAAAATAAGTTTTAATTGTTTTAAATTAATCATAATTTAAAATAAAATAAAATAATCCATTACTAATAAAAATAAATTTTTATCATTATAATCTAACACCACCTTGCGAACTTAGAAAATAAACTACCACGTCACCGCATATCATACAAACGGAGGTGGTCAAGGGCGTATCTAAACTTGCGCAGCGGGCAGGTAAATCTTGTTATAATCTTGTTATCCTCCGCAGTCGTCTTTTCTCTGATGAGTAAATCTGCAAGGTAAATATGGAGGAAGAAGTCGACACGTGTAAGAAAAACGAAGGATTGGAAGACCCCGTCAAATCGTACAAGTGAGAGAAAAGAAGTAACATGGGGCTAAGCCCCAATAGAATATATATGAAAATTTTACCCTAAACCGCATTTAAGATATCTGAGTTATGCAATTCGTATTGTCTACACACATGAAAAAACATGCTCTAATGTGAATTTTCTCCTATGGGTTACACCTTTTTACACTAACGTGAAACCTTTTTACACTAACGTGAAATTTCCATAGCACCGGCCACTGCAAGGTATGATTAAATATGATAAATATTAGAGGTGTGGGTAAATGTAGATTTTCAAGTGCGGAACACGCGGACATGTGGCACCGTCCGGGAAAGCAGGATTGTCCGACAGCTGGAATGTTATGGGGTGGTGGGAATGGCAACCTGTCTCATTTAGGGCACCAATTTGGGACTGGTGCGTACACTACTCAAATTCTTAAAGCCCTACAGGTCTGTCCTCTGCGCCGTACTTCTATATCCCTTTGCCCTTTGATGTTGACTAAGGAACTACCACAATTGGGTTGTCGTATCTGGTAAGAAGGAAGAACGAAGTTGCCAGCAGAAGTGTGAAAAGCTCGTGATGTACCGTCTTCATTCAAACGCTCTCGTTCTTCTGAAGCTCTCCGCATGGTAGGGAGAACTGGAGATTCGGATCTTCAGCGATGCCACTGGGTAAATGGCTGCTCGGGAACAAGGCTAAGGCTAGAATTTGCGAGACATTCGAAGAAAAGCCAAGCAATCGCCATGTACCAGGTGCTTGGCTTTACACGTGTTTAGCTTGAGTGATGCAGGCTGCAATCAGATCTGCAAGACTGGTAGTGCCACCGCATCGCGCAAGGACGCAATGCACGGACAGACTTTCGGCAGTTGCTTATACCTGCTCCTTGCATTATTAGTGCGTCACTGGCTCGAAAGATGCCTGCAATTTTGGTTCTCAACGGTCAATACTCCGTGGCGCACATAAACTTCTGCTCATTCTCTCTTGCCAAAGGGGGAATGCGAAGTTCATGCAATAGAGAAAGGGCACGATATAACAGCAAGCTTTTGGAGAAATTTAGCAGTTGGTTGTTCAAGAAGTTGGATCAAGCGAAGACTCAGGTGCCCCTTGTTGGCAGGGGAAGAGTGCAATGGACCAGGTCTTTTCACAGAATGATAACAATTCAAGTATGCGGGAGAGGCGGTGGAATGTGGATAGCACTATGACAGTAGAAGGTAGCAACGCACTAGAGAAAACGGTTCCCGATTCAATCAGTTATGGGGCGGATCGCTTGAGGCAGGGAGTTAAGAAAGGGTATAAGTTGGTTAAATTTCACGCTCTACCCGAGCACTTAAGAGACAACGATTTTATTCTCAAGCACTACCGCGCGGACTGGCCTCTCAAGGAAACGCTTGGAAGCATCTTCTCCATTCACAATGAGACACTTAATATCTGGACGTGAGTAGCTCTCCTCATTTTCCATCACTTTCCGGCTTTGTTTTGAACTGCATTGTATGGTTATGATTGAAAATATCTCTCTTGCTTGCGTGAACGATGAAGCAGAGCGTCCTTCAAGTGATCTCCGTGGCAGGGTAGAGAACTTGTTTACAACTTAGTTTACTTGTTCTCTTGAAGATGGTAGTTCTATTTGGTTCCTCGATTCTTGTCACATCGTTCTCGGATGAGTTTTCAGTACATTGCCTTCGTTCCTATGCTGTCTCCACGTAACATTATGCTGCAGTAAATAAACGTACCGTGCTTGGGATAAACGCTTGGTACGCGTCTCAAGGTTTATGCACTAAAACGAAATATGCTACTTAACACACCAGGAGGCCTACTAAGTATTCTTCTATTCACTCGCAAGTTGTACCATGCCCGATATTGGTCAAAGACATCCAAGAAATGTTCAAAGAACTAAGACAGATAAATAGAAGAAATGCTGGGGTGAATCCCTGCTCCTTGCTACAAGGTGTTATGACCAATGCGGAATTTGAAACAAGGATGTGATTCTCTGCATCCCGGCTCCACATTACGCAATTTTTATTTATCTGGTTATGTCTTCAAAGTCTCGGGTCGTTTGAATCCGTTGATGCTTCGAGTTACAAGCAGATTAAATCTGTTTCCATTGATTGGGAACGTCTGTTTAAGCTCTAATCAATATACACATGCCGAGAGCGGTCAGTGCATCTCGCCACCCACCACCGCACCTGGGCCAAATAGAGTGAGGGGGGCGAGCTCTGGTCCTCTCAGATTTGGAGATCATATTATATCTGGTTGTGGTACGTGCAGGCATTTGCTGGGATTCTTCGTGTTCATGGGTCTGACAATTTACACCGCAATCAAAATGCCGAATGTTGTTGAAATACCTGGCATGATGCAAAGACTCTGCAGTTTACAGCATCTTCGTTGGGTACGCCAACACCTTTCCACTACTTTTGGAGATATATGCTTTGTGTTGTTTTCAGTTCTTCGGAACGAGAAGAAATTTGTTAGTGTCTTCTGATTCATGTAAGGGTTCTCTCCGTATACTGTGAATGCTTGAGTGATGTTTGCAGGCATCGGTGGAGGATAACACCCTCAGACAAATATTCAGACGAAGTCGACTTGTATGATGGATGTTGATTATTGCTTAAAGATACATAAGGACTTGCGGGCAAATGCTGCATCAGACCTTCTTGCAGTTCCTTTCTCTGACTAATTATCACTAACGCCTAACGCAATTGGGTGGTTGGTGCAGCACGCCACGGCCAACGACTTGACCAATTTTGTGGCTCCCCAGGCACACAAGCCCATTAGTCGATGGCCGTTCTTCGTTTTCCTGAGCGGTGCTATGTTCTGCTTGCTATCGAGCAGTATTTGTCACCTACTTTTGTGTCACTCTCAACGTGTGGCCAAACTTCTCCTGAAATTGGATTATATCGGTATCGCCTACTTGATTGCGGCTTCATTCTACCCACCTGTCTATTATACTTTCATGTGCGACCCTGTTCTTCGAAATACATACCTCATAGGAATTACATCTCTTGGATTACTGACAATTGCGGTGTCGTTGCTTCCGATTTTTCAAACTCACAAGTTTAGACCTTTTCGGGCAATTTTGTTTGCGAGCATGGGAGTATCTGGTGTAGTCCCTTGTATTCACAAGCTGCTGCTCCATAGGAGTGAGCCTGCTGCTCAGAGTACGTTCTATCTCGAGCTCACAATGGCTGGTTTTTATGGTTTGGGGGCTGTGATCTATGCCACTAGAGTTCCAGAGCGTTGGAAACCTGGCCACTTCGATATCGCAGGGCACAGTCATCAGTTGTTTCATATTTTAGTCGTAGCTGGTGCTCTGACTCATTATAGAGCCGGGCTTCTTTATCTTAAATGGCGAGATGCACATGGCTGCGACACCATGTAGGTCCCTACATATTTGGAGAAGAGTTTTCTGGGAGAACTTGCATCTTCGATTGAGATTCTTAAAAGTATAGAGATTTTCAGCTCCTAGTGGGCACACGATTAGAGCGCCAAATGTTTCATTCATTGTCTACAACATTCCGACATTTTTTAGGAGTCCTCGCTTTTGTAATAATATTGTACATGAATTCCATGCGAAAGAAGAATTAGCAAAGCATACTTCCTCGTGATCAAATTTTCGTGTGAAAATGAGTTCAGATTCTGTTGAAGTCCGTGAATTATCAAGATTTACTCATAAAACTGATGTGATCATCACATTTCTACTGCCTGAGTTCTTCCTGAGTAACAACTTGTATAAATAAGGGAAATTGAAATCTTCTGCGAACGGCCTCAGCTTCCATTTCTTATGTAAGAAAAATTTAAATTGCAGTAGTTTCCATAACATGTGTTGCTTAGAGTATCAAACTCACACGCCTCCTTCCCCATGATCACGCCAGCTTATATTATTGGCTTTCAGGGCTTAAAACCTGGTTGGCAATCGCAATAACTCCGTATAGCTTTTAAGACTCCTATCTCTGTTCGGTGGTTCTTTGCCTGCACTAATTCTACCTTTCACGAGGATTTATTCAGAAGGAACTCCTATCCATTTGTTTTCCTCTCTTGCTCGTGCGACGCAAGAGACGAAACCATAGCTGACATTAATTGTACTGGACTAATTTTAGTATCGAGCAGTTTACATCAGTTAATATCGTTGACAGATTTCGCTGGAACCTTGCACTGCAATGGCTTATTGGGAGATTAAGTAGCATTTGGACAAATAGGATTTCATGCGCAGAATGTCACAATGACGCTCGTGTGAATCATCGTAGTACCAGTTTTGTGAAGTGGAGAGCGCAGACTAGGGTGGGTCGTTTTAATAAAACGAGGGGATCGATTTAACAATAATACCCTTGGTGTATTACTTGATCGATTTAACAATAATACCCTTGTATTATCTTCTTAGGCTCTTCTACCATCGAGGCGTGTGATGATATGCACTGCTATGCTGTCCAGTATGTATGTAAATATAATATAAATAGTACCTCGTAGGAAAGGGGAAACAAGTACACCGTTTTTGCACTTGTATATTTATGTGCAAAAATAAAAGGAGCACAGTTCCCAAGGCGGGCCAAAAAAAGACATAGAGAAATAAGACCCAAAAGTATTATAGGGAAAGAGGATGCAAACAACAAGCACCTAAGAAAGAAACTAAGAAAACAACAAGCAACTAAAAAAGAAACTAAGAAAAAAACCAAGGAGAGTGTAATCTACTCTTGATATGTGTAGTAGAGGTACATTGGTAAGTCTAGTAAGTGGGGGGATACATACTTGGTGTGCTTAGTGCAGTTGCTTGTCGGTGAAGACCTAAAGCCTGAGTGCGGTACAAAGTGACTGATATGATATGCAATGTCCGTAATAGGATATGAACATAGTTGGAGAGACAACTAGTGCACCTCTCCTCTACCAAGAACACACTGCTGTCCTTGAGGAGACCATTGAAATAGTGACATAAGCATCCAAAAATCTCAATCAATAGAGGGACAAAGGTATTTGAGAATAGCCTGGGTTTGTAGTGGTCCTCTTTGCCCCTAGAGGCAATAGTCAAGGCTACTCCCGCCTGTATTCCTACCAATGCCAATGACTTTGCGCGTAGAGGGTTTGCCACCACCATGTTATGCAAGGTGCAATAAACGGCCTTGAAAGTAACAATACACACTCACATGCTATGAATAGATGGTCCTAGTAGATTCAACTCAATCTCAACCTAGGCGCATGTAACTTATAGAATCTGAGAGAGTGTATCACAAACTGTATCATGGACTTTGGTGTGGACTCCACCTACTACACATAAAAAGTGTATCCCTTACATGTCATATGGAGAAATACATGCACACTAGTCCAAATGCACTACAAGAACTGGATGTAAGAGACACAACCTCAATCATAGTGTCGGTGATATGCCATACCCAATGATCTAATAGGTTTTGCATATCAATGGAAGTTTGAACTATTCATCTGATAGAGCTTGTTGTTGCATCAATTACTACTCTTTTCCTGTTCATTCTCTTGGTAAGTTGATCATCCCCACTTCTGCTACAATGCATGATGACCTATATTTTGGTTTCTTATTTATCATCTTCCTGTTTCCTTTCCTTATGTGCAAGAGTGTGACAACCCACCTAACTCCTTAAAATTTAGCTAAATATTCGTCCTCATTCGTTGATTTCCCTTCAGACATTCAGGAGTTAACTTCTTCGCAGGTGGATTAGTTGTCTCATGCCGTTACCTTAATAGTTATATACAGTCTGCGCTGCCTAAGTGAATAGGCTCGGGAGTAACCAAACCTATACATTTGCACATTTATAATGAAGATATACACTTATACTTTTAGATTATAGAAATGGAATGTCATACTTTGATGAAAATGTTAAAAGATAACGCAAAATCTGACAATAAATAGTAAATAAAACCAGACTAGAAATAGAATTAGGGAAATGCCTTCCTAGATTAGAGAAGATATGTGCAGTATCTAACTTTGAATACTTCTCTATATTTTCCAAAGTTTTATCTTATTCTTGTGTTAAATGTTTAATAGTGTCACATGTATATAATACAAATTATTCAAAAGTCACGAATTAAATCCCAATCATTAGAAAGTTTGTTATATATGAGAAGAGATTACATTTAGAGAGAGGGGATTCCACACAAACAAGATTTAAGTTTTCAGAATTTTTATGCTCTACACATTTGGAGTCACTTTCCTTCATTCCCGAGTAGAGAGTATGGAAATTTATTCTGTTATACATTTAAACAACATACCTTTAGACCGGGCAGACTATAGTACCAATTTCATTACTGCAGAACCATGCGTAGTCGTAGCTATATCAACCACGTAGTTCTTGGTCGCAATTAAAACCATTCCAGCTAATTTGCACTAGAACCAGTAGTACAATACTCAAGTCCAATGGTCTCTGGATTTGGTCAATGCAATGTTCCAAGGTAGCAGGATTGGTTACCAGATTCACCTCTAGTATGAAGCTTGATAAGTACAGTATTTGGCTCTTGGGCTACCGAGGACTTGGGACGCTATAGCCAAATTCTACCTTATTTGCTGCAGAACCAGTACAGTGCATTTACTAAAGTAAAATGTTCTATTAATCTGGTGAACGCAAGGGCTCCAAGGTAGCAGGATTGGTTCCAGATTCACCTCTAGTACGAAGTTTGATAAGCACAGTATTTGCCCTTGGGGTACCAAGGACTTGAGACGATTCTAGCTTATTTACAGCAGAACCAGTACAGTGCAGTTACTGTCAAGTCAAATGGTCCGTGAATCTGGTGAAGGCAGTGCTCCAAGGTAGCAGGATTGTTCTCAGATTCACCCCTAGTATGAAGCTTGATAAGTACAGTATTTGGCCCTTGGGCCACCGAGGACTTACTTGCTGCCTACACGGTCCAGTTAGACGCAACAATCTATAATTACTGGTGAGTAACGTAAGAATCATCCTGGCTTGGACGAGATGCTCTCTCTTTCGAAGGTAATGACGATTTGCCTCGTCAATTACTGAGATCTCTACACTCTAAAAGAGAGGGAGGCGATCGCGTATAAAACACGAAGGATGGGAAGACCCCATCAAACCGTACAAGGATGAGACAAAAGAGGTAAAATGTGGCTAAACCCCAAAAGGATCGATAAGAGAAATCTGCCATTCACTCTAAAGCAAACACTCAGTGTTCACCCTCCCAACAAAAGACTATGCACGATTGGAAAAGAAGTAAAACTTCGTTGATAATACAATTCTTGCACATATATCATCAGAAGTTCAATTTCGAAACTAAGTCTTGCCTTGCCGTCGTAGGAGGCAGATGAATGAATGAAGTGGAGTGTACTCAATCGCTCATCGCATAGATGAAGTGCTTTTTGGATGATGTGTGTCTTCAAGCAATGTGGAAGTATAACTCTTTCTTCTTTCAGCTTTCTCAAAACACTATAATTTATGCAGTATAAATTGTAAGATTTATCAAGGATTTCATTAAATAGAAAATTTGACCCAGATTAACTTTTTTAAACCTATAATATACCGATTGTACTAAAGATTTAACCAAAAAGAGGACATTTGACTTCAACTTTCTAAAACCTTTAAAAATTATTAATTATTAATTATTTTCAAGGATTAATAATCAAAGAGGAAACTTTACTGCAACTCTATAAGAACACTAAAAATTATACATTATTAATTTTGTCAGAGATTTAACCAAATCTATAGTTATTTTTATACAAAGAAAACCCTTTCATAATTTTTCTTGGTTAATCAGATTGAGTAACTAAGTTCCATAACTTTTAAATAGTACTGATATCATTGTTAGCAACGTAGTGACGCTTCTTGAAGAACAATAGTGCTCATTAAACAAACGTATGTTACCCATGTATTGTTACCCAATTGGCTTATTCAAAAACTTGGATTTACATCAGTATGAATGAATATGTATCTTTTTAAGGTTATCCTTATAGAAGTAAGATTTTGCAATTGTTCTTTACTATTTTTCTAATTATTCAACTTATTTCTTGACAAGGGAATCATCTAGAGTTGGTGAATCTCTTGATAAGAGAGTTTTAAAAGATGGAATCAAAGCTATAGTTTGTGTAATTGTATCTAGATTCTTAACTTTGCATACTTGTAAAGAGAGTAGATACAACAAATTTATGAACTAGCACTCTACTTCTATGATGAACTTAATTTATGCAAAGTATAGGAATGGAATTGGGATAAATAAAGCATAATTTACAATAAGGGAATTTACAAAAGTACCCCTAAAAAGTTTTGAAAATTGCAGAACTACCTCCAACAAATTGTTATTTACAAAAGTGTGCATTGTTTGTGCCATGCCTTGGTGTTGGTTTAGGGTATTTGGGTTGGGAGAAGGCAAGTTATGCCGCCCCTTGGGAGTTCCATGGGTGGTACCAACTTGGTACATTTGTGTGGTTGCTCATGCTCACCAACACTCATGCTTAGAGATACACCAACAAAATCCAACACCATCTCATTTCTGTTATTGCACTCCAATTTCTAATAGTAGAAGTAGTTTGGAACAACAATCAAGTGAGCTCATTATCTCTTATGTTTGATTGACATGCACAACCACTACTGGAATAGTTTGGCCATAAATAGGTCAAAGGAGACCATCTTGTTGGGAAATTGGACCTCCAACAGACATATACTCTAGAGACATTTCAGTTTAATTCTCCAAGCCATTACTAGGATCTTCTCAACCTAGAACTAGCCCTTTTACTTTTTGGAGATCAATGTTGATAGGCTTTTAGAATTCTACATGCAACTATAATGGAAATTAGAGAATCTACTCAGATTTATTTTTTCTCTTCAATAGATAGTGAATTTGAATATACCAAAGCAAAAGGACCAAGAAATTGGGGAGGAAAATGCAACAATGGGGATTTGCAATCTCCAATAAATCTTTTACAAGAAAATAATGACAATGACTACACACTTTCTAGCATTTCCATTGATTTAGAAACTGAAAATTTGCACTAGTAACCAAGAAGGCTTCACATTATCAATTAGATATATGGCACTAGAAGGAAAAAATCAATGTTAAGCTGATTTGGCAATCTTTTCAAGACTTTTGATGTTTTTGGACTTCTCTTTTGGCATGAAAAGAGTTAGTTTGCACTCACCATGACCATGAAATGCTAATCAAGTGATCTATATGCTAGGCTGACGGGATTTTTTTTTAATAATAAATAGGTCAAAGGAGACAATAATTTCAAGAAACTAGACCTTCTACATACCTATACTTTGGAGGCATTTTGTAACAATATGGAGTTTAGCGACAAAGTTAGTCAGGGCTAACAAAGTAACAAATAGACCAAATTAATCTAGAATATTCTAGAAGTATCTAGGAAGCTTCTTGGGAAGGTTCCTAGTTAGCTTAGCTTGCATCCTAAGTAGGTAACTTCTAGAAGCTTCCAACTAGCTCAGCTTGCACGCCAAGTAAGCAGCTTCTAGAAGGAAGCTTCTTGAGAAGCTTCCCGGTTAACTTGGCTTGCACTCCAAGAAAGTGGCTCAAGGAAGCTTCTTGAGAAGATTTTCAAGAGCCTTGTATGCTCCTTATAAATACCAAAGCCAAAGCTCATGCTAGGCATCTGGAGTTTCACTTACTCAAGTGTCACAATGTGACCTTCCTTTCTCCTTTTCTCTCCTTGGTCTTGGTCTTTTACATTGGTATTAGAGCAAAGTATGGGATGGATGGAATTTATGGACCACCAAATCCATTTTTGCCAAACCATTGGATTTTCATGTCCAAGTACTATCCAAGCATCCTTTCACACACTTCATCACCTCATGCTTTGGGAAAGATTTTCTAAATACAATCACCTTGTCCGAGGAACCCTTGGTACTTCCAATTGTACCTTATAGAGAATGACGGAAGTGTTGCATCTATGTGTTAATAAATTAGATAGATTGGGGATGGTGTGATAGAGTAGCAACCATGGCGGCAATACCCAAGGTTATCATTTATATGCATCAACAAATCGTTCACCTTACTTGATTGTTGGATGAATAAGATCATTGATGGCAAAAGCACATAAAGAGAATACCAGTCAAGAAGGAGAAGACCAAATCCAATTTCCAAAACCCAAGGTTTTCAAAGGCAAGAATCTTTTGGATGTAGTGGAGAATTTTGTGTTTGACTACGAATTTTATTTTGAGGCTACCAATCTTCAAGATGAATGGAAATAGATTCTCTTGGCTTCCAACCAATTGGATGGAGTAGCAAAGCTATGGTAGCGATTCCAAGTGGAGCAAGTTGAACAAAAAATTGTTGCACCAATCTTGACATAGGCATAATTCAAAAGTGCAATAATTGGTCAATTCCAAGCTATAAATGTCACGCAGCTACATGAGATAGGTTGGCAGAGTTGAAGCAGATTGGCTCTATAAGAAGTTACATCAC